>CM075813.1:39326184-39926184 GCA_037975025.1 Excoecaria agallocha | reverse complement strand
TAAATGATTCAATTGCATCGCTCACCAGCCCCTCCCTGAGTTGAGCCTTAGCCACCTGGCTCCAAACAGCATCCTCTTCAACACGGAATGCAAACTCAACTGCACGGTCAACGCTTTGGAGATTATCCAACAAAACATTGACTGCCTGAACATTTAAGTTAAACTTCTTGAAAATTGCAAATGCTTCCTCATACAGTTGAGCTTCTACTGCCACTTCCCCTACAGCAGGCCCATCAAAATTATCTAATCTGTTGATGTAATCCATAACTCTTGATGGATCTGCCTTAATAGCAGTTAAGATAAGTAGATTTTGCAGATTGAAGTTTCCACTGAATGCAGAGTTTTGAAGCACAATCTTTTCAAGAAGCTCAATCAATTCATGGGGAAGATCAGCAGTCATAAAAGCCTTAACTGCAGCAGAAACTTGTTCTGGACTCTTGCTTTCAGGCAGAGCAGTAGAAACAACTTGATCAATAAGCTGTCTCCTGTATTCATTCTCAGGATTAAGTACCTTCTCCCACAAATCAGCATCCATCCTTTCCACTACATATCTGCAATGTATTAACAATATATAAGTCTCCCAATCCAAATCATTTCATTTCCATCCACAATAACAAAACTATAATAGCAAACCTGGCTTGTAATTTGAACAAAGAGTTCTTATTTGTGACATTGATAAGTTCATCGTCGCACTGTCCCCTTCGGTACGCCACAACAGCCAGAGTAGGATCACGTTTCTCACAGTACTTGCCCACAACCCGTGAATCATAGTAAGGATTAGTAGTAAGGAAGTGCTCTGGATTGTTGTTGCTATCAATAATGATTTTACCCAGAGCATTGTGCACATGTACATCTTGGCTTCCCTCACTAACAAGATGCTCCAAGAACTGAGTAAGCAAACGAAGTCGATTTCTGCGACCAACAAAAAGAACATTAGAATGATGAAGTAACAAGCAACATAAATTACAATACCTGAACAGAACGGTAATTACCTCTTCTCACATTCCTCCACAAGGGGCTCAACGGGAAGTAAAGATCGAACAGAAAGAATCAGGCCCTTAATGAAGTCTTCAGGGCATTCATCATCCAGCAGCTGCCCCACAACTAAAGGTGCATTACCTGGGTTCACCTATCAAACAGAAGAATCAAAGAATTTAATCACTCAAAATCGAGAATGTAAGTTGGTTAACTAAGCTACATGTTTAAAATATTAAGTTGTTTACCTTCTGAACATAACCTTCAATATAACGAAGCATGTTGTTTGTATAGAGATAATGAGTAAGATCAGCCACAAAACCGAACCGATCACAAACATTAATCAAAGGCCTTGCATCTGGAAGTTTGGTCTCCATCAGAAAGTTCTTTGTCTTTTCGGCATCATAAAAGTTTGATTCCCTAGTAACACGTTCAACTTCCTTTATCTGTCCAGTTTTGGCAGCAGCCTCAATGTACTTGAAGTGTATTTCAGGATCCTCACTGTACCACAAACGAACAAGCAAACAAGAAGTATATAAAATCAGATTTTAGAGACAAAAATGAGGACACGTAAAGCAATGGTTTGTTATTCATCGAACAGAGTACCTTGAACTTAAATATGATCCCAGAAAAAAGTACAACCCTTCATAGGACTTAAATTGCTCAAAAATTTTTATGCAAGCATCAATACCCAACTGCTCACAATATTCCTTTGCAGTCTGTACCAATGCACATTAAGTTAACCAAAGGCAACATGAAGTTATACACATATCACGATGTTTTAGGACATATAAGTACCTGCACAATTATTTGCAGGTTGCCTCTAAGATTGACCAATAAAAGATCCTTCATGCACTCCAAAGCCCATTCACGTGAAAGAGTACCAAAAAATTCTACAAGTGCCTGAAACGATATTCCATCAGCAACCTTGCATTCCTAGCCCACAGCCAATTACAAGTTATTAAACAAAGTATACCTGGGGCTCTATTGCATGAGTATTGACAATCACACGTTTAATATCTGGCAACTCAGAATAATGCTGCACAAATTGGTAACATTAGCATTTTGAATAAAGCAATTTCACGTCAGAAGAAAATAAAAGACAGCAAGAAGCTATATTACTTGCAGTGCTCGGATGTATAAACCAGCTTTTTCACATAGTTGAGCAATACGAGGGCGATCATAGTGACTGAACATTCCATTCGCTAGAATAGCATCAGCAACATTTGGAAATGTAACCAAGTTGATTTCTAGGACCTGCATGCAAAGCAAACATTTAGATAGTGAACATCACTGCATATGTAAAAACAGAGCCTAGTACAAAACAATTTTCTAATAACCTTTGTCTGCAGATAACCATGTTCCGGTAGATTTGGCTTCAAAACATCCAACAGAAATGCTGTTGCCTCACGTATCAAGTTCCTCTGAATTCAGAATAGAAATCATCTAAGAATAGAGAAAAACCAATATGTGCCATAATGATGGTAAAAGCTCTGGAGCAGCATAAGTTAATGAGCAAACTACAAAAAATGGGACCAAGACAAGAGGGGAAAAAAATGCATCAAGCTTTTTATTATAACTCAAGTATAAATGGAACCAGTGATAATGACTGAACCTGAAGAAAGAGATCAGTGATTGTATTGTAATCAACAGGACAACCTCCCTCCATTTGGGACATCATCAAAGAAAAATTCACTGCTCCCTGTGATCCAGATTCAAATGGACTTTTACGTTTCGTTTCAAAACAGAAAAAGATAAAAGCAATCTAACAAAATATTTAAGTCAGCACTATTAATATTCAAAAAACTCACATATGTGATACATGGAAAATGAATGGAACAATTCTCATAAAGTGGCTATGTAGGATACCTGAGGATCTGACCGGAGAATAGTTTGCAGGAGGAACAAATAGTCTGGAGTATACCCAACCTAAATCAGAAAATAGTCCACAGACAAAATTAAATGCAAATAAAACAAAATGTAGCTAAACGGCGAGAGAGAGAGAGTTATTACTACTACCGCAAGTAGTTCTCATTAAATTAATAAACTAGACTTGTCACCAAAAGAAATCACAACACTCATCAATGGAATAAGCATTCCCTTTACCTGCTTGGAGTATATCAAGATCTTGTCAAACTCCCTCCTCTCAGCAAAAGCTGCAACAACCTTTGGAGTTACTCTTGCTTTAATAAAAATTTTCAGTGCAAGGTCATTATCCACAGTCTGAAACAGAAACAAGGTCAAACGATATTACATATAAAACAAACCAAATCTCAAGGACTTTGCTGAATAAAAACCTTAGCCTGTTTAATCCAAACTCCACATTAAATAGCTCAAGGATTAAGGTCTAATTCAGTCAAATAAAGAACAGTATAATGAAAACCAAACCTTCACAAGGTCCCCAAGTTCCTCACTACACTCCAATTTGTCTTCCGCCAACCAATTCTCCAAGAGATTCTTTTTGTTTTGATTGACAACCAGGCGTGACAGTTCCAACGACTCGAATGCATTAAGCTTTCCTCTTGTTAGAAGTGTCCCGAAGTACTGCAATAAAGGCGGTGTTTGCCCAGCTTGTACAGGAACACTCTGAAAATTTTGGAACGAACAGAATTAACAGGGACTTTAAACAAAAACAAAACTCAAAAATTATGCACCAATAACATTAAAAACCAGTATAAGAGCCCCAAATCAAAAGAGAACCTGAAACTTGGCAACCGTGTCAGGTGTTCGGAGAAGTCCTTGAGGGGACTCAGCAGCAAGCTCGGCAGCCTCTTTATACTTTGTTTGAGCAAAAAGCTCTTGGAAACGCTGGACAACCTGAGATCTCCAAGATGTCAATAAATTGAGTCCCAACTATATATGAAAATCACAAAGAAGAACAATAATTGAAAAACATTAGGGAAGATATTGGCTTACCAAATTCTCTGCACCAGGAAGATTTCCTCTTTTGGCCAGATTCACAGCAAGCTCCAAGTTATTCAACTGTAACAACATGCAACAGATTAACAATATAAATACACGAATTGCCTCTCAGGTGTTGCAAGAAAAAGAACAAGCATATAAACATACTTGGCCACTAACAAACGGAACTATCGTTGCTTCATTTACAGCAGCCAGTAAAACCTGGCCCCGCCTATTAATGGAATAAAAACCTCCGACTGAAGAAGCCTCAGATGTCAAAAATATTGGATCTGGACTGATTCTGTTCCGGTATACAGCTGCAGCTGTCTCCAAGTCATAAACAAATAGCAGACCAAGCTTGGTGATCACATAAATCAAACTATATTTGTGGGATATCTGCAATTAACAAATCCATGATTTAATACTTAATACTTGAAAATATATTTAAGGTAGGAAGAAAAATTCAGTAGCAGGAGCACCTGCATTGCAACAGGGAAGTCATCAGCAAAGTCTGGGGGAAAGAAAAGATCAGCCTGTTTCTTTGTAAACGAGGGCTTCCCTGATCAGAAATCACATGCTTCCAACATTAGTAACAAACAAATTGAATGTACAAGTTCAATGACGCGGATTTCATTTGAAGAAGATTCTGATTAGCAGTACTCTAGAATACCAAATTTGATCTGAACAAGGCACTACTCAGAATGAATAAGAAAGTTGACCTGGCTGGGCACCAAGCTCAATGACATGCAACTTTGATGTAATCTGCCCAGCATTAAAAGTTTTTGTGGCAAAAGAAATAAGAGTGGACGGATTCTCATTTCCAGGAACCTGTTCAAGTCAAACAAAGAGATGAAATCAATCTCATTAAAACAAATGACACAATGCCAAAAATTTGAGGGTGCACATAACAGTCAGATACTCTGTGCACCTTAAACTGGGCAAATGCAGCAGCATGTGCTTCAAGAGCTTGACTACGCTGCTGGTCCACAGAGTAAAGTTGCATGTTCCCTTTAACCAGTTGTTGCCGCTGTAAACAATATGTTTAAAAAAAATTTAAAAAAAAAAATCAAATCATAAACAACATCAGGGTAGTATTTTGAAAAAGCATTGGTAAAATGGAATCATAATATAAGCATCAACTACAGTTGCCATTACTGAACTGCAAGAATAAAAATAAATAGAAATAGATGCATAAATTGTCTATGAAGATTAATATAAGAACTAGGCTTCTGTAGATGCGACAAAGAGGCAGGTGACAGAACAGAATTTTCATTAATCCATTATTAATTGAAACTGCTAAGGCATATAATGTCATATATGGAACACAAATAAAACATCCAGGTTTGAGATCACTATATTGGCCCAGAGTCTGCTGTGGTTGGCACATAGATCAACTATGCCCCCACAACACAGACAAGAAAAACATTAAAAGTACCAATATCATAAATCAATTGTTTGGATGCTAAAAGTTTCTTCTCTGAAATGACAATCTTAAATTTTTCCCTTATCCCATATCAGAAGGGTACACATTACAGCCTTAAACAAAAATATGAGTGTAAAAAACAACAGATAAATATTAAAAGAATAGCTACATACCTCAGGTGAGCCAGGCGCTATTCCAATCAGAACCAACCACTTCTCAGAAGGATCACATCGATAATTTATTATCTGATTGTTCACCAAATTAGCTGTTCTCTCAAACATCTTGACAGGTTCAGAGTCACCTGCATAGGATATATAGTCACTTTATATCATAGCAAAAAAAAAACTGAAAATAAGAACAAGATAACCATGGATATGAGAAAAAATACATCAAATACAAGCTTGTGAACCAAAATAGGAATTTTACCTTCAATAGACCAATGATAAACTGAAGTCTGCGTGACCAAGCCCAACATTTTTGAGCTTATCCACTTCCAAAAGACAACCTATGCATTAAATAATGATGCATCTGAGTGTTATTACAAGAAGGAAAAAAACTACATTCAAATGACTTCTTTCAACATGATATGGGCATTTTTTCCGGCAAAATAAATAAGAGATGCTATACCTGCTCAGGCATTTGATGTGATTTCATTTTTGCTTTCATTTCAATGTTAAATATTTGTAGGTGATCCTGAGTAGTTCCTGGGAGTTGGGCTACGGAAAAAAAAAAAAAAAAAAAAAAAGAAAAGAAAAGAAGAAGAAGAAGAGGGATAGCACAATTGATCAGATGAAAGAACCAACAAACGTATATACACACCATATGCAAGTATTGTTGCATGTAAACCAATACAACGATTGATTGTATGCATACAAATACAGTAATCTAGTAAATAGAAAATATTGAAAGTTTGAAACTACAGCAAGAAAGAAAGGGTACAAAAATAAATTACTCCAAACCAGTTATAACAAATAAATAATGCCTAAATATCATATTTCCATAACTGTTATAGATCATCTCCTATGTGAATGAAGGAACTTCTGTAGTTATGTGTACATTTTATCCAATCATCTTCATAAAATAAAATTAAAAAGAAAAAAGAAAAAAAAGAAGTTATAAATAGATTCCCATATTTTTGCCATTCCTATCCTCAGTGAAAGTACGGCAATTAAATATAATTAACAAACTCTAAATTTTCACAAATGATGTACTGCAAATTTGATTGCCCAAAAGACACCATAATCCAGTGTAATGATCTCTTCAAACATTAAAGATAGATGTGAAAATATATGCTTATAACATGTAAGGGCCCTATCAGGTATGCTGGGTATAAAATCAATAAAACTCAAGTTTCCACTCTACATAACCACATGCAGAGGCTCCTTATTTTATATTTTTGAACAACCCCCAAATAATAAAAGAATTGTAAGTTTTCACAGAACGTACTTCATCTAATGCTAAGCAGAGTAACTACAGATCATAAAATAACATTGCATAGATAAAAAAGCAACTTAAAACACAATGGTGTACCTTTCAATGCAAGGATCCTAGAGTTGGGATTCATGAGCGCGGAGTCTGCAGTAATAGGCCGTCTGAGAGGCTGCATTGGCATATTCATATCAACAATCACAACACTATTCTGTGGCGCTGTTTCGCGTACACATATATACTTATCAGACTCCATAGTAACATTCGTAAACGTGATGAACTGAGGATTGATCCCAATACTAGGCAACTGCAATAAAAAAAAATTTCGGATCAGCACAAAATTCAACATCCACTCACTTCACAACTCATAAATCACTACTCTAAGCTAAATCAATCCTGCTAATGCAAACACGAACCAGCTAAACTGTATTGAGAAATAAAAAAATTAAAAAGAAAACAGATCTAAAGACGCAAAAAAAAAAATCAGATCAATAGAACTGCAACACAAGCTAACTTAAACAAATCAAACAAAACTACAGCTAAGCAGGTAATTTAAAATTGAGCTAAGAACATGGATTAGTTAAGTTGAGTCAAATCTTAGAATTGCAGTAAGTGAAAAGAAGAGCTAACTGAAAGAGAACTTACAGTTAATACTTCCTTCATGGCAATCGGGGCGTTAGCGGCCGCCATGGTGAGAGAGAAGCAAAGATCGACGGCTCAGTATAGTTGAATTAGATCTTGGATTGGAATTGAAGCGTGGAAAAGAAGAAAAGTCAAAGAGCGGGAATCAAGTCGCTGCAAGATCTACAGCAGCGACGAAACCCTAGAAAATCAGAAGAAGAGGAAGAGATCTAAGAAGAGGAAGACGACCGAGGACTAGTGAAGAGAAGGGAAGAGGGGAAAAAGAAAATGGAAAATGGAAAGTTTTATGAAGGGAGATCTGATATAAGAAAGGAGCAAGAAATCGAGAGAGAAAAGTATTAATTTTATAGTTTATTTTAATTAAACCAAAAAATAAATAAACCAACATACCGTTAAAACTTTTCAATTATATTTTTAAATATTTATTTTGTAATATTTAATCTCCTAACTTTTATTTTTTAAATTTAATCTTCAGTTTAATAGACCTCGTAAGCATAATTAACACATATTATTAATTTTTTTAATGAAATATTTATGCTTGCTATATATTAATGATCAAATGAATGGATCTTAATAAATACTAACTCTGTTTAATTTTAAAAAGTAATTTTTTTATTTTATATGAAAATTAAAAAAATAATTAAAATATCTTAATTTTATAAAAAAATATAATTATAGATAAAAATATCATTTTATATTTTTAAAAATTTTATATAATTTTAATTGAAATTAGAGAATAATAATAAAAAATATTTAATAAAATATATAATAAATAGAGATATTAATATAAATTTATTTTTAAATTTTGAAAAAAATATTTAAAATGAAACAGAGGAATATTAAATATGTTAGAAATTATATAACGATAAAAAATATAATTAAAATTCTACTTTTAAAATGACATGTAAAACAGAAAAAAAGATGCTTATTAAAAAATTAAAAAAAAAACTAATTGGTCTATTTTATTCTTAGAATACAGAAAAAGCATAGGAAGTGGACAGACGTGTTAAATTGTGCTTATTGGTGGGGTGACTAGCAGCATTTCCGTTTACTTTTGGCTTGCTCATAAAATGGCGGGTTCAGACATTACCCGACCCGTAATTTTGTGTAAGTGGCTAGATGTCTGAAGCTAATTGGGCTATTGTAATAATTTTCTATTTGCATTAATTTGTTTGACCATTGTCTTTAAGTTATTTAAAATCAGTTTAATATAGTATTTAGAAAAGTTACTTATATGGGTAATTAATTGGAATCCACATGATGTTACGTCTCAAATTTGTTAATCTTATTTTAATTACTTTGCTGCCTGGTAATTACTTTCAAAATGCCAATCTAATCCAGGTAATATCTGACTTAGCCTCCAAAGATGGTAATTTATATTGACTCATGTTCTTATTTTTCCAAAAATAAAATAAATAAATAAATAAATAAATAAAGTGGTAGTATTATATATTGACCATATTTGGAGTAAGTTCGGTAAAACTTACAAAAACAGTTTTTTTTAATTGATCAAATATGTATTTTTTTTAAAAATAGATAACTGTTTAGTATATAAAAAAATTGAAAATTATTTATAAATTTAAAAGTAATTTATTAATTGTTTGGTAAATTATATATTTTTTTTATTGTCTTGACTTAATAATGAACATTTATTCTATTAATCAAACCATATGGCAATAGTTATAAATGATTATAATTACCTTTTAATTATTTATAATCTAGAATTTTCTACCTAGAAAAAAAAAACTAAAAATATAAAATTTTAAAGGTAGAAAAATAAAGAAAAAGAAAAATTAAGAGGAAGAAGAACACGTAAAAATAATCCGATTTTTTCTTTTTTTATATTAGATATAATTATCATTATAAAATAAAATAAGAGATATTTTTATCTAAAATAAATTTTAAATTATCTGCCGTTAAAAATTAAAAGTCAGATTTTCTTTTAAAAATTAGCATTTATTAAACGTATATTTTTATTGCATAATTGATAACTACAGAAAAAATATTTTTAAAAAGCCCAATTAGTCCGGCTCAATAACATTTAAGGCGGTCAAAATCCAATAACAAAAGGAAAAAACATGAGCTAGAAGATAACATAGGAAAGCAAAATGTCCGATCGGACTGATGGGACAACATATCCTGACAGTCCACTGGCACAAGCCAACGTCCATGCTCTCCATCTACCTCCTGTCACATTACCGCTCACCTACTTTGACTGCTAGATATCGCCCCCAAGGTACTCAAGTACCTCTTCAAATAACTCCTATAAATAGCTCAAAATATGATGGCAACGGGTATGAAAAATATCTTAGATTCTCTCTTTCTCCAAATATTCTTTCTAAAAGCCACTAACTTGAGTTTCGGAATGCTAAAGTCCGGTTCCGACCGAATACTCCATTTTTTGCAGGTCCTACTGTCCGACCGGCAGGATGAACTGCAAGCTCTCCTTTACAGATAATTCAATTATCCAATCCGCCGTCTCAGCTGCTGATCTCTCTTTCACAGATAAACCATTTTATATTTTATCAATAATTAATTTTTTATCCAATAATCAGCATTTTACCCTTTAAAAAATAATGACAAATGCGTTCTTAACCCTACTAAATTTATTTCTTAAAAAGCAAATACGGTTCAACTCAAAGTTCTATTACTTGAGCTTAATGCGAGACTTGAATTTATTGAAGCCGTTATATGCATAGCATGATTTGGACAGCCGTTGGATTGTCGATCCTTCAATATTGCAAATAAATTACGTTATATATAACTGAAAAGGTTGACCCTTCTTTTTAAAGAATTAATTTTAACTATCAAATTTAAACTTGTTCATGGACTGAGACACTAAACCAATCCCATTCACCTGGTTTTTTTTTTTTTTAAACGAAAGAGAGCTCCATTCAATTTTTCTTCCACCATCTTCAATTCTTCTAGACCTGGGATTAATATAAAGCAAGAACCATACCCCATGAACTTTCTACTTACATAATAGGAATTACTCCTATTTCAAAATACGAAAAAATTTTGTTTCATAATACATGACGTTCTAATATAATCAAAATACATTAATTGATTTTTATCAAATATATCTTTATTTAAATTATCTTTATAAAATTAATTTTCAACCTATATTAATTACACTGCATAATTAATATAAAGATAATAAGATTTTTTACTTCCTTTATTTCAAAATAGATGACGTTTAAGGAAAAAAATTTATTTCATAATACATGACGTTTTAATATAATCAATACACATTAATTAATTTTTACCAAATATACCCTTAATTAATTTTGAAAAAAGACAAAATTTTATTAATAAATACAATTAATATGGTAAGGATAACAAAATTTTTTAATAGGAAAGTAATTATATTTTTTAATTATAATGCATTATTCTCAAACGTCATCTATTTTAAAATAGATGGAGTAGTTATAGAGTAACTAATATTCTTAAATATTGTATATTATTTTCCAACGTCAAGTATTTTGAAACGGATGAAGTATTCTAAAATCATTAAGACGTTAATTGTACTTATCGGCTCAATACGTGCCTCCCTGTTAAACCCAGTCGTCAATAAAAACACAAGCAAAACCTTAACACAGCAGCCCCAGGAGTCTATTTTACCATAATTTTCTAAGGCTGAATCCGATTTCGATACCAATAACTGGCCGTTTTCTCGAGCATCATTACATGGACGCGAAAAGATCATCATTAGCCAAATTGTGCCGTACATACACTCACACATATATATACAAAGAAAAGAAATAAGAAAGAGAAAAACTCAGAATATAAAAGAAAAACGTTGCTGCTAACCCAAAAGCATTCGTATAAATCAAAGAAGCAAAAACATGAAACATTTCGTACCATACTAAGTTCCTAGACAGCATGGGACAAAAAGTATAATATAAAAATAAAATAAAACGATACAAGAAATTCTTGGCTTGCCCTCTTAACAGCAAATAAAAAAATGGCCTCTCCTACCAAAAGAATATTACAACACGTATCCACACACCTAAAAAAAACAGAAAGACAAGGAAAAACGGCATTATTTCAAACGCAAAAAAGAATTATAAGGCCCCGTCAGCTCTGTGAATGCCACATATGGAAAACCTGTACTGCTACCTTGCACTTCCTCTATAGAGCGAATTAGATTCGCAGCTAAATTCTACAAAAAGGATCAAATCAATATCAATAGCCGCCCATAGGTGGCATGCCAAAAGGCGGCATTGGAGGCATTCCCATTCCACCCATAGTTGCTGGCGGTGGCGCAAAACCTCCACTCATTCCCGGCATTGGTGGTGCGGGCAAAGCAAGAGGAAGTAGCTGAGCATACATGTTCTGCAAATGGTGAAGATCAATCAGCATAATGTTTAGTAATTATATACTGCAATTCTAAGACGGTACAAGTCAATCACTCTGGAATGCAATAGAATTGTTTTTGCAGTAAGATTACCTGCTGAGCAGCAACCTCCTTTTCTTCCTGTTCTTTGGCCTTGACCTCATTCTGAGCATCGATTTTGTCCTTCACTAGTTCATCTACTTTGCCAGTGTATTCACGGACAAACTGCAAGAAATTACGGGTGAAAGAATTATTACAAAAGGATCTCAACATCCTAAAAGTGGCTGCTGTACGTAATGCAGAAAAAAAAATGTATGGAACATGAAATTAACTCCTCACCTGTAATAGATAGGGGAAGGCGAAGTCAATCATATTATTAATCCAAGCGAGTTCAAGAGCGACATCTGGCCTAATCAAATCATAGCAAACAAAGAGGCATGACGCAAAGCATTCTTTCTTGCCCTGCATAAGAACAACAATGCATGAATTAGACCACGGACAGTTAAACTAAAATAAGAACAACAATTCTGGGCCACCTAAACAATTATTGTTCATCTTTCACACCATATTACTGCAACTAAAACTATTAATATGCTGCTGAAGTAGTAAAATTCAGCATCATGGCAAGACTATCAACCAGACAAAATTTATATATAAACTTGACGTTATAGACACTAGTATGCATCTTCAGCAATACAAGTGTGATTTCAGTGAATTTTGAATAACAGAAAAATAATTGGACTCAGTGTCGGATAGAGCCAAGTTATGTGGTCACAAACTTCCCCAAAGCAAGAGTTGAATAAAAGAAGCAACGCATTCTCAAACATATAACAACCAATCTATCCAGAAATTACAAACTTTTAACAAATACATACCAAAAACCTTAAATTGAGACAAGTAATTACCGATTTGTCTAACATATATACAAAACTTCCAAGTGTAAACTATTGAAATTCAAAAATTCCATCCAAATGTCAAAAACTTGTGACCAATCCTGCATATCCAATCAACTTCAATTACAGTTGACAATAGGCTTGGATCTCGTAGACTATAACATTTATATTATATCACCTATAATATTAAAAGTAAAATATATTAACATTAATTTTCTTGCCAGGAAGATTTATCATTTTTCTCTTAAATTCAGAACTTATGCGAAAACATCCAAACATACGAAATACTAGATAAGCTAACATCAAAATGAACTAAAGTTGAGGCCTTTTATGAACTAGAGAAATCAGTAAAGCTAGAGAAAAATGTCTATCGGTAAGGAAGCAAAACAAATGGCTGAAAAATAAGGAACCATCAGATGGGGAACTTCTTCCTTCTTTTTTTCCCCTTTCTCCTTCCCATGTGCAAAAGTCTAATTATGTACAATTTCAGCACAATTGCAGAATGAGAAGCTAACCATTAGTTATCAAATTGCTCCACTTAAATCCCATGCATAATAATGGATACATTTAGTATCAGTTGATATTTACTATTCTGGTTGGGACAAGGAAAATACAGCTATTGTCAAGAAGCAAAAGATGGCATTGTTCTAAAAATAAAATCACATCCAAGAAAGACGATAAGAATTCTGGAATCTCCTAGGTACCTGTTCAATGAAATAGACAAGCAACTCCTCTGCAAGTTCACGGTCACCAGATTGTGATGCTGTCTCCATTGCATCTCTGTAATGGTTGTCTTTTTTTGACAAAGCAATGGACTGCTTCCATCTACCTGCCTTCTTGTAAATGTATGCAGCCACACGTCTCATTTCAAGAAGCTCATGTTTTTCAATCTGTACAAATTAATAGAGGATAGTCACATATTCAGACTTTCAACAGCAAGAAAGTAAAAAATAAAAATTAGGAAAGACTACCTTCTGTGCAAGTCCAATTTGATCGAAGTTGTCATACATATCAGTTGATTCCCGCAATCTTTCATAGTCTTCTTCCTCCACATAAATCTGATTCAAAGCCTCATTGACAGCAGAGACATTATTGCTCTGAACAGCAATCATATATGGCTTCACCAGAAGCAGGTGACCAGCCTGAAGACAACAAACAAATATTGCATGAAAGCAAAAGAATCAGATATGTGAGCAAAATACCATATCCAATAACATATAGAAAGAACATATAACAGCACAAATAAAGACCTTCTTCATAATGTCAACAACACGAGTATGGTCCACACGGAGGGCCAGCACATTGAGAAGATCGTTGATAAGATCTGGATGCTCTTGCAAGTAGAAATGCACAGCCTTATAATATAGGTCAACATTAGCAACCTTGACTGCCACGTCTTTAAATTGCATGTGATCCCATGCCTCAGGGGAGTGGTTCATTATGGTAGTTGCAGCATTGTCAAATTCACCATATTGTATGTACAGATAGGTAAGTTCCTTCCAATGTTGCTGCTCATCACAGGCTCGTATAAGCTTCGGAATATTGAGACGGGTTGAGAACAATTTAATGTGCTCCATAAGCTTCTCGGGACGGTATCTAGCATATAGAACTCCCAACTCCGTGAAAATTCCCATATGTGCACGTTCTAACCCTAAACCACTCTCCATAAGAGAGATTAATTCACTGAAGTATCCCCTATTCTGGTAAAATTCGCTGACTTCTTCTAAATCATCCACCTGCAAAATTCACAAAAAATGATAAATAGGAAATGCATAATTCACACAGAAAATGATAAATTGGATATACGTAATAGGAAAAACATAAAAACTTCGAAAGTCAGTTTTGCAAACAGCAGAATGTATAAATTCATTAGAAAGCAGTCATATCCTGGAAACTTCTAGAAATAACCCCAAAATAGAACTTGATTTGTATTTGAAACGGCCATCAACTTCAGGCTATTAAGACTTTTAGACGTCAATGGAGCATTCCATAGCCTTATGATCAGCACATCTAGTACTAGAGCCAAATGCAACCAGCAACAGGATGTAATAAATCACCTGAATAATAATGTTGAGACCACATATTTGAGCCAAACGGAACTCCTCAGCATCAACGCAAGCAAAGCAGACTTCCTTCCATGTCTTTGCACTGTTGGCTTTTCGTGCAGCATCTACAGCACCTTGGAACTGTTGCAGCCTCACAAGTGTGACAGCCAACTTGGCCCAATTCGATATAAAGGCAAAGATTATTTTTGCAGCCTCATATAAAGCTTCATCAAACAAGCGGTCACCAACATTTTGAAGATTAGCCACATTGGGCATCAGAATAAATTCCTCAATCTCACCCAGCCTATCAATCTTTGCATATGCAAAAATAAGCTCACTATCCACCTTGGGCTCTCTCATCTTCTGCCTAACCATCAGCAGGTACCTAACCAAGTCATGGTACACATTAGCATCCTCCGCTGCTCGAATGACCTCCAGGAATTGAGTCGCATCATCTGCACGAATAAATGACTCAATTGCATCACTAACAAGCCCCTCCCTGAGTTGAGCCTTTGCTACCTGGCTCCAAACAGCATCCTCTTCAACTCGGAAGGCAAACTCCACTGCACGGTCAATGCTTTGAATATTGTCTAACAAAACATTGACAGCCTGAACATTTAGGTTGAACTTCTTGAAAATAGCAAATGCTTCCTCATATAGCTGAGCTTCTACTGCCACTTCTCCAACAGCAGGTCCATCAAAATTATCTAATCTGTTGATGTAATCCATAACTCTAGATGGGTCTGCCTTAATGGCTGTCAAGATAAGGAGATTCTGTAGATTGAAGTTTCCACTGAATGCTGAGTTTTGGAGCACAATCTTTTCAAGAAGCTCAATTAATTCATGAGGAAGATCCGCAGTCATGAAAGCCTTGACAGCTGCAGAAACTTGTTCTGGGCTCTTGCTTTCAGGTAAAGCAGTAGATACAACCTGATCAATAAGCTGTCTTCTGTATTCATTCTCAGGATTAAGTACCTTCTCCCACAAATCACCATCCATCCTTTCAACCACATATCTGCGATGGAATTAATAGTATATAAGCCTACTAATATGAATTCTTTCTATCAGCAACCAACAAAATCTAGGACACAATAAACCACAAACCTTGCTTGCAATTTGAACAAAGAGTTCTTATTTGTTACATTGACAAGTTCGTCATCGCATAGTCCTCTTCGATAAGCAACAACAGCCAGAGTAGGATCACGTTTCTCACAATACTTACCCACAACGCGAGAATCATAGTAAGGGTTGGTTGTGAGGAAGTGCTCTGGATTGTTATTGCTATCAATAATGATTTTACCCAGAGCATTGTGAACATGAACATCTTGGCTTCCTTCACTGACAAGATGCTCCAAGAACTGAGTGAGCAAACGAAGTCGATTTCTGCATATGGTGAAACCAAACATTAGAAAGATGAATTAGAGAGCAACTAATCATGAAGCATGGCCAGACAGAGAATTACCTCTTTTCACATTCCTCGACAAGTGGCTCAACAGGAAGCAAAGAACGGACAGAAAGTATCAAGCCCTTGATAAAGTCTTCAGGGCACTCATCATCCAGCAGCTGCCCCACAACTAGAGGTGCATTACCTGGGTTCACCTATCAAGACAGAAGAATCAAAGTACTTACAACTAAAAACATAAGAAATTTAATTACCTTGCATGTTTAAAACGTTAAATTGATTACCTTCTGAACATAACCTTCAATATAACGAAGCATGTTGTTTGAATAGAGGTAGTGTGTCAGATCAGCCACAAAACCAAAACGATCACAAACATTAATCAAAGGCCTTGCATCTGGAAGTTTGGCCTCCATCAGAAAGTTCTTAGTCTTTTCAGGATCATAAAAATTTGATTCTCTAGTGACCCGTTCAACCTCCTTTATTTGTCCAGTTTTAGCAGCTGCCTCAATGTACTTGAAGTGTATATCAGGATCCTCACTGTACCATAGAAAGCAGCAAAAATAAAATAGAATAAGAATTTACATGAAAAAATTTTGGAAACAAAGAATAGCTTTTACTCCAAAACACTATACCTGGAACTCAAATATGAACCCAAGAAAAAGTACAGCCCTTCATATGACTTAAATTGCTCAAAAAGTTTTATGCATGCATCAACACCCAACTGTTCACAATATTCTTTGGCAGTCTGCACAGATGCAATACGTTAGCTTCAGGAAAAATGGTAAGATTACTCAGAGTCAAACAATAATGCAGTTTGTACCTGCACAATTATCTGAAGGTTGCCTCTTAGATTGACCAGTAAGAGATCCTTCATGCACTCCAAAGCCCATTCTCGTGAAAGAGTACCAAAAAACTCTACTAGGGCCTAAAGGAAACAGAACTCTAAGAATGATCTTACATTTCCCAACCCTATAATAAGATATAACACTCAACAACATTTACCTGTGGCTCTATTGCATGTGTGTTGACTATCACACGTTTAATATCTGGCAATTCAGAGTAATGCTACAAAAAAAATGATATATTAACTTCAAGACCAACAATAACTCCATGCAAAAAGTAGCTGCAAGAAGCCATATTACTTGCAATGCTCGAATGTATAGACCCGCTTTTTCACAAAGTTGAGCAATACGTGGTCGATCATAGTGGCTGAACATTCCATTGGCTAGAATAGCATCAGCTACATTTGGAAATGTTACCAAATTGATCTCCAACACCTATAGGCAAAGAAAACAATGGAAATTGAAGACAAATACTGATATATGGATGGAGTTTATATCACGTGACACAACATCAATAAATAACCTTTGTTTGCAGAAAGGCATGTTCCGGTAGATTTGGCTTCAAAACATCTAACAGAAAAGCTGTTGCCTCACGAATCAAGTTCCTCTGAATTAATAAAAGGGAATTACCATTAGAAATAAAATAAATTGACAAATCATATAATTATTCTTAATATTTGTTTCGTATGACACTATCATAAAGGAAAATTCCACACCCTATAAAGCATTACGCACAATGTCTGCTAGGCTTAAAAGAGAGAAAAAACTAATGACGATGAATTTAGCATGTAATGGCATGCCAACAACAGTCAACTTATAAGGATCAGACCTGAAGAAAGAGATCAGTAATGGTATTGTAATCTACAGGACAGCCTCCCTCCATTTGCGACATCATCAATGCGAAATTTACAGCTCCCTATAATGAAAATGCATTAGAAGTTTATCTTTTTTCAAATTATAAGGCAAATTCAAAGCAACATAATTAATGTCCATAGCTGGCATGTTTGAAAAATTTTATTGCTAAAACTAGAAGTCTAAAAGTTTAATGAACTCGCTGATGAAGATACCTGAGGATCTGAACGAAGGATTGTTTGCAGAAGAAACAAATAGTCAGGCGTATATCCAACCTATAAAAAAAACCATAAATTCCTAAAATGTTAATCAGATAAAACAAGAGAAATTCAAATTAGAATTGACTGT
The DNA here is from genome assembly GCA_037975025.1 of Excoecaria agallocha. Classification (NCBI taxonomy): domain Eukaryota; kingdom Viridiplantae; phylum Streptophyta; class Magnoliopsida; order Malpighiales; family Euphorbiaceae; genus Excoecaria; species Excoecaria agallocha. The sequence goes on along the minus strand of CM075813.1, from coordinate 39,908,097 downwards.
TCTCATCAAGTTTAATGGGCATTGAATCAACAAGGAATTAAATTGATGAAAGCAAGAAAATGCCTTTTACCTGTTTTGAGTAAATCAAAATTTTGTCGAACTCCCTCCTCTCAGCAAAAGCGGCAACAACCTTTGGAGTTGCTCTGGCTTTAATAAATATTTTCAGTGCCAGGTCATTATCAACAGTCTGCGGTGAAAAAATATCACCAATATCATACACATAAATCAATAAAAACAAATAGGGCATGATGCGTGCAATAAAAACTAAGAGTTTCATGAAATTCAACAAAAGAAGATTAAATTAATTTTCAGTATGCAAATCCAACCTTCACAAGGTCTCCAAGTTCCTCGCTACACTCCAATTTGTCCTCTGCCAACCAGTTTTCCAAGAGGTTCTTCTTGTTTTGATTTACAACAAGGCGTGATAATTCTAGCGACTCAAATGCATTAAGCTTTCCTCTTGTAAGAAGCGTCCCAAAGTATTGCAGTAAAGGGGGGGTTTGCCCAGCTTGCACAGGAACACTCTGAAACATTAGGAAAAGTTAGAATCAAATAAAAGGAAAAAAGAAGAAGAAGAAGAAGCTCAAAATCAGGAAGCTGCAACACTTAAAGTAGGATAAGAGTTGAATAAGAAAGGAAGACCTGGAACTTAGCAACTGTGTCAGGTGTCCGCAGAAGTCCCTGTGGAGACTCTGCAGCAAGCTCAGCAGCCTCCTTATACTTTGTTTGAGCAAACAGCTCTTGGAAACGCTGGACAACCTGCAATCTCCAACATGGCAATTAATTGAGTGCCAAGTGCAAAAGAAAAGCACAAACTAAACAGCAGTAGAGTAAGAAAACAGTGAGAACATTATTTGTTTACCAGATTCTCCGCACCAGGAAAGTTTCCTCTTTTGGCAAGATTCACGGCAAGCTCCAAATTATTCAACTGTGATAATTATTAGATTAATATTATAAACACAGAACTTGAATTTCAAGTGTTGAAATATAAAAGAGCAAGCATGGGATCATACCTGGCCACTAACGAAAGGCACTATTGTTGCTTCATTCACAGTAGCCAGTAACACCTGGCCTCGCCTATTAATGGAATAAAAGCCTCCCACAGATGTAGCTTCCGATGTCAAAAATATTGGATCTGGACTGATTCTGTTTCTGTATACAGCAGTAGCTGTCTCCAAGTCATAAACAAATAGCAGCCCAAGCTTGGTGATCACGTAAATCAAACTATATTTGTGGGATATCTGCAATGGACAGCTGCATGACTTAATACTTAATACAAAACAAGAAGAGATTCAAAAAATTCAGCAGCAGGCGCACCTGCATTGCGACAGGGAAGTCATCAGCAAAGTCTGGAGGAAAGAAAAGATCAGCCTGTTTCTTCGTAAATGATGGCTTCCCTGCTTGTATGCATACCAACATTAGAATATTTAAAAAATAATAATTTTAAATCAAAAGTATAATGCACTAAATGCAAGATTAATTTAAGGAGTAATTAGTAACAGTCACTAGAGCATAAGACTACTCAGAAAATGAAGTTGACCTGGCTGGGCACCAAGCTCAATGACATGCAATTTTGATGTAATTTGACCAGCATTAAAAGATTTTGTAGCAAAAGAAATGAGAATGGAAGGATTCTCATTTCCAGGAACCTGCTCAAGAAAAACAAAGAGATGTACCAGTCCTTGTTACAACAAACATGCAGCATGAAGAATGAAAGGAATCATTATAGGTCAAAACACTCGGGGATATCCCCACACCTTAAACTGTGCAAATGCAGCAGCATGTGCTTCAAGAGCTTGACTGCGCTGCTGATCCACAGAGAAAAGTTGCATATTCCCTTTAACCAATTGTTGCCTCTGTAGAAAAATAAAATCACATTACAGTCAAAAACTATAAACAAGGAAACCAATAACCATAGTAGCAGGAAAAGTAGTTTCAACAGTAGAATCACATTATAATTGTTAAAAGAGCATTTTCCAACAATTTATTGGGTTGAAATAGAATTAAGATGACTACTCTAAGTTAAATATGAGCTGAGTGTAGCGCACAGGTCCAAAACTGATCAAAATCTCGACAAAGTTCATCGCTAATAACCAGCTGCTAAGCACGACAGTTAGATTGACTATAAATCTGTCACCTAGATTGTTGGCAGCAATATTAATTAAACAAGTCCAATTATTGCTGGGACTAAGCAAGATGACTACTCCCACATACCAAGCACGCAACATACAACTTCAACTAATCTACATTTTGATTACTAGAAGTCTCTTCTTAAAAATGAGACCATGGATGTTTCTCCCTTCGCATGAGAAAAATAATTACCACTGTGAAAAGGAGCATCATAGCATGAAAACTCAGACAAAAGCACAAAGCCATTTACCTCTGGTGAACCAGGAGCTATTCCGATCAAAACTAACCACTTCTCTGAGGGGTCACATTTGTAGTTTATTATCTGATTGTTCGCTAAATTCGCTGTTCTGTCAAACATCTTGACAGGTTCAGAATCACCTGAATTGAGATAGTAGTGAAATTAACTTCACATAAAACAAATTGAAAATGAAAGATAATAAGATGAGTACAAGCATGTATATGGGAAACAGACTGAAGAAACCCGATTAAATAGAAGTGCAAGATGCTATGAAGCTTAGAATACAAAGGGACCTACCTTCAATCGACCAATGATAAACAGAAGTTTGTGTAACCAAGCCCAGCATTTTTGGAGTTATCCACTTCCAAAAGACAACCTATGCATCAAGCAAAGAACTTTACTTCAGAGAGCAGAAATTATTAATCTCAATGTTTAAAACAAGGACTTGCTTGTTTTAGATTGTTTTCTGGATTTTTTTTTCTATCAGTAGAATTAAAAAACAAACAAAAAGAAATTTTTTTTAAAAAAAGAAATAACCTGCTCAGGCATCTGATGGGATTTCATTTTCGCTTTCATTTCAATGTTAAATATCTGCAAATGATCCTGAGTAGTTCCCGGAAGTTGGGCTTAAAAATATTACCACAAACAGTCAGCAGAAGGAATCAGCACAAATACATACATTCAAGATTCATATATTACTACTGTTTATTCATATAGTTTAGCATGCCAAAAGCAACGCACTAGTTATGATTCAGATAAACATTAAAATGATGCCCTGAAAGCAGTAAAAATATTTCCACAGTTGCTATTGCAGTTGAACAATTCTCTTACACACTTGGAAAGACGTAATATGAGAGTACCACATATAATATGCAGGTTTGATGAAATCAAATGCAAATAATCTAGGATACAACAGCCATTTCATAATTATTAATAACACTATCCTCATTGACAGCATGTACAAAAAATTAATGACCAAATTCTACGTTGTGCTACTGCAAGGTAACACCAATTTAATTGGCAATTATCCCATGAATTAGCGAAATACTTTTTTCATATATCTAGAAGAAAGCAGTTTAAGGTATGCAACTGTCTCCCCACGAACCCAATTATAATACATATCCTGAGTGTATGTCTGGTATAAACTTCAGCCAGCAGGTATGTCTGGTTAAGAAATAATTTTTTTGTAAGAAACTAAACAAAAGCATTAAAAGAAAGAAAGAGAGGAGGAAAAGAAAATAATATACAATCATAACCAAACCCGACACCACCACGATTGTAGATTCTCATGACAATCTGATGGCACAAAGAAGAATAGTTTGTATCTATCAATACAGAATTTGGGCAAAAAAAAACCAAAGGAGCAAATAATATAACAGCATATACATTGCACACTCAATTGGATTCTCATGTAAACTCTAGATTACTGCTTTCATGCACTGCAATACAAAGTGGCTATCTACAAACAAGTGAAAGGAACATAAAGCACTTAAAAAAAAAATCGAGGTGTTATAAATAATAACAGACAAAGAAGCTAAATCATGTCACAGCAGATCAATAAAATAACAGGCAAGATTGAACGTCATTGCATGGGATCACCAAGTAATGCAATGAAACCATGATAACGTACCTTTCAACGCAAGGATTCTAGAATTGGGATTCATAAGCGCAGAGTCGGCAGTAATAGGACGTCTCAAAGGCTGCATTGGCATATTCATATCAATAATCACAACACTATTCTGCGGAGCCGTCTCTCTAACGCATATATACTTGTCAGACTCCATAGTAACATTAGTAAACGTGATAAATTGTGGATTGATCCCAATGCTAGGCAACTGCAAACACAATAACTCACAGATCAGACCAAATTCAACATTCGAAATCGATCTACACATCTAATTCTATACATATTTAGCTCAATTTAACGTCCAAAAACGTTAAGAAAAATAAGTAGAATCGATAAATTTAAGAGTTAAGCGAGAAAAGGAGGAGAGTGAAAGAGAACTTACAGTTAGTACTTCTTTCATGGTGATCGGAGCGTTAGCAGCCGCCATGGTGATAACTCTGAAAGAAGAGATCGACGGCTCAGAATCGGCAAATCAGATCTGTGTTTGGAAATGAACCGTCGATTTAAGAGAAATGAGATCTACAGAGAAGAAGGAACGAAGTGAGAATAGAAATGGAAGAATGTTACCAGCAGGAGAAGGATTAATCTCATCTACAGAGAAAAAAGCCTTTTTTTTAAGAGAGAGATAATATATATTTAATTTTATATAATTTTTAATTGAATTATGAAAATAATTAAATAATTTATAAAAATAATTTAAATAATTCAAAAGATAATTCTCAGAAGAATATATAACTTATCAGAAATAAATAAATAAATAATTCATCTTCACTGTAAAAGTAAATTATCATCTAATTATTACTATTTTTTTATAATTACATCTTTAGGAACAAAAAAAAATACAGAATTCAAACTATAATTAATTAGAATTTTAGTAGAATGTCTAGACTTTTTATCGATTACATGTTTTTAATTTCTGCTATCATGAGAATATTTTTTTATTAGAATTTTTTGTTTTTGTCAAATAATTTTCTAGATTTTTAATCAAATATATTTATAATTTTTTTTGAAAGAATATATTTCTAATTTTAGATGATAAGGATATAAATTATATTACAAATTTCAGTATAATCAGGATATAATAAATTATATTCACAACTAGAATTGCCATTGTGATTTGCATGTGAAGGAAAAAGGAATATTATTACTCCAAATTAGAGAGATAAAGGAACAACTATAGGTTGCAATGGTTGGATTTGGTGGAGTTGAATGAAAATATAACGGATAATAAAATAAATAGGTTATAAATTTGAATGGAATTCAATTGAGTTGGAAAATAAAAATGGAACCACCGAATATGCAGTTGAGATGGTAAAAATTTATGTTAGTTTCGTCGGTTATCTTAAATTTGAATTATGAAAATACAGCTTTATTAAATATTAGAATTATGCCGTTTTTGTGATTATTCTCTATTCAGGTGCAGATTAATCTGATCGTAATATGATTTAAAATTGAAACCCATAAAAAATTTTCAATATTGGGTTTGATCTCCGCTTTGGATCTGCAGCCAGCAATAATTTTATCGGCCTAAAGGCCCTCTGGATGGTAAAAATTTTTGTAAGTTTTATCAGTTATCTTAATTTTGTGTTCTGAAAATGCAGCTGTATTAAATATTAGAGTTTTACCACTTTTGTGATAATTTTTTATTCGGGTGGAGATTAATCCGAAAGTTATATGATTTAAAATTGAAACCTATAAAAAGTTTTCAATATTGGGTTTGATCTCTGCTTTGGACCTGTAGCCTAGTAGTAATTTTATCGGCCTAAAGGCCCTATAGATGATAAAAAAATTTTGTAAGTTTTACCAGTTATCTTAATTTTGTGTTATAAAAATACAGCTGTATTAAATATTAAAGTTTTATTACTTTTGTGATAATTTTCTATTCATGTGGAGATTAATCCGAATAATATATGATTTAAAATTGAAATCAATAAAAAGTTTTCAATATTGGGTTTGATCTCCGCTTTGGACCTGCAGCCCGGCAGTAATTTTATGGGCCTAAAGGCCCTTTGGATGGTAAATTAGTTTTCAGCTAACCCATTGGCATGCACCTTATTGAGCTTCAATCCTTAAATTATACATTTTGACCAATTCAACAAATTGAATGAAATAATTGTATTACTGAATTATTTATTTTGTTCAATTCAATAAATTTTATCCAATAAGTGTAATTTGTTGGTGAAGAAACTTAACTGTTACACTACAAAAAAAAAAAAAAAAGAGGAAATCAGAAGCAGATTTCCCTGGAAAATCAGGATGAATTCGGGCAAGATTCGGCCAACACATTAGGCTATAACTAATTTACCATATTAGGTATATTTGTTATTATAAAATAGAATAAATGATATTTTTGTCCAGAAAAAATTTAAATTAGCTTCCCTGAAAAGTTAAAATTTAGATTTTCTGAAAAGCTTCAATTTAAAGTTTTTTCAAATATGAGGTTTTTTCACTTTTTACAAAATTAATTTTTCTAAAATTAACATTTACTAAACACCTATTTTGATCTAATAATCAATTTTTCCTTCAATAACCAGCTTTTTTTCTTTTTAGAAGCAATGCCAAACACACTTTTATGACTCTTTATTGTAGGAGCATATTAAAAAATTATTTTAAAAAATATTTCAATTTTTTTTACAAGAGGTTATGCCTGTCCAATATCCAAATCCGCTTAGTCTGATTAATTTAGTATTTTAAATTCTAAATATGTTACTTAATTTTAAATTTTTATTATTTATTTATTTGAAAAAATTAGTATTTTAAATTCTAAAAATATCACTTAATAATTTAATATATTTATTATCTATTTGGATTTATTGTAATTAAATATAATTATATTCATGTATGCAAGGTTAATATTTTTTATGTTTGCTTCATTAGTACTCCATAAACATAATTTTTTTTTCATGATATGATTGTATTTTTATGTTTCTAACATATAATATTCAAAAATTCATAATTAATCACTTTGTAATAATAAAATTGAAATTATATTTTGTAACTTATTATTAGAATATTTGTGATATATATTTAATGTTTGATTAATATTTTTTTTAATTTTTATAAAATAGTATTTAAGAAATTATAATAATTGATAATATTTTAAAAATAGAAAAAACTTAGATTGAACTAGTTGAACTACAAACTTTCAGTCTTACCGGTTCTTTTATCCGGTCCGGCTTTAATAACATTGATTAAATGTGTATTTTAATATTGATATCGAATAAAATAAAATAGATAATTTGAGTGATGATTGATTAAATTAAAATGCTTTTTTTTTAATTTTGATAGTATTGATATTAAGCAAATTATTCTACGGTTTTAAAATATAAAATTACGTCGAGAATAATTATGAAAATTATATTTTTATTTGATTTTAAATATATATATATATTTTTTAATTTTAAATAAAATATATTTTGATGGTATAATTTATGTATTTTAACTTTTTTTTTATTAAAATTATAATATATGCACCTGTTCATCCTGAAGTCATGGCCACGCAACCGATTGCAGCAGTCATGCAAGGTTTTAACAAAGAATGATTTGAAATTGAAAAACGAGCCTTATACGCGAAAGAAGTGTTAAGGTAAAGAAACGGAGGGGCCAGCTGGCAAACGAGACTTTGACTTGGTTCAACGTCTTTTAACAGAAAAACTTCATGTGGACTGGCCATTGACCTCCTCAAAATAATCTAATCTGAACGCAAATCCAAAGCTATGACGGCGACGCCCGAGCACTGATATTTCTTCAATTATATTTTCTAAGCGTGTTAAATACATTTATTATGCTTTTATTTGTTAATCTTTTTATTTCATAATTTAATGGGATTATTTTTCTTTTTTCTTTTTTAAATCATAGTTCAAACAAAAAAAAAATCTATAATATAAAATAAATCCCAATGGAAAAGACATAAATATCGATTCGCTTTAAATTTTCTACTGCAAATGCTAAATAAGCTTCAATTCAAATACTATTTTTTTTAAATGTTGGTTTATTTCATAATTATATAGAATGTTGATGTTAATTATGAATAATATCTGATAAAAATAATATTTTTTATGTTATTTAATAAAAAATACTCCTAGTTTGCACCTAAATATTAAAATATCTAATCATTACCTAATCAAATATTAGAAATTAATTAATACAAAATTTAGTCTTTATTATTAATTTATCCACTTTCACTCTCACTATAATTTTTTTCTTGAGTAATCTTTTTTTATACCAAAGTATTGATAATTAGAATTCCAATACTAATTGTTATCTTTTAAGTAATTTGGTAACTATTCTTTTACGTAACATTTGTTAACTTTTGAAAGGTTGGGATGAAAAGAAAAATAAAATTATTTCAACATTTTTTATATTTTAAAGCGTTTGTTAAAAAAAAGGTTCAATAAAAAAACTGTCTATATCTTGAAAAATCAAGATATACATATCTTGACACATGATCAAGATATGCATTGTTGTAATTTGATAGATAAGAAATAAATAAAAAATTGAAAAAAATATTTAACAAATAATTAGAAAAAAATTTCGGAATACTTTTCAGTCTTATTTTGACTAGTTTATATCTTGATCCAAAAAGTATTACAGTTTTATCTTAAAATTTTTTATCTGAATCGATTTAATAAATGCTACCTTAATGGATTTAATACTTGTTTTATTAATTAAAATATTTGAATTTTATGAATAACAAAAATTAAATGTTATAAGAGTTTTATTTTCGTAATAAAAGATCGAACTGAATAATCTAAATTATTGTAGAAAAACGCATAATAGATTTTATTTTTCAAAAAGAAATCTGAATGCAAATTGAATCTCATTCAATTTGAGTTCTGGAATTTTTTTATTTTTTAAAAATGCAACCATTTGCTACATCACTGAGGGCCGGCAAAACAATGTACAACCCTATGCAGCCATGGTTACAAATTCAAACAAAAAAGTACATATTGGTGGTACTGGTAAGTTGTAACGGCAACACTTGTATAATCAGATTTAGAATCCAGGTCAATCCCATATAAAGATAATTACAACTAACTTACTGAGAATATGCAACGTTAAGGCATAGCTCCTATCTACCATCATCGGCCCACAAGGCTTACAATCATCATCTCCACCGCCAATTAATAGCTTTGCTAATTAGATGATGAGAAAAATGATTTCGAATCGGTTTCCATCTCCAATTCTCCTGTACCTGCAAATTTCTCACAAAAATACTTGCAGGAGCAGCCAAAATTCGTGGATCTCAATTCCGATTTCTATTCTTCTTCTTATTCTTCAGTAAATTATGAAATGAAATGGCCTAATTGTATTATCATCACACTTGTATCGTCAATTGAACCTCTGTTCATCGACAACTCAGTCAGCTTTTTACATGCCAAGAATGGTTTTGGCTTATCTACCCCTATGCAGAAATGCCGAACAAGATCTACTGCCTCCTGATTGCTAACCTGAACAAATAAAAGAAACCCAGTTAGTTAATGTTTATGAAACTTGAGAATCGTTGCATTTTTAATCAAGAATCTGAATGCTTCGGAGGTGAGAAATTTGAATATACCTTATCCCATAAACCATCAGAGGCTAAGATCAAGAATTCGCAATCGGGTTTAATCTTCAAAATTTTAGTTTCAGGTTCTGCAATCACCCATTGTTTGAGCTGTCTATCTCCAATTCCTCTAGTAACTGCAAGAGACCCTTGTATTCTCCATATTCCACGACAACAATCTACATATCCACCCTGTATAAGCCAAAAAAAATGAGCTACAGTCTCGGATTATTTCAATATTAACAATAACTGTGAAGGGGATAAAGTATTTGCTTACTTACCAAGGATTCAATTCTATCTCTTTCGTCTTCCCTTGAAGGTCGGTGATCAGTAGTAAGTGCCTCCGCAACTCCTCCGCGGCTCATAACAGCCCGGCAGTCACCGGCATTGGAAACAATAAGGTCACCTTTGTGGATCAATGCAGTGGCGCAGCATGCACCACCACTACCACAAAACTCTCTGTCTGTGGCTAGATAGCCATTTCTAATTGCCATTTCGATTCCTTCTTTGCTTCTGCTCGATAGCTCTGCCATTATGTTCTTCTCTAAATTCTTAGAGGCGAATTCCGCTGCTTTTGCCCCCCCATGACCATCAAAAACACCGAAGAAAGCCTGCAAATAGAGACGACTCTTGTCAATTTCCAGAATAAAAAAACATTTGTGCTGCCAAGACAACATTTCAATTTTCTTCAATCTGGATCCTTAAATTTTGAAAATCTAGCGTTTCTCTTCTAAATTCCATTTTTCCGGCGAGCCAAACAACAAAAAATAAAATCAAGACACCGTTAATTCTCATTTCTGCTAGAATCAGTTTTCTCGAATTTTATAATCTAGCGTCTCTTTTAAAATTTCCGAAATTTTCCTGGCAAATCCAGAATTAAGTATCTTTCATCATGACAATTTCCAGATAAATCAATTCCGTTTCTAATATAATAAATCTTCTCAGATTATGAAAAATCCTTATAATGTAAAATCGAGTAGTTCTTTCGAAATTTCTATAATTTTCCCGCCAGAAGTTTTTTCTGAAAGAGTTACCTGTTTAGAGTCTCCAACAGAAGCCGAATAGCGATCCTCCATATGTCCTCTCCTCCCGCGCTTACAATAAACGGAATATTCATCTTCTTCAACCTCCACAATCTCTATTCTCTCCTCCTCTCGTCTAGGAGTCTCTAAACCAAATCTCAAAACACCAGCCATAACCGGAATATCGATCCTCGCAGGTCTTTTCCTTTTCAATACAGTGCCTGAGTTCAACTCCAATCTTTTCTCGTCAACTCGAATCGCCAACGGAGATTTAGGAGACGAACACGGCGACGGTGTTGACGATGAGGATGAAGATATCGGCGATTGAGGTCCACGTCCATGGATTGCAGAAGACTGACATGGCTTACAGAATATAGAAGGTATTCTCGGAGATGTAAATATCGGCGAGTTTGGCACATGTACCGCTACGGCGCCCGGCATATCGGCGAGTTTTCTGATTTCGTTTTTTCTGTTTCGTTTATCTTCTTTATTTTTTTTCTTGTTTTGAATGTAGACAGAGAGAGAAGGGTGAAAATTTGTTTCTAATCGATAAGCTAAATAGCTAATTAACGAGTGATCGCGTGTATATATATGCAGCAAAATGCTAGAACGTCGTCGTATTAGGCTCCGTATTGACTTTGGATTGAACGCTGGCCAGTTGTTTTTAGCTTTTGTTTTTATAGAATATGTCTATCAAAAAGAAAACAAAAAAAAAAGTCCCCATATAAAAATATACAACCACGCGCTTAATAATCGAGCGCGTTGTTTTTTGTTTTGACTGCTATATTTTAGAAATTGTGTTTGAAATTAAATTTTAAATAGTTAGTCTAGTTGATTTTTTAATAGAAAATCATCTATAAATTATTATTTAGATGTTAAAAATTTGAAAATTTTTTTGCAATTGTAAATCAAAAATTATTTATAAATATTATTTAAAAAGTTTAGAATTTCACAATTTTTTTAAATTAATTACATGTTTAATTGATAAATCAAAATCATCGATAAATTATAGTTTAAATAGTTAAGGGTTCAATAATTTTTTAAATTAATTAGAGTTTGGTTTTTAACCCATCTCAAAAAATCCAATTATAAGAAAAATAATTATAAACCAAATTGATGATGTTGTTGTTATTATTATTTAAAAATTAAAATATATTTTTTTATGTATAAATTAAATTACTTTCACATATAAAAATCATTTTTAGACATGTGATTGGAGTATGCATATTTTTTACTTTATCGAATAGGTGACTATAAACATATCAATTGCTGCTGTTTAACAATTTATGAATTAATTTAGATAATTAAAAATATATAAAATTATATTTAAAATTTTGATATGCTTGCTACTTTTTTATATGTTTGATGTAGAAAATGACTAGTTTGATAAAAAATAATTAAAAATAATTTGAAAATTAATTCTTAAACCATGACTGCATTTTTTTTATTTTAACCCAAAATATGCTTGAATCTTTAATATATCCTCAATTATTGCAAAGTAATTTTAAAATCTTAAACCGATTTAATCGGACCGGTAAATTCAATCACTAATATTAACATTCAACAAAATTGCGTTGAACGGGTAAAGCAAGTGGGGAAAGGACAAGTGAGAATACGCGTGTAACGAACGCGAAAGAGGTGTGAGTAGAATAGAAAAAAATCGGACTTATTAATTGGGTGGATATTAGTGACTAAATCGTTCAATGGTCAAACACGTTAATCTCCGGCGCTTTGCTGGAGACTGAGTCTCTCTCCGTATCTTTTTTTTTTTTCTTTCTACTAATATCTAGCTGGCGAATTTTTATTGGATGAAATTAGTTTTCATTTTTATTATTAACAATTTTAGAAAATTGACGGCAGTCGGTTACTCGGTGGCATGCCCTTCAGGGTATTTTCCTTCACAAAGCAGTCCTTATACTATTATGTTATGGCTCAATAATAATTGATAAAGTCAAAATTTGCCATTAATTATATTGCTTCATGCCTAATTAAAAACTTCTATTTTATTTTTATTGTAGGGTGTAAAATTGAATTTGTGGTCTGCATATTCACTGAATGTTGGCTCCTCCAAATATTACATTATAATTAAAAAAATATTATTGGCTGGTTTATAAATATTTCCACACAAAAAAAAAATTAATTTAATGGTATTAAAATGTCCGAGATTAATGAGTACGAATAAAAAATTAATATATAAATTATTCTTAAACTATCAGCCCTAATTATATTTTCTTTCTGAATTAATTTTATATCAGATTACCTATATAAACTTGTTGAAAATATCAAATTACCTTTCTATAAGAGCACTTGTCCGTTCACAAAAAAAAAAAAAGTGAAAACAAGCATCAAACAGTAATAGGAGAATAATTTGACATTTTTTAGAGATAATTTAACATTCTCAATAGGATATGGTGTATTTTTTTACATTTTGAATAAATTAGAGTGCCTAATATAATATTTTTAACAAGTTTATAGGGGTAATAATATGCAATTAGTTCAGAAAAAAATCTGATATATAAATGATGATTGTTTAGGAAAAAATTTATGTATTATCCAAAAAAAATTAATTTGATGGTATATATATATATATATGCTCACAGAGTATGCATAGAAAAAAAAAATCCAGTTCAACGATATAGAAAATTTTCCTATAAATAAAAGAATATTGATTGTTTTTTCCACATCGAATCAAAATAATAAATTTAAAATTACATTTTTCAAACACAATGGATAAATTTTATGTAAAACATTAAAAATTACATTGCTTGTGAAAAATAGCAAATCCATTTTTTATTTATTTGGCCAACAACGTAGAGTAATTTAAAATTTAAATTAGTACAAAACTTCAAAAAACCTAAATTCCAATAATAATTAATGTACGAGAAAAGAAAGAGACCAAATCCTAAAAAACAAACTTATATTTTTCTAGATGTGTCTCTTAATATTGGAGAATGTCCAATCCTCAATACCAAAGCTTCTAATTTGGCGACAGTCGCCAATTTAAAATTCTAGTGAAAATAATGGGCTATAGCAAAAAAATAATTTGTCCAAATATTTTATAAGAATAAGAATATATAATAAGTCATTGAAATATGTAGAATTTTCTGAAAAAAAAATAATTGAAAATATATTTTTATAAAGGCATAGAATATGCGATTTTATGTTTTTTTTTAAATATAATTATGGTAGAATTTAGTGAATTTTAAATTTTATTTTGAGGTAGACCGTAACATTGAGCTTGGTTTATTTTGTTTTACTCATTATTTAGTTTAAAATAAAAGCAGTACAAAATACTTTATCTTTATTATTTTATCTATCGTTTTTCTTCATTTACTTTGCAAAAACAAACTTACATAAAAAAATAAATTCTCAATAATAAAAATAATTATAATAGTAACTCTTTTATCTATGTATCGATTTTTACTTTGATTTAAATTAATATTTAATTTTTTTTTTTTTTTGCATGGTGCTTAAGAATTTTCAATTTTAGTAAATGCGACTGCAGCCGCTTGACTCGGTGGAGCTGCCATGCGATTAGGGGTATTTTTTGTCCATTAATCAGGATTATACTCTCACTGCAGCGCACCAGAGGATGACATCAAATTTGACAAGGTCATAATTTGCTAGTAATATTATCTTTAAAGCCTAATTGGAGTGGACTCTGATGCGTTGAAATAATAATAATAATAATAATAATCAAATTAAATTTATTTTTTTAATAAAATTATAATCAATTAAATTTAATAATTTAATTCTAATCACGTAATTTAATATTAAATTTAAGTCTATTTAATATTTCTTTTTTTTTATTAACTATTCAGTATCCGAACCCCACTTGATCGACGAAATTCGAATTCGGGACGTCGTTGCGAGTTAAGATTCATTGTCTCTTCCCATGAGAGGTATCGGAAATCGATCCTAAAACTTTTCATTCCTAGCCTAGTATGCATCACTACCAGGCCACCATCCTATGGATACAAGTCTATTTAGTATTTCTTAATTTTAATAAAAATAATAAAAATGACAAATAAAAAAAATGGAGAGAGTAATAATAATTTGGGCTAACTTAATACTAAAAGTGATTTGTAACGCTAAAACTGTCCAAATCATTATAAAATACAAAAATGTTGGAAAAAATTTCAAATCAAATAATTAAAAAAAAAAAAGACCAACATGAGATCAGTTCAAGTGATTCGATATTTTTTTTTTAAAATAAAATTTCGAATTCAAATTTTATAAACGTGAAAATTAATACTAAAAATATTTTATTTTTATAATGGATCAATCTGATTCGAATTTAACTATTACCCGTGCCAACAAAAAAAGAAAAGAAAGCATTAAATCTTTAATAATTATGGTAGAACTAATTTTGTTTTGAAGCATCCATAAATTATTGATTGGGTTTGACTGGGTTTCAACTTGATTGATTCTATGATTTTTATTGATATGTTTTGGCCTTTGCTTACTTGGGGAATTAGTCTCTTTCTTCTCATATATTAGTTGTTGGAATTAAGGAGATTTTGATTGTTTTCAATTTATTGCTAATGTTTCTAATAAACTATTTAGCTTTAACATGCAACAACAACTCTGTCAATTAAATAAATTCAAAATGAACAGGCAATGGCAGCTTGCATGCAAATAAAATAGTCAGGATCACCCTTCTCCCCTTGATTGAATGCGTATATCTAGAAATGTTATGCCATATTGGAGAAGGTCTATATATATCATCTGATTTTGTCAATAAAAGACAGCTGCTAAACATATAGATAGTAGCATATTATAATTAAAGAGTAAGTAAATAAGTAATTATTTTCTTGAAATCCCTCACAAGCTCCAAATGTGCTTAAATCTATAAAGAAATTCCCATTCATTACACTGGATAAAAAGGGATTAATTTTATGTGTGTCATTAAAATTTACTAATTGTAACGATATAATCATTATACTATAATTTGTAACGAAAAAATAATAAACTTTTATTTTGTAAAATAAAAGTTATAAAATCCGGGAAATCGAGAATCTGATCATGAAAAAAAATAACCTAACTTTTATTTTGATTCATTATTCAATTTATTTATTTTAAAGGTTCAGTTTTTATAACATCAATCTAATTATTTTTCAATTTGTATAACATCAATTCAACCAAAATAAAAATTAAGTTATTTTTTTCGATAGCCGGATTCTCGAATTTGTAATTTTTATGATTTTTTATTACAAAATAAAAATTTAATTTTTTTTGTTACTAATCGTAATACAATAATTATAACATTACAATTTTCAAATTTTATTAAACATGGATTAAATAAACCCGCTGAAAAGCCCTAAATATATACCATCCAACCCTATTTTTAACGCCCCTGGCTACAAGAAATAGCAGAGGAATCACAACTTTCCAGGTCCACTCCATTTCTGATTTCAGCTCATGTGTAGCTCTCAAAATGACATTATCAACCACAGGACCGCAAAACACACCGTCCTTGGTTTGGGTGGCATTGTAGCTGACAAAACTTATGGAGACTGTGATTGAATCTGCCTTGAATGCCATAGAGAATTTTGTGGCTGAACCACCCCCATCACTCTGCAATGAAAAATTCTGTGCCATGGAGCCTACTTGAGCTCCTACCAAAAGGTTCCCTTCGCATGAATCATTGGCATCTCCTAGAGTGAACTCCAAAGTATATTTGGAACCCTTTGTGACTGTAGTTGCTGCTTGTATGCCAGCAGACACTCCTGAGACTATCTCAATTGCAGCATTGCCTTCTGGGACATGGTAGTGTTGTGAGTCTATGTATTTCACAGTTCCCATAATAGACTAGTGTCTTAATGGAGAGAGAACTGAACTGGGTACTGAATTAAGTAAAATTCCCTCGCTAGAGTTGCTCGAAAATTCCGGGCCATATTCAAATCCTCCATTCATCAAAAGGTTAGCTGTGCATCGATCATGTAAAGAAAATTAACATAATATATCGAATAAGGGCTTGTGATTGTTACGTAATTAACTTCAGAATGGCTTAAATCATTTAAAGGTAACGATAACCTCTGAAACTTAACTCTTCAGACCCACGCAAGTTTTACACTTGTTATTATCTGGAGCAACTGTTTCAAATGATTTAAGCATAAGCTTTGTCGAGAATTGGCCAACAAGTGGAATTAGTATCAGATTCTGCGGCTTGATTTCCAATGACAAGGTTAATCAGCACCCCCTTCCCCCCCCCCCCCCCCATAATTCTGCTTAAATGAGATGATTGCATTATTGTCTGATGCCGAGATACTAATATTGGCATTGTGTAAGCAATCGTGGCCTGAAGCAATTGTGATGCTAAGTATGTAATGCAGATGATAATCTGCAGTAGGATTGAAAGTTTGGTTTATCGTTCTGCCTTGTTCTAGTTGTATGGCATGTCCATTCCCTGGGACATATGCAACTTTCCCTTGAAATGACCATCCTGGAAGAACTGAGCTGCTTTCATTCAATTGAGTTGAATTTGTTGACAAGTTTGATGGCAGAATTTCAAAATCTGAGTTCTGCAGGAGATCTGCAAATGGAAGATATTAAGTCATGAAATTCCAACAATCGAAAACGAAAGTTCCAGGTTGCTGATGCTACCTGCAAACGCCGAATCCGATTAAGAAAAGTAACACAAGCATTTTCTTTGTTTAGAAAGATGAACAATAATAGAATGCGATGCCTTGCATGTTCTAAGAGCTGACTTAATTGTAAACAGATTAATAAATAGAGTACTTATTTCATTGTTCAGGAATATGGACATTTAGTGCCTAGCCATCAAAGAACATTAATAAATAGGAATGTTTATCATTTAACTGATATTGTTTTGGTCTGAAAGTTGGATCATTATCAAGTCAACTCTTCTTTTGTATATCTGGGAATGTGATATTGTGCATTTTCTTTTAACATTTGAGCTTGTATACAAGTTTTTCTTAAGCTATTTTAGTACCTGCTACATTCATAGAAGTTATAAAGCATATCCGTGGTTGATTCTCCTACTCCCTGAATATGGAAGTAATTCTGGGCGATATTTTGGCCTACTAAGTGCGATAGTTGTTTGTTGGTTGTGGCTTACCAAGAAAGCTGTGATAATGGCTTTATATGATAAAAACTCTTTTACTAACTAATGAAGTTTGAGACACGGTAAGAGGCAAAGGAAGCAATTGATACATAATCAGCATAATCAGCAACTCATCAAACTGATCACTGTCAAAAATTTCAATAGAAATAAGATTTGAAAACAGTTGCAAAAGACAATTTTATCAATAGAACAAGCAAAATACAGAAACAACTTCCAAAGGCCAAAAGATTATAGTTAAATTTCCCAGGACACGAGCAACAAAAACTATAACCATAAGATATGTCATTCAACTGAGCTAATTCAACTACTAAATAACCAAAAATAGACATCAATATAACCAGGGCAAATATGATAGAGACAAATAATTCTAGTCTTCTCATTCTTCTGTAACAACAGTCCCCTTCTCACTAACATAGATACCGTCAAGGAACTTCCTGATATCCTTGTTCTTAACATGGCATTTCTGTCCAAAAGAGATGTGTACCGGTCAGAATCTTAAAGCAGACGTTCTACTCAACAAATATACTAGAAAAATAAAAATAAAATAAAACAAAACAATGTTAAGGCCATTATTTCAAGCACTCTGAAAAAGAATTTCATTGATCCAGTAGACTTCCTCAAATTTACTATATCAAGTCATTAGTGTTTAGATGAGTAGAAAAGGCAGATGAGCATTCCAAACGTGCAAGACATATGTTAGGTTGTAAAATAACAAGTCTTAGGCTAACGATTGTCCATAAAGAAAAGTTCAAAGCCATTTCTGATTTAGCAGTTCATCACAACTAATAGCTTCGGCACCCTAGCAAACAGTTTTTTTCAGTCTACCAAAAACCTTTAATTAGCTGTTGAAGATATAAAGAAGTACTTGATCATCCCCAAAACTACTCAAATTGCATTCCGTTGAGTCATTAGTGTTTAGATGGACAAAAAACCCAGATGAGCATTCCAAAGGCAAAAGAGAGATAAAAGGTTGTAAAATGACCATTCTTAGGCTAGCGATTGTCCATACAAAATATTCAAAGCCTTTTGATTCAGACATAACTATAGCACCCTATCAAACAGTTACTTTTTCAGTCTACCAAAAACCTTTAATTAAATGTTGGAGATATAAAGGACTACTTGCTGACACGAACTGCTTAATTAAACAACCACTTACATAGAATATCCGATTAATCACTTGATAAATTAAATGATAATCAAAGTTTAGCAAGTATTGCCATTTAATGCAATTCCATAAGCAATGGTACCCAATCAGACAACGATTGCATATAAATGGAAATGCAAATTCAAATATAAAAATTACAATTCTGCGATTGCACAACAAAAATTTGATAGTGAGTGAGCAAAACCTGATTAATCAAGGCAGCAGACCGCGACACCAGTTCAATATCATTACCATCCAAAACTAGCTCATCCTTAACCTTCTCAGATCGAACAACAGTTACACCTTCAAGCATATCAACTTTCCTCACCTGAAAAGGTCAATCACCAAAAAAAAAAAAAATCATTAATCTAGCAAATTAGTCATTCTTCTCAAATTAGTTATTTTAAAAGCCATAGTATCACAACCCATGTAAGTAATCCAATCAATAAGCACTCGAAATCAATTAAAAAAACAACAGAACTTTAAAGCCAAAGGATCAAAACCCATGTAAAATAACAAAAGGTACCTTTTTCTCCCCGAGAAAGTTACGGATCTCAATGGCAGTATTGGAGTTAGTGATAGAAGCATTAATGGGAAAGTGAGCATAAACAAATCTCATCTTGTAGCGGTATCCCTTAGTGACACCGGTGATAAGATTCTCAACGTGGCTAAGGGCGGTACGGATGGCTGCGCTGGTCTTCCTAGAACCAAACCAAGCTTCGATCTTTAGCTTTCGCTTACCGGTTTCCTCGTCCTTGATGAGTTGGAAATCGAGATTCAGGTGCTTGAAGTTGCGAGTGAGCTTTCCTCTAGGGCCCTCGACTTCAATTATTTTGGCATTAACTTTGATTTTAACGCCGTCGGGGATGTCCATCGTCTCCGATGAGAGAATGGTCTTCATGTTCGTCGATTGGGAGAAGCTGACGCCGCTATTGATTCACCTACACTTGCAAAAGCATAAAACCCTAACATTGGACACCTTATTTATATGCTAATAAGTGACCTATGGATCAGTTCGGTTCGGTTTTGGATCGAACCGAGTATATTGAAAATCGGACCTTTTTATTAAATGAACCGACATTTTTAAAATTCAAACTGAATTAATTTAGGTCGGTTTGGTTCCATTGGTTTTGGATCAATATACAATTTTTATTGATCATTTAACCTATATAGGCTCATAAATTAAATTAACTTATATTAAATAAAATAAAAACATTTAAAATAACTAAAAATATAATATACATAAATTTTTTTATATTATGTCCATAATAAATATTAATTAAAATTATACTAAAAAAATAAATATAACTATGATTGTGCAAACGACAGGTTTGGTTTTGAACTGAACTGAATAGATAGCAAAACTGAACTCCCTAAATTAAAAGAACCGAATCGAAAATCAAAATTTTTAGAATTAAAATTGAATTAATTTCGGTTTGTTATGTTCAATTGGCTCTAGGTTAATATTAACTTTTTTATTGGACTTTTAATCTATATAGGCCTATGAATTAAATTAACTTATATTTATAGAATATGAATTTATGGTTAGTAAATTATGTTTGTTTTGTTATTTTTATTTTCAATTACTTTGTACATTTGAAATTAAAATTAAATTTTATCTATTTTTTATAAATTTATATTATAAATTTTAATGATTAATCGAAACATATTGATTAACCAAACCGAAATCGATTGACTGGTTAATCAAATATAACGAATTGATTAATAGTTAATGATTTTAAAAACTGATATTAATGAACTAGTTAATTTGTTTACTTATGAATCGATTAACCGATTCATACTCACCTTTATCAACAACGGCTTTGAAATCGGTTTTTTTTTTTTAATTTTTTGCCATGTCAATAATGTGGCTGCCAATGTGTTGCGGTCTCATTTGATGCCATTAACACCATTGGATACGTGGCAAATCTGTTAGTTTTAGATATAAAATCACACCTTAAACTAGAGTTTTGGGGGGTAAAAATGTATCAAAAAAATGAGTTCAGGAATAAAATGAGTTTAAAAAAATATAAAGGCAAAGTTACTCCATTTTCAATAGTTTAGGGGTAAAATTTTACCTTAACCCTATAATACAGGGCCTTATCCCAAAATCAATGGCATCCATTCCAAATTATTCTAACACAAAAAAAATCATAGTTGTCCATCACAAAAACCCTAAGAAAAAATTCCAACCGCATCCTATTAAAATTCAGTCTCTCACTTTCTTCGATTATGCTCTTCCTATGATTCTCTCACTTTCTTCTACTAAGTTCGTCATCTAGTTCTTTATTTAATTGTTATTTTTAGGCGAAACCCACAATTTCGTTTTTAAACTTTAACATTTTTTCTCATTGAGTTCATAAATTTTCAAAACTATACATTAAATTTCTGAATTTTTTGAAAAGTATACATTAAATCCAAAATTAACGATACAAACGACAGTATAACACGAGCGTCGTTAAAGTCACATATATTTAACATCCATTTGAACTTGATGTGTTATAATAGATAAGTTCATCAGGGACCCAATATATTCTAATGAATAAGTTTAGAGGTTTAATGTGTAGTATACGAATTCAATATGTTCAACGCAAAAAAATTGAATGACTCAACGTATAATTTTTAAAGTTAAGAAACCTAATGAAAAAAAGTATTAAAGTTTAATGACGAAATGATGCTTCATTACTTATTTTTGTCACGTTTGGTCTTTCCTTCTCCTTCCCTTTTTCTGCTCAGCCACCATGGCTAATATTGCTCCGTTACCCATTATTACTCATCTAATACTATTAAGTTTTCATTAAAAAAATGTTTTGTTTTTGTTTGTTTTGTAATGACTGCTTATATAAGGTCCTTATCAAAGTTCGGGGTAAAAATATACTAAAAAATTGACTTATGGAGCAAAATAGGTTAATATATATATATATATATATATATAGGAATAAAATTACTCCATTTTTATTAGTTTATAAGCAAAAATTCACCAATTTTCCATTAATAATTATATAAAAAAAAGTATAGAGACATCCGAATAATAACATTTCTGTTTCTCATATTCAAAAAGAAGAAAATTTATACTGTTTATGAATGAAATCAAAGTACGATATTGTATCATTTCAGTCTCATCATATACGTTGAAAACACAACACTAACAATAAAAGCTGTTGCTTAACAAAATTATCATATCCAGGTATTTATAATATATTTTAAAAATGAAATTCATGTTTAACCAGCATGATTTGGTATGGTTAGTATTTATAATGCACAATAGACTACAAAAACAAAGTCTAAAAATTTAGTCTTAAATAAGCTCATAATCAAGACTCAACAATCGAATCCATTAAATTTTTAGTTCTATAATTCTTTTGTCTTCGTTAACCTTACTTTGCCATGCAATGCCGATGCCGTTCGAGCTACTCCCTCCATTCTATCACTAGAACTAAAAAAATCATTAATTATTTTTCCCTTCACTAATTTATCATTTTGAAAAAAAGATGCATTTTATTAATTACTTTATTTTTAATTTCATCAGAATATGGTTAATATTTTAAAATAAAGTATACAAAATTATTTAATTTTTCTAAAATAATATTTATTTTTAAATAAAATTTTATTTCTAAATACAAGCTTAATATTAATATGTAATGAAATTAGTAATATTTTTAATATTTCAAATTCGGAATGGGTGGATATGACTTTCATCAATCCGACATTCAAATCCAATCCTATTTCCTAGCTTCTAATATTATCATCACACTCTTCATAAAATTTCAAGTTTAATTTATTTTTCAGATATTTAATCGATCATATTTGCAACTCTTAATAATAATAATAATAATAATAATAATAATAATAATAAAGTTTAAAATACATTGTTTAAGATTTCGAGGTATTAACCAATGTCCGTTGGCAAGAGTGGATGAGAGCTCAATCTCCATTAAACATGTTCCGAGTTCAATCCGTGAATTCGGTATATATATAAAAATTACGACATTGGAAGAGTCATTTCTAGCAATAGGTATTTGTAGTACGGATCGAGCTCGATATATGTATGAAAATTACGGCGTTAGGAGGATCGTTTTCAGTAATAAATCTTTGCAATATCCGGTTCGGATTAATCATACCAATCGAATTTAAATGCTGGACATAACCTTCAAACAAAAAAAAGATTTCGAGGTATTAATCCAATAAAACAAAATTTCCAATTTGGGGATGCAAGGCCTAGTATTTGTTTCTCACCAGAGGGAACGACTCGTGTAGTTCTCTCAACACCTGAAATGCTTACGTGTAAGAAAAGTGGCTTCCAGTTTTGCCGCATCATCAACCACGTGTCATCATCCAATGTCCTCGATCCATCTATAAATTCTTTATTCTGCTCCCTTTCAGCTTCCACACTCAATCATCATCAGATTTTACCATACGACGAAGATCACAAAAATGGCTTCAAATCAGCAATCAAGGGATGAGCTTGATGCCAGGGCTAGACAAGGCGAAACTGTTGTGCCTGGTGGCACCGGAGGCAAGAGCCTTGAAGCTCAAGAACACCTAGCTGAAGGTACGTCTGCTAACGGTTTAAATTATCTTCTTGATGTCTGCTAACGGTTTAAATTAGCTCAAGAACACCTAGAGCCTTGATGTCTGCTAACGGTTTAAATTTGTTGGCATCCATTTTCATCGAACTTTGAAACTCTAACAAATTTATCATGCATGTCAGCACGACAACTCGTATCATCTGCACATTAGAATATTATGTTGCTGTACTATTCTATGCTTGCGTGCATGCATGTGTGTGTATATATATATATAAGTTGCATGACAACAGATTGAGAATTACGTTGTACTGTTCCATTAAATGATGTACGTATTGCTTATATCTCTTTTCTATCGTAAATGTTGCTGGTTTTGTGATGAATTAGGGAGGAGCCGAGGAGGGCAGACAAGGAGGGAGCAGCTGGGGGCGGAGGGGTATCAAGAAATGGGGCGGAAAGGCGGGATGAGCACCGGCAATGAGTCCGGTGGTGAGAGAGCGGAGAGGGAAGGCGTTTCCATTGACGAGTCTAAATTCAGGACCAAGGGCTAGAGCTCAATTAGGCTTCTTAATACTAATAATTAGCGAGCATGTTTAGTTCATAATCATGATCCTAGCTGGTTTTTTCAGCTTTCGTAGGTGGCGGTTGTCGTAGATTTTAGATTGTTTTTTTTTTATTAAGTTCTTCGTGTTGTGTTTTTTGTTGTTCTTTGTTGTAGTAAGTTGGTTGTAACCGAGTCTGAGGCTTATGCATGGTTTTCCTTTTAGGGATTTCCCCATAATGTCTCTATAGTATATAATAATAAAGATCTAATGTTTTCGATTTATTAATTAACTGGTTTTCTTTCTTAATTGTTATTTATTTTTCATAGTTATTGAAAATGCTGATGTTAACTGATTTTTGGATGTAACCTAAAGTTAATTCTTAATTAACACTAAGATCATCTTGGTATTTTTAAAGATAATATATAGTATGCGTGAATTGATTAGTTACAAGGTAACATTAAAGGATTATTTAAAAAACAAAACAAAAAATATAATCGAGAAAATTAATGTAATGTAAATTCCAAGGTACATTACATGTGATATAATGTAAATCATGTCAACGTGAATGAATAGTTTAATTAATATTCTGATAATCATCAATTTAAAGTATAAAAAATAAAAAGAGATGCAAATATTTATATCAAATGCTTTTTTTTTTTTTGGGAGCATCAAATGCAATTTAAATATTTTGTAGATTTTATGGAATTGAACGAGAGAAGAATGTTAATAAGATTTCAATTTTATGCATAAATATTTCAATACTCGGATTGAAATAACACTTATCTAGAAAATGGAGCTAGAGTTGTGGATTTTATTTATAAATAAAATTTTATGCATAAATATAGGTTTTATTTATAAATTAGTTTAATCGTCAAGCTTACATTAATTGAATAGATTTTCATGAATTAGGATTTTTTTATAAATTAGTTAATTTTTTTTTTTGTTAAACCAGTGTCATGAAAGGGTACTTAAATCATTACTCAAGTCAGGGCAACAAAACTTTCCCAAGGAATTCGAACTCGAAATTTTTCCTAACTTGAAATATCAAAAAACTTTTCTAAGGAATTCAAACTCGAAATATCAAAATCACTAATTCAAACTCGAAATCTTAAAATCAAGTTCGAATTTCAAAATCACTAATTCAAACATTTCTTATAATTCAAATTTGAAATCTCAAAATCATTGATCCGAATTTGAAATTATTGATTAAAATAGCTGAAATTCATTTTCATAATTCAAATTTGAGATAATTTCGAATTTGAAATTACTGTTAACTCAAAATTAATCCAGAATAATAATTCATGTGATTAGACTGATTAATAAAGGGTTAATAATTCATGTGATTAGACTGACCAGTAAAAAATTCATGTACTGATCCGGATATTATTTCATGAGATTAGACTGACCGGTGAAAAATTCATGTAGCCCGTAACGCATAAACCGGAAAGAATTTCCCGGTTTGTTGTGCCAACCCACTCTGGCAAAATTATTTCGGCCGTTGGTCTAGAAAAAGAGAGAAACGATTATTGGATTAAGCTATCCTAAACCAATTTCCAGATAAAGCGAATCCGAACCTCGGGATAGGCAACTCCTAGAAACCAAACAAGGAAACTCCTTAGGGTTTAAACGGATTACAGTTTGCTCAAATCAAACCCGGAAAAAAAGAGCGGGAGCCAGAGAAATCTCAAATCTCTTCTCCATATCAAAATTCACTTTAAATTTGGTATCACTAGCTGAGTTGACTCGGTCATCGGTTCTACTCGGCAAATGCCTTCTGGGCTTCGCGAGCTCACCGTTCTCGGCGAGTTCAAGCCATTTGGCTTCATAGCCGAAGCTCTTGACAGCAAGCCTCTGGATAATGTCGTTGATAAGTACGATTACTTTCTTTTTGACCCTGAAACAGTCCGAGACAGAAATGAATTTGACGACAGCGATGTTTCGGCTTCCCCCTTCAGTGATCACTCTGATCATGAGCTCTTCACTAGAGGAAATAGGTAAAGTTTACTAAAATGGTCCGGCTATAATGAAAATTACTTAATGTGCTTTGGCTGTCGTATTGGTCGTGTCTTGTACACGCAAATTAGCTTCTAATAGATGGGATTTTGCTTCCTGTCCAATTTTGTGAGATCTTGTGTTAATATTTTTTTTTTTCTTTCATCTCTTAAATTCTAAAGAAAGTGATTTATTTTTTTCTTTTGGATTTTCCCAGTAGAAGGTTTAGTTATGAATCATAAATTCTTGGGACTGGGCAATTTATGTTGATAATGGATGCTCAGCCAAATTATTATGGATTAGTTTCTTTCTGCTGCTGGCACTAGTTATCAACGTTCAATTCATATATATTGTACTGTTTGTAAGCTGGATTATGTTTACTCTAGTCTGCTAAAAGTTTTCTGATAGGTGCAAATCTCTTTATGGAAAACCTCCTTTCCGCTGTCAAAAATGGAAGAAAGAGGACCTCTAGAATTTCTTTTATTGATAATAATTTTATTGCTGATACAGTTTATTGACTGATTGATGAAAATATTGATCCATTTGACAAAAAATTATTCAGTTGATTGCTTAAAAATTTTCAGTGGTCACAATTTTGTTTTTATTTTCAATTTGACCAGCCACAATGATTTTGTGCTCAAGTACTCATAACCTTTCTGATGTATAATAGGATTATATGGTCCACGGGGTCGAGAGTATTCAAGAGGTTCACTTCTCCATCCCCAGTTATAATGGTAAGTGTGTTCACATCTGGAAGTTTTCCTGCATCTCACTTTTGATATCTAACATTTCCCCACACTCCCAAACACACGTGCGGGTGCATGCCAAAAAAATGAAAAGCTCCCTTGTTTTATTGCTTGGCTTTGTATAACTTCAGGATGGCTACTCAGTATGATATGAATCATTGGTTGAAGGCATGTAAAGGGCAGTCTTTGTGGTTATATACTATTGCTAGCTTAATTCAACCTGAGATTGTCAGTTCTGAAAAAGAGCTACTTTGTTTGAATGTTTCTGCAGTTTGATTCCAGATTCAACTTCTCTCCTTTTTACCTGTTGCTGTTTTAAAATGTAATTGAGTTCTCTTGTAGAAGTATTACTAATTATACAGTCTTTAATTATCTTATACAAGCATTTTGGAGTTTACCTAACCCTTCTTTTTATTTTTAAGATCTTGTGGAAAGCATATCTCGCCTCATCGATTGTTAGAGTTGCTTTACTGCAGCTGGCAATGTCTGTCCATTTCAAATATGCATCATAATACTCTCTGTGGCATTGGATTACTGTTAAGCACTCCTATGTTTATGTTACAGACATGTTGGTGTCGTCTTCCCGATGCTTCTGAGGTTTTGCTTTGTATATTGCAAAGTGATTCTCTAACATTGTATAATATATCAGGTAAGAAAAGCAGATTATGATTTTCCTGTCGTAAAACTGTGCTGTGAATGAATAGTTCATCCTTTACGAGGACAATTTTTTTTCTAATCTGCCCATAATAGTTACTATGTGTAATCAATATTGCTATGTGGTAAACTAAGAACCAATGTTTAAATGCTCCATACCAGCAAAAAAGGGTTCGATAATTTTCTATCTTGCTATACTACATGGTTTTCTTCTAAGTGTGTTAGTGCTACCATAGGATTGTGTTTACCAAGGACTTTATCCATTCTAGCTTATTCACTGTATTCATGGTTGAACTTCATTTCTGATATGAAAAAAGAGATCTTATTGATCTTTTTAGCTTGCCAGGAGATCTTATTGATCTTTTTAATTTGCCAGGTGAAGTAGCATCCATTCCTCTTCCATGTTCTATTTCATCAATATGGCCTCTTCCATTTGGTTTACTACTTCAGCCTGCGGCTGAAGGGAGTTCTGCTATGCAATCTAGTTATTTATCCACAAGCCCTTTACTGGGTGCACGTGACATGTCATGCCCCAGAAGAGAAATTGGGCATAAGCCCCAACAGAATGCTGCTGCCTTTTTGGGCACATCTGATCATGTTATCAAAGCAGACACAGTTACAATGTCCTCACATTTGATTCTGAAGGATCTGTTGGAAGAACCTCAGGTATGTATACATCCTATAACTCCTCCCTTCTGGTTTCATTGTTTTGAAGTCAGTCTCTCTCTCTTTCTCTCTCTCACGTCTGCATGACTTGAAATTGTCAGTCAACTTATATTGAAGAAAGAGGAAAATTGAGCCCGATGAAAGATTATGATGAAAGAACAATTTGGACTAGCGATCAAATTCCTCTAATGGCATCATTTAATAAAGGTATCTCATGTTGCATTATTCTGGATAGAACTCTAGTTTTGCTCATTTTTCCCACTTATATCTCTTTGCACATTATATTGCATGAATTTGTCACTTTTTGATGCAGGAAAGATGCAGCATTCTGTGTGGACTGCTGAAGTCATCAATTCAAACCATGAAATGGAAAATGGTCTTTCAACTAATTCTGTTCCTGCCGGTGTAATAGCTAAACAAATTTCCTTTCATAGAATATGGCAAGGAAAGGGTGCGCAGGCTGCTGCTTCTAAGGTGCCTTTTGGCTGTTATTGCATGACTTTTTGATTATGGAATTTAGTCTGTGTCTCTTATCCCTGAGTATAAGATGCTCTTTTGGCCCCTGAGGTTTCATCCTTCTTACTTTTTAATTCCTTAGTTTTTTAATAGTTTAGCACTCTACACATTCTTCCTTATTCATAAATTAAATTATTATTTATGTTATTTTGGTCTCCATGGTATCTGCATTTCATCAACGGTTTGGATGATTGTTCCATTGTTGTTCTTGTTATTTTGAATAGTTGATGATAAGCAGCAATGCAATGGGTGTTGTCCATGTTTTACCAGGTTTTCCTTGCAACTGATGATGATGCAGCTCCTGTCATTTGTTTTCTTCTTCAAGAACAGAAAAAGTTATTGTCATTAAGGCTTCAAAGTCTTGAAATTAATAATGAGATAATATTTGATGTCAAACCTGACATGAGCTGGAGCATACCTGCAATTGCAGCTGCACCAGTGGTTGTAACACGTCCAAGGTAGATCTTTTTTTTTTCCTCCCTAAATTCTCTCTTTTTTTTTGCCATCTGACGCTTTTATCTTGATCATTTATTCACTGATTGCATATATTCATTCATAACCCACATCTTTTCATTCTCAGAGTGAAAGCAGGACTGTTGCCTTATACAGACATCATTGTTTTGGCTCCAGAAAACACACTTCTCCTTTACGTAAGCTGTATACACTAATATATTCATAGTATAAATTGTTAATAGTCTTGTTGCACTTTTATTTGAGTGCTAATTATGTCTGTGATGACTTATGTTTGATGTTGTTTAGGCTTTGTCTCCTTGGATGTTTTGAACTACAATTTCTGTCTTTCACAAGCAGTTGTGACAAACATTTCTGCTGATAGTTCCTTGCACCTATTACCTAATATAGTTCCTTGTTCCTGTTACCTGTCCTGTATCTCCAGTATGATGAAATTTGTGTCGAGTTGCACATCACATCCTATTCTAGCTAATTAT
This sequence comes from Excoecaria agallocha, assembly GCA_037975025.1. NCBI lineage: Eukaryota > Viridiplantae > Streptophyta > Magnoliopsida > Malpighiales > Euphorbiaceae > Excoecaria > Excoecaria agallocha. The sequence continues at coordinate 39,878,712 of CM075813.1, read as the reverse complement.
TGATTTGATCATCTTACTCTATCTGTTCTTCTCTCCAACCTCTTCTCTAGGCAATATTTAATAATGTCATTTTGCTTAAATATAATTTGATTAGGAGTTTATGCTAATATAAAATTTAACATTTATGAGTCCAGGGAGTCATTTTTAATAGGAACTTGCTTTCTGATTAACAATTCATTGGCCGTCTAACCAGAAAATCAGCTCTTTGTTGAGCACTTCGTTTCTCAACAACATAAATTGTGTTAGGATTGCACAGCTGCAACTGGCTGATCTACAAAATATATCACTCCTTTTCTATCACTCTATTCCTTGGGACAATGGATATGTGTTTGCTAATCTGCTGTTTTCTCTCTCTCTCTCTCTCTCTCTCTCTCTCTTTAATTTAATAGAATCTTGTGTTCTTCCTGTACAATTAGTTGATCATTTTGTCCGGATGCAGACTGGGAAGCAATGCCTGTGCAAGTATTTGTTGCCTTCTTTGGGTAAAGGCGATTCTTTTCATAATACAAAGTTTCCAAAGGCTGTTTCCATTCCCCATGACTTCAAAATTTTAGGGCTGGCTGATGCTGTGGAGGGGCGTGTCAATGTGATATCAAATAATGGGCAGGTGTGCTAATTTGTATATCTGGAGAGGTTTTGTTGAGCAAATTTTTGTATGTACATTGCAATATTCCTTGTACTGTTACTTTGATTGATTTATTGTTTTTGGTTTTCACTGCCATTTTCCATTTGGGGATGTATGGAACTTTCTTGCTTGGTTGCTGTCTCTGTTAGTCAATCTGTAATCTCTTTATCATTGAATAAATTTATCAGCTTCTAATTTTATGATAGACTTGCAAACAGCCCTAGTCTTGAAAGGTTGGAAGAAAATTATTCATTGACTTTATCTCAGCTATTTGAATGGGGGTTTAATTGAGGTTAGAATATAAAATATTCCAAGAGCATTTTCAGCGTTTTCATGAAAATTCAATTTTAGGCGGTTTAATTCTATGAGTTGTTAGTTAAAAAGTGTATCGGTATTTAGCATTATTTATTTGTTTTCTTCCCATGAAAAGTGCTATATTGATTATCTTATGTTCCTTTTATTATTTTCTATTGTTGTTTTCCTAGATGATTCGATGTGCATTGCGAAGAAGTCCTTCATCTTCATTGGTGAATGATTGCATCACGGCTATGGCTGAAGGGCTCAATTCCTATTTCTACAATCATTTTCTTGTTCTTCTGTGGGGAGATAACAGTTCTGACTATTTGTCAAGGCCTGATGCTAGTGTTGGTTCAGAATGGGACTCATTTTATAGTGTTATGCTTAGAATGTGTAATAAGCCTAGTGCAAGTTCTCAAAAGCATGTGAAATCACCACAGTTTTCATCATGGGAGTTTCTTCTTAACAGTGAATTTCATAAGAACTACAAAAAATTTAACCTTATTCCTGGAATTTCTTCTGGAATGTTCCTAGATGAGGGGAAAACAGATTCTTTTGGTCAGAGTATAGAAGTTAAACAAAGTTCAGAAGAAGCATTTTACTCTGAGATATTACAGGAAAGCTTGGATTGTCTGCACTCTTTATATGAAAGTCTGAAGTTGGATGTCCTTCGCAAGCAGTGAGTATGGTTCATATTGTTGTCTCCATATCACTGTAGTCTACTTGAATAAAACTATTTTGTAGCTAGTTCCTGTTTCCTGAAATCTTTTCCTCCCTCTTTATGCTGTACCCATTGTAAATCTTTTTCTTTTGGAATCTCTGCTGTTTGGCAAATTAAAATCAATTGAATTCTATTTTGGCATGCTCAGAACAGCCGATTACTAAACTCTGAGCTAAAATGTGCAACACCGATAGTATTCATGTAAGGTTACTTATGGCTTTATACTTCTTTCCTCCCATGCACATTATCTTAGTTGTCAAAGCGCATAGCAGAGGCACAGTTTGAATGAGGTAGAAACTTGGAGATTGACTACTTAAATTGGGTTCAATGTTTGTTTCTCACAATGAACTTTCTTCTGTAGTTTGTGAAATTTTAAAATTTTTCTCATTTTACTTCTCCAACTTGGTGATTTCAGGGTGGAAAATAAATTTTCTGGTTTTCCCAAGTCTCAGTAAATTGCTAACATCTTTCGTAATACTATGAAATTGATTTAACATGGTTGGTTATGACCTTTGGCTTGTAGGGACCTTGAACTTTTGGCCGTTGTTTTAGGCCATATTGCCAACTCTCTTGACAAGCAAAGTTACTTGGATCACTACATTCGTGATTTTCCTGGCCTTTTTAAGAAACTTGGTATATGTGCAAAAACTGAACCCACAAAAACTCCACCTAGCATCTTTAGATGGCTTGAAAACTGTTTACAACTCGGTTGCAATTCTGCTTGTTCCGTTGAACTGCCACCTTTAGTTTATAAAGATGGAAGTTCTGTTGTAAGCTTGGCACGGAAGATAGTCTCCTTCTATAGTTTATTATGTGGTGGTAAGCAGATAGGGAAAAAGCTGTCATCTGGTGTTTACTGTAATGTTGCCACGGGTTCATATTGCACAAATGAGGAGCTCACTGTTTTGGCAATGGCTGGGGAAAGATTTGGACTTCAACAGCTTGACTCACTGCCTCCTGGTGTATCTCTTCCTTTGCGACATGTAAGTTGGGCTATATTGTTATCCAATTTAAAGATCTGAATGCTAACAAATTTGAGACATTTCCCAAATGTTCATATTAGTATCTTGAGGGAAATAAATTGTGAAAACTGATTATTATTTCAATGAAGGTACTAATTAGGTTATTTTGAGGAAATATGGTGCAGTTGAATTTTCTTTTATTTTTTGTAATGATACGGTTAGATAATATATGTAACCAAACACTAGATATCTGATTGCTTGAAACCCATTTATATTGGAGACAATTATTTGTTTTATCTATTGATGATTGTTTCACATCTTCATAGGTGCTGTATAAGTGCCGGGAATCTCCTCCAGCTGACTGGCCTGCAGCTGCATATGTTCTTCTTGGTCGAGAGGATCTGGCTTTGGAACATTTAGGGCATTCTTGCAAATCTCAGGAGCTTGAAACCCAACCAAATGTGAATTTAATATCCATATCTGCACCTTATATGCTGCATTTGCATCCAGTGACAATTCCTTCTGCTGTCTCTGATACAACTGGGCTAGAAAGTTCCAAGTTTGAGGGTACAGATTCTGCTGATGGATCCATGATAGATGGAATGGAACACATCTTCAACTCTAGCACTCAGTTGCGATTTGGTCGTGATCTGCGATTGAATGAGGTTTGTTTTAGTTTCTTTCTATTGGCCATTAACACTTCTGGTGCAAATAGTAATTTTCAGGAATTGATCTAAAGGTTTTCTGGCCATATTTATGAATCTGTAGAATTTAGCCATTTGAAAATGGTTTCCAATGTTTATTTAAAATTTAGAAAGTTATATTGCTAATGGTTATGATTCATTTTGTGGTGTCTCCCTTATTCTGCTGGAATTTATATGTGGGTAAATATGCCTTTTTTCTTAAATTGCATGCATGCATACTGGCTTTGCTACAATTTTTAGTTCTTTTTGTTTTTAATGCATACTTTTGACTTCTACTAGGTTAGACGCCTTTTATGCTCTGCAGGGCCTGTGGCTATCCAGGCATCCGTTAGTCCCAATGCCTCCGATCAGGATATCCAACAGGTATCGCTTTATTTTATGACCTTTTGATTGATGTTGTAATGGTTTAGTTCCTTCAGTAATAGCCCTTCTCTTTTTCTGTATAAACAAAAATGTTATCTCCTGCTATGTGTTTATTCCAAATATATTGTTGCAAGTTCTTAGAGGCCATTTTGTCACATGCTATGTGTACGTTTTAAACATCACTTTTCCTTCTCTGCTCAAAACACTCTTGAAATTTAAAACATCTATTGAAATCTACAGTTGAGCTGCATGGAGGAAAATTAAACATATTCACATAGTAGAGAAGCCTGGAGAGGAATTGAGGGAAAGATCTAAATTGATGTGGATTGTGGATCAAGTGGCGAACATGATTTGGTATTTTGATAGGCTGGTGGTTAGAGAAGTTCCAAATTATTGAACTATTATGCATTTGTGGGTTATTTGAATAACAATATAACATTTCTCATATCTTGGAGAAAAATATGTTTCTATATTTTCTTAACTGAGTAACATGATAGAACCCCATATATATACAAAGATGAAGGTGAATCAAATCCCAATAATCAAGGGATTATACAACAACTAAAATAAAAATTAAGGAAACCGGATTATATACAAATCATATCAAAATATTACAATTGCCAAATCCCTCTAATCATGCATCATATTCTGAACGAATAAGGGAAAAAAAAGAAATAGAATTTTCAGGATTTTCAACAGTCCCCTTCCAGCTAGTGAGTGGATGCATTTATGTCTTCCTTACAAGCATGTGATTTTCTGAGATCTAGCTGTAGACTACATTTTTGTTGGGATGTCTGTAAGTCGGTCATTGCTGGGGACCTACTGGGTGCTTCTCCATTCGCTATCTAACTTATATTTTATATAATTTCTTTCTCAATGTGCTTAGTTCTGTCTTCTTTTATTGGGTTATTGGCAATGCTGATAGCTGCCTCATAGCAACTTCTTTTTTGATTCTAAGATCATTTCTCTTGGTGCTAGAATCTCATCTTGTTATTCATTGACTCTCTTCTTTTTCACTTTTAAAGACTCAATTGTGGCACCTGGCACAGAGGACCACTGCTCTTCCTCTGGGCCGTGGGGCGTTTACTTTGGCAACTATATCTACTCTCTTAACAGAGGTACTCCTTTGTTTACAACTGCTTTTTATATGTATTTTTTAGCTTACAACTGCTCTTTATTTGTATTTTTTAGCATCTTAAATTGATTTCTTGAAAATGCACATTTATTCTCATTTAGCTTTCTTCTTCTTCTTCTTCTTATAGGCCTTCACTGTTCCGAAGCTTGTTTTAGCAGGTCGGTTGCCTGCTCAGCAAAATGCAACTGTATGTTCATGTTAGGTTCTTGTTTATTTCTTTTTCTTGTTGCTGTGTATATTGTTGATAATTTATGGTGAAGCACTTGTGACCTTGTCTTCATGAGATTTCTTTTGGCTTTAGTTTTCATTTGCTTTTCATATTTTGGTAGAAAGGGTTAGTGCCTACTTAATTTTAGAAAAATTAGGTTAGCGCCTATGTAATTTTAGAAAAATTTTCTTTTGATTCCAATTTTGTTTTCTTTTGGTAACTACTTGCTTCAGTCTGATTATTTTCATTACTTTTTATCATTTAACTGTGGTTGGCACAATGAGACAATGTAATATGTTCTGATAATCATCTTTGAAGGTGTAAATAATTAGCCAGATATCACTTTAAGCTGAGCAGTGATAATACTGTTTGCAGCTTGGGTCGGGGTTTGTAGTCGAGTCGGTGGTTGCTGATGGTCTACGTCAGTGACAGTCTGATCTACTCTATAAAAGTGATTGGGGTGATGATGGCCACAAGTTACTGGTGGTGGAGATAGGAATTCTGGTGGTAGCAATTTAATTATAATTTTGGTGCAAAGTGTGGCAGGATGATGTTGGCAATGCGGTTGACTGTCTGGCAAATAAGAACACATGTTTGTATTTTTCTATTACAAAACAAGTCAAGGAACTAATTGATTTTTATGTTGGAAAACTGAATACAAATTTGTATTTTCTTTTTTTAGTATAAATTTAGAAGTTTTGCATCTTCTAGACAGTTTTGGATTTTAACAGAAAACTAAAAGTTTTCTGCTTGAAAATTTTTCTCATGCAATTTAGGGAACAACCCCATATCATCCATACTTCAGTTTGCTCTGCTTTTATTATTGAATTAGTCAGAGTTTTCTGTTTTCTTCTTTGCCTCTAGATATCATGTACGTACATTTTCTATTAATATTATTTTTAGATATTTATTGCATTTTTCTTCTTTTTTGATAGGTTAATCTGGATCCTAACATAAGGAATATTCAAGAAATTAAATCTTGGCCAGAGTTTCACAATGCTGTTGCTGCTGGATTAAGGCTGGCCCCACTTCAGGTCAGATAATATTGTTTCCTGTTGATATGATTTTTTTTTTTCTTAATAAATTAGGAATTTTAGTTCTTCTTTATCTTTTATTTCAGTGCATCTAGTGTGCTACATCATTTTATCTTCCATGTTGTCTTTACTATCAGTATCAACTGTCTTACCATGGGAGATAGTTTTGACTTAAATTATATGCTAAATATTTTACCCTTTCTCAAGCAGGGAAAAGTGTCAAGAACATGGATTAGATATAACAAACCTGAAGAACCAAATGTTGTTCATGCTGGACTTCTTCTTGCTTTGGGATTGCATGGATATTTGCGCGTCTTGGTTATTGCCGACATATACACCTATTTTGCACAGGTCTGACCTTTAATTTCCTCTGTTTTTGTTTTTGTTTTTTCCTTTTTCTTTAATAGTTTCCTTTAGGTCTCTTTGTTGGTCGGGTTGTAATATATTTTGCAACCCTTTCTCTAAATTTAATATCTTATAGAAGCATTTAGGAAGAGATTGAGATAAAGAGGGATAAAAGAGTGACTACTGGCTAAAGGGTGCCTTTTTGCTTTAATTATTCTTTTTCATCCCCAGTATTTCTTTTTTCTTCAATCTTTTGTTGTCTTGACACTCCATTTTGATAGGAACATGAGAGCACAACTGTAGGATTAATGCTTGGCCTGGCAGCTTCTTACAGGGGGACAATGCAACCAGCAATATCAAAGGTAATGTCAAATGTTTACCTGATTCTTCTTTTTGGTCAAACCGGTGTGATTGTTTCGGTGAAATCTTTCTATTTTTTTTCTCTCTTTTGAAGGATTTGTCAACTTATTAGCTTCTTCCACCTTCCTTGATTAACATAATTAAACTAATTTGTTTTATGTGTCAGTCACTTTATCTGCACATACCTGCCCGACATTCTTCTTTTCTGGAGTTGGAATTACCTACACTTTTGCAGGTATCCATCATCAATCTACTCAGAATATGTTTGTGCTGTCTGTTAATATGCTTCTTGTATTAGCACATCAGAGTTCAAATTTTCACTAAAGATCACTTTTAAAATACACATTGCTGTAGCAACTATGCAATGAATACGTGAATGCATCTTCTCATGTCTCTGTTGATTTTTCATGCACAATATGGAGTTTTGATTTCTGGTGATCTGTATTTGAGTGACTCCTGAAGTTAGTGACATTAATTGCTAACTTGTGTTGGGATCATATTGTTTCTTGAATGAAGGATTGGCTCTACTAACGGAAAGGCAAAAGGTATTTTTTGAGATAGTGTTTGATAGAATTCGAAAATTGATTTTGACTTTGTGCTCGCTTTTTTTCTTTTATCAGTCAGCAGCATTAGTATCCATTGGGCTTCTTTATGAAGAATCAGTACATCCGCAAATGATGCAAGTTCTATTGGTATTTTGTTTCCCTTCTTGAGCTGTAAGCATTATTTTACTTTCACTTTTCAATACACAGAATAATCTGAAGGTTATCTGATGCATCTGCGAATATTAACAATATAGAACGTACATCAACTATTAATTGTTTATTATGCATAGTCCACTGTGACATTTGTATATTAATATTCCTTTGGGGTATGACATTATTCCTGCTGATCAATGCTTATTGGTCTTCGTAAAAACTAATTATACCATTTGTATGATGCTTTTAATGTATCCAAAAAATTATGTCCATTTCAGATACTTGTTGTATGGGACTTTGTGCATGATTGCTTTACATTGCAAAACCATGGAAAAAATAACCATTAGACTGTGTTTTCGTGAATTAGAAAAACAATAAAGTTGCTTATTTTGGGATGAAATGATGGCAGTGCAAGATAATTTGGCAATGTTTTTTATATTGAAAGTCATTGCAGAATGTCCTGACATCAACTGTCAGTTGTATAGCATGTATGGACTTGTAGAATTGTGCAGCACTGTATAGGTTATATTATGAGGTTTTCCGTCATGGGTATGTATGGCTTATGGCATATAGCTGTAAATTATATATATATATATATATTTTTTTTTTCTTTTTCCAGGGTGAAATGGGCAGAAGAAGCGGAGGTGATAATGTGCTTGAAAGGGAAGGCTATGCTGTTGCTGCAGGATTTGCTTTAGGTCTTGTTGCATTGGGTAGGAGTCCATAATCTCAATATTCAAATAAATGAGAAAACTTTCTGCCTTTTAATTGTTTTATGTTAATTATGCTTTTCTAACAGGTCGAGGGGAAGATGCACTTGGTTTAATGGACAGTTTAGTTGATCGATTGCTCTTCTACATTGGTGGCAAAGAAGTTCATCATGTATGCATCTAATATGAATTAAAATGTGTTATTTGCATTTTTTGAAATACAATGTTAAGTTTTTATTATTATTTCTCTGATCACTCCTTTCTCTGTGTTACTCTTGATCAGGAAAGACCCCTTTTCTTGACACCAACTGATGAACACCATCGTGGTGTTGGGCAGGTTGTATTAGCTACTTGATTATGTCAGCATATCCATAATGAAAGTCTTTGTGCAACGTCTATTTATTTATTTATTTTTCTTGATGATTGTGACAATATTTTGACTTTCTAGATGATGGATGGAACTACTGTCAATGTTGATGTTACTGCACCTGGAGCTTTAATTGCTCTCACTCTGATGTTTTTGAAGGTACTTTAATGTTGATGTTACATGAAGTTTTTTGCAACTATTGTCTGAAGGGCCTAAAGCCCAAACATTAGATGTATATATCATGAAAAATTTCCTAAATTTCATATTAAAATTTTTGTCATTTTACTTGTTCCTTAACAGACTGAATCAGAGACAATTGCATCAAGGATTTCTATTCCTCAGACTCATTTTGATTTGCAATATGTGAGGCCTGACTTCATCATGCTTCGAGTCATTGCCCAGAATTTGATAATGTGGAGCAGGTTGCGCTGGTGAAGTCAAGGAATTAAATACTGCCTCACATGGCTAGAGTTTGATTTAAGCTTGTTGTGCTGTTTATGCCAGGGTGCGTCCCTCGAAGGACTGGATTCTGTCTCAGATTCCTGAGATTGTCAGAAATGGAGTAGAGGGCCTCAGAGATGACATCAGTGATATTGATGAAATGGATGCAGAAACATTTGTTCAGGCATATGTAAATATAGTGGCTGGAGCTTGTATTTCTCTAGGTATGTGATAACAAATCCCTTTATATGGTGTTCCTGGCCTGTCATTAATGGTTAGGGCTGTGAATGTCCAGTAACAATCGTAACAGTTAGGCATTGATTGAGTGTAGTGCTTGCAACGATTGGTTTTAACTCCTCATAAATACTTGTATCTGCTATAGAACTCGGTTACCAAGCTTGGGGAGTATATATCTGAAAGTTCATTTATCAATATGTAACTGTTCCAGGAGATACCTGATCTATCAATTGAACTTGTGTCAACGAATATATTTGTGATATTGACATCATTCTGTGGGGGCATTCCATGATCTATATGCCTGCTGCTTGAAAAACTAAGGTCTATGAAAATGATACTAATATCCATACAAAAAAGATAATGAAGTAAATGAAATTGTTACAACTTGAAAGAGTTAGGAAGTTGATGACAAATATAAGATGTTAATCAACTCATTAGTAAATTAGAAATTATGAAATGAAAGGTGGCCAGAAAGTGCAAAAAGAAAAGCAAAAGAGAAATTAAAATTCATGGAAGCCATCCAATTGTTTGTTATACTATTGTTGTCATCTTAATATTCTGCCATACATACAAAATTGAACAGTTCTGTTATAATAACTTGCTTTATTGCATTTGAATTTTTTTTCCTCCTGCTGATGGAGTTGCTTGTCCTTCTACTTTTTCTTGGGTACTTGTTTAATGAAAAGATAGCACTGACTATTGGCAGGTTTGAGATTTGCTGGTACAAAGGATGGAAATGTGCAAGAATTACTATACGAATATGCTGTTCATTTTCTAAACGAGGTGATACATTCAGGATCTATGGTAGTGCTCAGTCTATACCTTTTATTTCATTGCTCGTTAAATTATCTATCTAATTGTTTGCAGATCAAGCCTGTTTCTTCTACAATTGGAGCTATTTTTCCCAAGGGATTGTCTCACTATGTTGATCGTGGCACATTAGAAATATGCCTTCACCTCATTGTGCTTTCCTTATCTGTGGTACTTGAAGTTCAAAATTACGCCTTAATATCTTGATAATGTGTCAAAGCAGTTGTAAGTGTGTGATGGTGGGGTTTTTGGGAACAGGTTATGGCTGGTTCTGGACATCTACAAACATTTCGGCTGCTGAGGTTTCTTCGGAGCCGTAACTCTGCAGAGGGTCATGCTAATTATGGTATTCAAATGGCTGTAAGTTTCTTAACAAGTAATCATTAGAATTCCCAATGCCAAGTAATCATTAGAATTCCCAATGCTCAGATGGACTTAGCTATTGACTTACCAGTTTCTCCATGGTTATTTCAAAAATGCTCAAGAGGTCATGTGTATGGTGGTAAAATTGAGCTTGGATGTACAAGCTAATGACCTTTTATCAACATATTTTACCAAGTTGGATATATGGATTAATTTTGCCTTTAAGTTTTGCTTCTCTTTGTTTAGAATGTACATGGGTTAGGAACTTAATCTAATTTTATAGGTGTTTGTTATAAATTTTGCTTTTTTTAAGCTTTTACTTTGAGTTGAATGACCCAATAGTCGTCGTTTATTTGTGACTATATTAAATCAATAAATAACTTGCATTAGCTAGTTATCCCTTTTTTCTGAAATTATCAGAACTACATATAATTTTTAATATTAATATTTGCAATTCTGCCTTAGGTAAGCCTGGCAATCGGTTTCTTATTTCTTGGGGGAGGAACACGGACATTTTCAACAAGTAAAAGTTCTATTGCTGCATTACTAATTACTCTCTATCCCCGTTTGCCTAATGGGCCAAATGATAATCGCTGCCACCTTCAGGTATATAATAGTGTTGACCTAGCTAGTCGCATCTCAGAAGTATATGCTGCGAGAAACCATCTGCATATTGTGCACAGAAGAGTCATAGCATCAAGCTTTTGTAAAAGTTTCTATCAGTTTTGATGCTTCTTCTGTGTTCATGTTTGGTGGTTACCAGACTGTTTTGCCAAATCTAAAGCATTTTTGTTGACCGAATTTATAAAATGAAAATAGTTATTTGCTTTTAAATTAAAAATAAAAATTCATAGAAATGGAAGGGCTGAGGAGTTATTTTCCTGCATTTGATATGCTTACGGAGTTGCATCTTTTTCAGGCATTTAGGCACCTTTATGTCCTTGCCACAGAGGCTCGATGGATTCAAACTGTTGATGTTGACAGTGGTCTGCCTGTTTATGCTCCTCTTGAAGTTACTATCAAGGAAACTGAAGATTATGCAGAAACAAGTTTTCGTGATGTTACTCCTTGTATTTTACCTGAACGTGCCGTTGTAAGTTCAAATATCCAAAACTAACTCTCTTGCTTCCTCCATATATTGTGTGTGAATGTGTTATGGCTTAGTTATCCCCTAAAACTTTGTTGCCAACTCGCTGTTGTTTCTTTTGCAATGTAAATGCACCAAATAAAGCCATTACTAATTGAGTTAATATTATACATTTACTAAATCATATCATGTTTCAAACCTTCAGAATAGCTTGTTGTTTGGTCGATAATATATTCAATATGTTTGTTACAGTTGAAGAGTGTACGTGTATGCGGTCCTCGATATTGGACTCAAGTGGTAGAGCTTCTCCCTGAAGGTCGGAAGATGCTGCCTTTCCCTTTCGTTTATTTTACATTATTCACAAGACAATAAGATATCCTCGTTTACTAATTGACAGATAAACCTTGGTGGAGTTTTGGGGACAAGAAAGACCCATTTAATTCTGGTGTTCTCTATATAAAACGAAAAGTTGGAGCTTGTTCATATGTAGATGATCCCATAGGATGCCAGTCCTTGCTGTCACGAGCAATGCACAAGGTACATTTTTTTTTTCTGTTTTACCACTAATTGACACTTTCCTTGGTCCACATGTTGTCATGGATCATTTTTAAATTTTCCTCGGTCAGGTTTTTGGTTTGAGGGGTACAAGAACAAGTAATCCAATAGCCAGAGACCACAGTGGATTAGGTGCTGTGACTGTTGATCAGTTGGTCAGTACCTTTTCTTCGGATCCTAGCTTAATTGCCTTTGCACAACTCTGTTGTGACCCCTCCTGGAATAGCAGGTAGGTGTATCTTTCACTCCATTATACTGCTCCTTTCTTTTATGCTTGTTGTCTTTGATCTTCAGCATAGATGCCCTTGATTCCTGTGTACTAAAATGCTGCTTGTGATTAGATGCTGGTTTTCGATGATAGATAAGAAAATATGGTGGCATAGTCGAGGCATAGACTGAAAAATCCTCAGTTGCTTTTATTTTGTTGTTATTGCTGAAGAGATGACATGGACATGGAAATTATTGAACGTTGGGATTGTGTTTGAATTGCTTATGTGGCTCCTCAGTGTCAACAAACAGATCATTGTTTTGTGTTTGCTTTTGCAAATTTTTGAAGTAAAATAGATAATGATATGCTAAGATGATTCTACCACCATTGTCCAAATTATCTTAAAAGTCTACCTCCTTGTACTGAGGCTTTAGAATATGTTTAGCTTTCAAAAGTAGTTGCTAATTTTTAGAACTATTTTTAATGTTTATTTTTTAGAAAATCTGAATTCAGACAAAAGTTAGTCTTGTTTGTATCTTGCATGCTCTCATTTAGCTGCATTCATAATGACCAGTGAGAAAAAGGTGGAGATTCTAGTTATTTATTTATTTATCTACGTTATTTGCAGATCTGACGCTAATTTCCAGGAATTTTGCTTGCAAGTATTATATGAATGTATTAGTAAGGACAGACCAGCTCTTTTACAGGTACTTTATACAAATCTATGTAATCGTTATACTCTTAAACATCGATCTAGGTGATCCTGTCTACCAAAGTATAAACCAAGCTCTACTTTTTCGGCTATGGGCAATATGTTGATTTCTTAAATTTAATGCCATACTCTAAATATTTTGCAGGTGTATCTGTTATTATATTCTACTATTGTATCCATGATTGATCAGGTGACAAATAGTAATTTGGTCTTTGAAGACTCACTTGGTATTTCTAGTTTGAAGGTAATACTTTCTTATTATTGGCACTTCATATCTTTAATGCAACTTGATCATTTCCTTTCAGAATTCGACGATGCAAGAATTTTTTTGACAAACTTCGTACTCTGTTTTTTCACAAGAAAAATCTCTATTCTCGATAGTCAATAACCTCAAGTGGCAGTATCGAGTTCTGTTTTGTTTTTCGGGTGAAAATACTACCATATGTGTTATGTTTGCGTTTTGCACTAAGCACTACTATAATGTTATTGCTGTAGCTTGCACCATATATGTTATGTTTGCATTTTGCACTAAACACTACTATTATGTAATGCTTGTAGCTGGCACTAACTTACAATGAGGCTATTCTGAGTGGAAGATTGACCGCTTCAAGAGGTGGTGTTATTCAATCTAGCTTTCTAGGGTCACTTAGAAAGCAGGTGGAAGAGCTCCTAATGTTTTCTGAGGTATCGAAAAATGATCTGTGCATCTATTTGAATTCAGCAAGATGGCCCAATGACGAAACAACAGGACACAAGAATTCTATACTTCTTTCATGGTATCTTCAATGGTATGGAGTCCCTGCTCCGTCTATAATCTGGGCGGTTATGGACAAAATCAAACCGAAGCTATTGTCATCAGCTTTGGTTCCGTTTTTACGTTTGTTGTTCCCAAATACTCACATCAATGCCCTTGGTGAGATTGAGAAATGCTTGGTTCCTTCTCATGGGAGTTAGTGGCTCCTGTCAAAACCCACTTCTGCTTTTGTTAACTGTTTTTATGTTAGGCCTTTACAAAAAGGAATAGAATTATTGGACATCAAATAGCTGGGTTAAAAATACAACCCGAAAATGATTCACATTTTTAATTTATTTTTTATTTTGAAAATATAACTGTTTATCAATTTATAATTGTTCTATAATTTATACGTGTTAAATGAAAATCTTCAAAATAAATAGTCCTATTAATTGAATTATCATATTATTTGTGATCACTAGTATTAAGTATAGTTTTTCATTTAATTAAAGTTTGAATTGTATTACAGTTTATAATTTTAATTTGATAGCAATAAAAATATTATAAAAAATAATTTTATATGATAATTTGTAATTTGTCAATAACCTCCCCATTAATTTAGAGTTGGATACCATCGAATCCTTTTTAAACAGTGTACGCTACTTCAAATGAATTCGAAAAGAGGCTATTCAAGTTTCTTAACGCTTGAATCAACGAATTATTGGTTATGAAATTTTTATTAATATAAAAAAAAAAAGAAAAGAAAAAGTTACCATCGGCTGGATTTTCAAAAGGAATATCATGTTGTTTCAGAAATTGGAGCTCGAAATTTCTATAATTAATAGAATTGATAAATTTTGGTGTTTAGGAGTAGAGATGTAAGTATCAAAAAGAGAGAATTAGACCCTATTTATAGGAAAAGCATGTATATCAGAGCAGGAATTAGATTTCTTTTTTTAAATATACATAGATTTTATTTCCCTTGTTAATATTAATCAATATTTAAAATTATATCATAATAAAATTATAACTATTTCCAAATAAACAGCAAGCTATTTATCTGCAAATATATATCCAATAATAATATAATATATTATATTGTGTAGTATTATTCATTTATTTTTTATGATAACAATAAACAGAAAAGTAAAAAATCATAACAATTAAGAAAATAAAATATTATTAAATGAGAATAGCCTACAATCCTCCAATTGGAGTATTTTTTTTTCTTTTTTCTATTAAATAAAAGTAAACAGAACAAACTTTGCTACCTATGTGAATTATCTTTTTTTTTTTTTTTGGATTTGCATTAATTTGGAAACCGACAGTGGGACTGCTGTGCTGGTAATTGAAAAGCCTGTTTTTGCCCCTCTCGTTTTTCATCATTTTACTTCAGCTAGAAGCGATGTTATGCATTTTTCTTTTCAATTTTGATTAAATAATAGTAATATTTTCTTTTTCAAATAATTTTTTTAATATGTATGCTACCAATTTTATAGACAAACATCCATGCACGGTAAATAAGGCGATTTTGTCTTTACTTTGCATCTGTGCATACAAGAATTAATTAAATAATATCACACACCAATCACTTTCAAAGCAATATGTATTTATTTCAATAAATTCAAAGAGGTAAGAATTACTATACTAATTCGAAAAATATAAAAGCAAAATTACTCTAGCTATTTCATATAATTAAAGTACAAAAATTCACATTTTTTACATATTTAAATCCAATCGTTTGAGTACTTTTAAAACCCCTTTAATGGCATTATAACTAAGCTAAAAATTATATGGAGCCAAATAAATACCAGAAAAATAATATTACATTGCTGCTAAGATACGTTTTAATTTTTTTCTCCATTTTTTCACAAATTAATTTTTCTAATTTTATGAGAGGGTAATTAATTTTATCCTGTAAAAATTAAAAAATAAAAGAAAATCAGAAAATGCAAGTCTTGAAATTTATAATTTTATAAATTTATTATAAGATTAAGGTTAACTATCATTAATGCATAAAATATTACAAATACCGCAACAATAGAAAATACAAAGAAAATATAAGACTAGGAAAAAAGATAGAAAATATCTAATTACCTTTTTTTTTTTTCAGTACGTCCAATTATATATTTTACAAAATCTACTATTTTTGTTATCCATGAGATATAGTTCATCTTTTCTGATAGACCAAAAACATTTCTCATAGTTACATTTCGAAAGAAAATCGGGATCATACCAAAAGACTCGAATGTGATCACCAGAATGTTGATTATTATCCCAATTGAAGTTGCACCAGAAGAGTGTAGTTCCCCAAAAGTTGACGACGAAATGAAATTTAAACCCTTCATTTTCATGAAGTGTGATATTACCTAAATCATCATCTTTTGATTTACAGTGCAAATTAACTATTGTGTTGTTAATGTTGTTGGTGATATTAACAACGTATTTGGGATGCAAGAGAGATTTTTGAGAGATTGGTCGCAATTGAGCGACTGATTGGGATGGGGAGGAAATAAAAGGAAATACTGTTATAAGTAAAATAGATGCAATTAAAAGAATGTTCACACCCATTTTGTATTGTAGAGAAGAAATAATGAAGTGGGGATTTGAAATAAATTTGGAAAGAAAATGAAAGAAGTTGGTAATTATACATAGATATATATAGGCAATGTTATTAAAATCGGACCGATTGGTTGGACCGGTTTATCTATAAATCAAAAGCTAATCTAATTGGTTTGATGAATAAAAATTGAATTGGCAAAACCCTAAGGAACCGGTATAAACGAAATAAAAATAATATAAACCGGTGAAAATCAGATAAAAACTGGATATAACTAGAGAAAATTGGTTTGAACTAAAAAATCATTTGTTGTAAAAAATATTCATATAACAATGTTTTTTGCTGGAAAAAATATAAATACAAAATAATTGAAATTTAGACAATTTTAATAATTTTTTATGAATAAAATAAAAATTATAATTTATAATTGAAGAATATTGTTGAACATTTGCAGTTCTTTACTATATTAATCTTAAATATTCATTATAAATAGTGAATAACCTGAAAATATTATTTTATGATTAATATTTTAATAATAAATATATTTTTAAACTATTTTTTGTTTTTTTATATATTTATATTTTCATAATATTTATAAAAAAATTTAAAAATAATATTATTGAAAAAATTCAGTTAAATTCTATTAAACCGGTCCAAACAAAAATCATTTACATCTCCGGTTCTTGATCCTATTCGAAATTGCATACAGGCAAAACCTCTGCATTGGCCCACATCTCCAACTTCAAATCTGCGGCTGCCAGAGAGACCAACACATTCTACTCCTTTATTGGCCATCCAGATAGTGTCAGACACAAAGTTTGACCGAATATTATATAAGTAAAAATTAAATTATATTAATCAAAATTTATTAATTACATTAATAAGGAAATGTGTACAAAACAAGAAACTGATATTAAATTAAAATATTACCTGAAATTCATTAAATTTAAAAAAGAATACTCTGCAATATAATGCAGAGTCCCTGATTCCCATATCCGGGGTGTTCTTTACACATCCTTTGTGATGGAGATGTTAATATTAGATGGTGTGAGAGGGATAAGAAAATTGTAACGCTTAATTATTTTATATAAAGTAAATAGGATAGGACACAAGGGTTAGAAATTTTAGTTAATTAAAAAATCGATTTAAAAACGAATGAATTTTAGCATTTTAAAAAAAAAAGAAATTTGTGTTATATTTGCACTGCTTAAACTACTTACAAATTGAGAATAATTGTAATTAAATGAATTGGTGAGAATGAATTTTGCAGTTGAGATAAATTGGGAGTTTGCCATTATCAAATGAGAAAAAGTAGAAAAAAAATATCTCACACCTGTTTTCAGATAAAAAAAGCTTTGGTATATGGACGGCGAAGTGTGGGAAGATTTTGATTCCTATAGATTGTACTTACACCGCTTGTTATTTGATATGCTTTGCTAATTTGTGATTGTGAAGCCATCAAAGTACGAATTGAAATTTGGCAATCAATGACAGCTATTTTGAAAAATAATTGCACACTTTTGCATTTTAGACAAATTGGGACACTGTAAAATATATAAATATTTCGATATATTAAAATAATATATAAATGGCATAGCTCTTAACTCACGGCACTTGTGTTAGAAAGGAGAAGAATCGAGGTGAGCAAATTTCGGTTCAAATTAAAAATTGGATCGATCGATTTTTAATTTAATTTGATTTTTTGGTTGGGTTTGATTTATTTAAGGAAAAATCGATTTGAAATTTTATATAATTATATAATTTTTTTAATTGAATAATTATTTTATACATATAAATTATCTTATTTTGAGTTATAAATTATATGAGTATATTTATCAATTATTAATATCTATTTTTAGGTGATAATTTAGAATTTTGACAATTAAATTAAAAATCAATTAAATGAAAAAATAAATTTAACGGTTTTATTGTATTATTTATTATATATTTTGGAATTATATCTTTAATTTGAACTTTTATTTTGTACAATTTAGATATTTTTATTTTAATATATTATGATTTTTAATTTTTAGCCATAATTTTTTTATTTTTTTAAAAATACTTTTAATTTTCGATTTTTCAGTTAATTGAATTAGAGATGTGCAAAAACCGAACTGATCCGATCAATCCGAACAGAAATATTCGGGTAGGATTAGTCGGTTTATTAGGGTCGGTTCATTTATTATAGTTGTTGTTGTTAGGGTTTCGGGTTGGGTCGGGTGAAACCCGATTAACCCGAACAACCCTAATTTTAAATATATAAAATAAAAAAATTATAATTTTCCTACAATATTAATTAATATATAATATATATTTAATGTAATTTTGAAATTGTTAGTTTGTTGTATTTTTAAAATATTTTTATAGTATTTAATATTATTTATTTGTATTAATTTAAGATTTTAATTTAAATATGTAAATTAAAAAAAATTTGGGTTAATCGGGTTATTTGGGTCGGGGCCAACAAGTCGGGTTGTTCGGGTAGGAGCCTGATATTTATGTAGGGTCGGTTTGGGTGAGGGAAATAGGTAAACTTCAGGTCTCGAATTAATTGGTTCGGGTCGGGTTCAGGTGCACACCCCTAAACCGAACTAAACCGATAAAAAATTTTGATTCGATTTGAATTCGATTATTCTATAAGTTTGGTTTGATTGATAAAAATATTAAAAATTTGATTTTTGATTATTTCGATTCGATTATTAAATCAAACCGACCGTTACACGTGTCTAGAAAAGAAGCAAGCAAGAAAATAGAGAATGGCGTATTTGGCAACACTGTGAAATCTGCAAAATAATGGTACAGTTTTGTTTTATATATATTTTATATATTTTTTTTTAATTAAGAAAAAGAAACTTAAAATATTTGACATGATAATAACACTGTATTTGATTTTATTTTATATAAAGTAAATAGGAGAGGACACCAGGGGTTAGAAATAAAAAAACTCGAAATTTTAATCAACTAAAAATCATTTAGAAACTTTTTTTTTTAAAACTGCTTTTGTGTTATATTTTCACGAATGCTTCCCAAGTTCTAAAATGCACTGACAATTTGAGTATTTTTTTTAATGAAGTAATTAGTAATTAGTTTAATATTATTGAATTTTTTAAAATCAAATAGCTAACCATTAGCTAATTTAATAATTTCGATTAAACAATTTATCGATTTTTTTTAATCGGTTAATTATTAAAAAAATTTCTAACATTTAAATATAATAAATTATGTAAATTGTAAAATTTATTTCAATTTTTCAAAATATTAAAGATAAACATACACAAAACATATTATCAAATAAAATTTAAAATATAATACCAAATAAATTTCAAAATAAAAATATAAGCTGCTACATAATGGTAATTTTTCATTTTTGCCTATATACATTTTATTTTTTCATTTAAAATACAAAACTAATTCTTAATATATTTATCAATGTGAGAAAGAAATGTGGGACTGAAAGAGTAATATTTTAAAAAATTAATATAGATATTAAATTATAAATGTGAATCGATCGGTTAATTGTAGCAACCAATTTTTCGAATGGCCTATTCTAAAAATTCAGAATATAAAAATTAATTTACAAAAATCGAACAAAATTCAGTTCAATTTCAAATAGATTTTGCAATTAACTATAAAATCGAATTTTTTACCCCTAATAAATAAAAATGTATTTAATAACAATATTTAACTATTCTAAATGTGTCATTCAATAATAAAGCTGTTCCAAGTCCAACTTTAATGATATGAATAATTAGAATAAAACAATAATCTTCTCATATTTTTTAATTTATTGATCATGTAAAAATATATAAGCACGTTTACAATAATATAAACTTAATTTACTTGGGTCATCTTAATAATTTATTAAGTGATTCCATTGACTAATTGCATATTTTTAACAAAAGCAATTATATATTTTTATAGAATACTTTATACAATTAATTTACACAATTGAACGCTGAATTATAACTTATAACTAAAAATTCATTAACTTTAATTTGTATAACAATATATGACTTAGATATTTCGATTTTTTAACCGTAAAAAAAATTGACAGCAATCTGAATTAACATTCGGATATTAAGAAACAAACTATCTGCAAAACAAAATATTATTATTTATTCAAAGTACAAAAAGAAAAATACATAATATTTTTTTTGATTAACTATCCGGTATCCGAACCATACTAGACCGACTAAATTCGAATTCGGGACGTCTTTCTTGCCCGTTCCATGAAAGGTATCGGAAGTCGATCTTGAAACCTCTCATTTCTAACCTAGCCTGCATTATTATTAGGCCACTATCCCGTGGGTAGAAAAATACATAATATGATTAGCTGAAAAACTCTGAATTTATTGAGAATTGTTTTGCAGAGATTTAAATTTGTAACGTAAAATCCGCCAAATCATGATAGAGGGTAAAATTCAAATCCAAAAACTTTCGTTTTTCAAATTAATGAGAAAATACTGTAAACTACCCACCAAACATACGTCTAATAAACCAAAATCCTTTGAAGCTAACCATATTTGTATATAAGTTTGAAGCTGATAGGTAAATAAAATAAAAAGATAGGCATATAAATCCTTCCCAAATAGTTTTAAAATTAAAATGCCAATTAAACTAGTAATGGCAATTAAAGATTTCCCCAACGATCCTATAAAAAACTCCTCATAAATTGGGAGTGCAATGCCACTGCAGTTCAGAATTAAAGAAATTATAGCAAAAATCATTTGAGAACCAAAAAGAGCTGACAAAGACCTTCCCAATATAAGTTCATCACCTCCAGTGTATGAAAATGCACCATAGAAGACCAAAACGCCAAATAAAGCTATCCATAAAAATAGAGACACTTTAGCCCACATATTTGAGATTAATTTAGAATCTGCACCCAAAAAAATATGTGAAATATTTAATATTTCGAAATAAAAATGAAACTGAAAATAATATACTATGATTTCATCACCGAATGCTGTGTGTCGTTAGTGTATAATGTATTGTTGAACGACGCATAAATTCATACATAGAAAATTAAAAAAATATATATAAATTTGCAAGATTCAGAAATCTTACTAAATTCTGTTTGATTGGAATTTATTTTCTTTTTTTCTTCAATATTTGGTTTTCCACTCTCAATAGAATCAATCGTATCAGCCATTTCAAAATTGAAGAATATTTTAGAAAGAGGTAATAATAATAATAATAATATATAATGTTGTGGAATATTTGTTCACTTCACTCGTACTGTATACTATTTATATATGTGTTTTTTTTTTTGGGAAAACTTGTTATTATTTAATTAATAGTTGTATTTAAATAGAATTACTAAGTTTCTATTTAGCCATTAGGAACTAGCAAGATAACCTTTTAATTTTAACTTTTGAAAGGAACCGGGTAATCTCATCAGATAAAATAAAGTAAAATTTATCATTATTTTAATTTAATTAATATATGAAAAAATTACACAAAAATCCTAGTTAGACAGCCTTAATTCTTTTAATTTCAAATTTTGAAATCTCATCTAATAAATTAAGATAAAATTTATCGTTTTTTTAAAACAAAATTTATCATTGTTTTAACTTAATTATAGATAAATGCAAAAGATACAAATAAAAGAGTTTAAACGTAAATAGAAGTCTATGAATAAATATTTATTTTATGGACTGTTATTTATAAATAGCATTTAGAGCCATAACAGACCACTTCAATATTTTATTTAATTGCAAAAATGTCAATTTCACCAAAACTTGAGCAAACTGAGCTCCAATTCCTTAAAGCACTTGATGTTCCTGTACGCTACCTGGACTCTGAATATCATCCAGACCGTAAGTTTTTCCAGGTTTAAATGGATACCCATCAAATTATTATTTAATTTCTTTTACTTTTGTTTTTTTTAATTATTAATTAATTAATTATTATTATTATTTTTTTTTTGCAGAATCGTGGGTCAGTATTTCTTGCTCGTTTCTTTGCGGTGGGATTATATTTTTGTCATTTGTTTGGTTCATTTTCTTTACTCTGGCGATGTTTTAATAATTATTATTTACTTTTATTTATTTTTTAATGTCTCTAATATTATTTTCTATCTATGATAATTTCAGTCTAATGTCATAGTTTAAAATAATTTTATATTCATGTCTTTTATTATCTTAATTTTTTTTATTAGAATAACCAGATACAACATCCAAACAACTAGAAAAAAATAGAAAATTCATTTTTTTCCCAAGTGAGTTATTATATAATATTTTTTTATATATATGTAATGTAATATTGCCCCTCTATTACATTACATATATAAAAAAATGCATGCAAATATTAAAGGATAGGTAAACAAAGGCAAAAAGAAAAAAAGTTTTTTTTTTTTTTTAATATGTATGTATCTATTATCAACAAATTCAATATTGTAATTTTTTTTTTGGTTAGTGATATTATGTATTTTCCCTTTTCTACTTTGATTAAATAATAGTATTTACTTTTGCAAATAATTTTTTTTTTAATTTGAATGCACAATAATGCAGCCCATGCTAATTAAAGGGATAAATGTAATCTTTATATTTGAATTATTAATAAATAGAGCAATTTGGTCGTCAAATTTTAATTGCTTTTTGTTCAGAACTATTCAAAAAAAATTATATATTTTTTTTCTTATTTCATACAACGATTAAAAAAATAATATTGCACATCATCCCAGTAAAATGTATTTATTTCAATAAATTTGAATAAGTAAAAATTATATACTATTTTGAAAAATATAAATGCAAAATAACTCTATTTCATATAATTAAAGTTTTCATCACATTTATGATAAATGATTTATCACATAATTAAATCCATTTTCTGATTTATCACATAATAATTAAGAACTATGCAGATTTTTTTCTCTAAAATTCAACTTCAATTTTAGATAATATTATGATCAACAAAAATTAATGGCATTATAACTCAGCTAAAATTATGAAAAGTCAAATAAATAAGCTTGGATAATAAATAAATTTGTGTTAATTTGTTGCCTGTTGCAAGAAAAGTAATAATCCAGTATATGAATGCAAAATCCATTCTCACCTACTGCAATTATTTTTCCATCTAAGCTTCAAAAATTGCGAAATTTCAATTTGTAAGTAGTCTAAGTAGTGCATTTTAGAACTTAAAACGTGAGAAAGCAATTTTATATATATAATTCAGTGTTAGAATTATAATTCTTCAAATCAAGAAATTCACTCCGAAACAAGGGCGGGACCAAGCCTTAAATTTGAGACTGGAAAACTGCAAGCACATAGCAAACTAAAAGGCCAAAGGTACATTTTTGTCCTTATATTTTTCAAAAAGTATAAGCTTGCCCTTAATATTTCATTTGGAAAATTTTTCCACTCAAGTCAACCACTGTTAAATTTGATTAAAGTGCTGTTAGTTGACTCATGATGTGGCAATTTTGGACACGTGGTAGAAAATGATTGGACAAGTGTAACTGATATGAATTTACACACCCACTTTGTGATTTAACTGATTTACACACATCCTTTATGATTTCTTTTAAAGAAATTAAAATAATAAATATATAACCATACACAAAGCATCTTGC
The DNA here is from genome assembly GCA_037975025.1 of Excoecaria agallocha. Lineage (NCBI taxonomy): Eukaryota > Viridiplantae > Streptophyta > Magnoliopsida > Malpighiales > Euphorbiaceae > Excoecaria > Excoecaria agallocha. The sequence goes on along the minus strand of CM075813.1, from coordinate 39,854,904 downwards.
ATCTGCCTATATATACACTTACATCTTGCATCTTGCATCCATTTTCAAAGATTTTCATCTTTCAATAAAGTTGACGACGAAATAGATGTTAAACCATTGATTTTCGTGAAGTATATTGTTACCTAAATCATCATCTGTCGAGTTACAATGTAAATTTACCACTGTATCGTTGATATTGTTGGTGATATTAATAATACATTCTAGCCATAATAGATATTTTTAATAATTTGGTGGGAATTGAGGAATTGACTGGGATTGAGATAAAATGAAAAAAAAATACTACTAGAATTAAAATAGCAGCACGCATTTTATACAAGTAAAAATAGAAAATAAGAGGAGATATTTGAATTTTAGAGAACAGAGATAGGAGAGGATTTTTGAAATAAAATGAAAATCTTGGTAAGTGTATATATAGACAGATGCAAGATGCATTGTTTGTGTATGGTGATATATTTATTATTTTTATTTCTTTAAAAGAAATCACAAAGGATGTGTAAATCAGGTACGAGCAGAGTTTGCATTATATTATAGCAGTTTTTTTTTCTTTTTTTAAATTTAATGAATTTCAGGTAATATTTTAATTTAATATCAGTTTCTTGTTTTGTACACATTTCCTTATTAATATAATTAATAAATTTTGATTAATATAATTTAATTTACTCCTATATAATATTCGGTCAAACTTTGAATTTGACACTAAAAAATATATATAAAACAAAACTGTGCAGAGTATACAGTATTAACCAAATCCTCTATTCTGATGCTTCTTCTCCTTTCTAACACAGCAGTCTTGCCCTTGACCAGCAATTTATATATTATTTTAATATATCTAAATATTTATATATATATTACAGTGACCCAATTTATCTTAAATGCAAAATTCAGTCTCACCTACTGTAATTATTTTTCTAAATATTGCAAAAATTCAATTTGTAAGTAGTCTGAACTAAATAACACAGAAAAATAATTAAAAAAGAAAAAACAACTGCATCTGCATGCACCGAATTTTCTACATAAAATGTTACAATTTTCTTATCCCTCTCACACCATCTGATATTAACATCTCTTAACATAAAATGATATTACACATTATCCTAGTAAAATGTATTTATTTCAATAAATTCAAATAAGTAAAAATTACTATACTAGTTTGAAAAATGTAAATGCAAAATAACTCTATTTCATACAATTAAAGTGGAAAAAAATCAAATTTATCACATAATTAAATCCAATCATCCGAGTACTTTTACAAGTCTTTAAACCTGATTAACTGATCTGAATTACTTGTATCTTTTTTATCTATTATGAAAAAGAATCCATTTAAAGTGTACTCCAATAATTAACGATGTGGGTAAGCACTATGGAATTTTTTTTCCGAAAAATTCAACTTCAATTTTAGATAATATCATGAAAAAAAATCAATGGCATTATAAGTCAGCTAAAAATTATAAAAAGCCAAATAAATAGGTTTGGATAATAAATAAACTTGTGTCAATTTGTTGCCAGTTGCAAGACTAATGTAATAGTTACAATTCTGTCAAATTAAACAAAAACTAAATTACATAATGATTTGCAAATTGCAATTGAATCAAGCAGAAATGAGTGAAGAAATTGAGTTGAATCCAATCCAATATCTCTAATTAGTATGATCGTTTGGAACATCTATAATAGAAATTGGAGTTAAAAATTATAAGTGGAAAATTTTCAATTTTGGACAAAAATAAGTATGAAGTGAGCACTATATATATATATATATATATATATATATTAATGAAAGCACTAGATACTTTATAAATAATAATTAGGAGGGTGGATAAGATTTGGTAATGTGATTATGCTATCCAAAGTATGTTGCATTAATAAAATCTTTTAATTGAAATTATTACGAGTTTCAGTTTTTATAAATTTATTTATTCTAAATTCTATCTAAAAAAAACTCTATTATTCAATGTAATTAATTATAAAACTCTATAATTATTTCAATTATGCTTTGATAACAACATCCTGTAATGTACTAACTAAAAAATTAATTGAATTACTGCTTTAATAAAATTGATGAGTAATATAAATTATGTGTTTTTATTAATAATGAAATATCAAATGGAGTTAATTGTTTTTATAGAAATTAAACAAAATGCACACTAAACTCTCTGGTATTGAAGAGTAATAGTCTTGGAAAAAAAAAGTGAGTAATAGTAATTTTTATTTGGCTTAAAAAATAAGCATATTATTTTATTAGCAGTAAATAAGTTTTCTTGGCCCTTCTCCTTTGAAGAAGATGAACGGATATACTGGCCTTCTCTTCCAACTCCTAGATGGCAATGTTAAAGTTGAATAGATCTGCGCATCCCTCTATTCCAACAGAAAACGTTAGCCTTCATCCATGAGATCGGCACTACCAGTAGGGGCCCGGAAGAAGAAGAAGAAGTGAAGAGAAGATGGCCGCTTGCAATGGATGCAGAGAAAGGGGAGTGAATTTAGGGATTTAGGATTTTTTAAGATGGAAGATACTGCAGAGACACCAGGCACGTGATTCCGCTCTTGCAGAAGATACTGCAGAGATTATACACCAAGCACGTTTTCTGCTCTTGCAAAAGATACTGCAGAGATTATACACCAACCTCATAGATAGATGAAATTGGTAGAAAAAAAAATTTATATTTTTATATATTTATAGATGATGCAAATATGATAAGATACAAGATTTAGGAAAAAATAAAAATTTTAATTAATTAAAAAATCGATTCTAAATCGAATGAATTTTAACATTATTTTTTTAAAAATTATATTATATTTCCATGATTGTTTCTCCACGGAGTAAATTCTAAAATGTACTACTTAAAATACTTACAAATTGAAATTTGACAATTAATGAATGACTTTAATCAATGCCGTAAGATAGAAAAATAATTGTAATTAAATGAATTGGTGAGAATGAATTTTGCACTTCAGATAAATTGGGAGTTTGCCATTATTAAATGAGAAAAAGTACAAAAATATCTCACACCTTTTTCAGATAAAAAAATGCTTTGTGTGTGTGATATATATATCATTTTTATTTCTTTTTCATTGTCCTTGCCGCATTTTAATAATTATTGATTACTTTTACGGCGGAAGGTTGGCGTCTAAAAATTTGATAAAAAATACAATTAATTATTAAAATTTAATTTGATATAATATTATTTTTAATATTTTAAAATTTAAATAATTTATTTTTTAAAATAACGATTTTATCAGTTTAATCATTTTTTTTCTATTGTCTGCTGACGTGATGATATAAATAATACGTGACACTCCAAGATTTAACGCGTAAAATATAATATAACTAAAAAGAGATACATTAACAGAGACATGCAACCAACGGTCAATTCATTAAACTTTCACATATTTTCCAGGTTCCAAAATATCAATTAAGTCTCCAACGATGCTTTATAGGATGCTTAGGCGAAATTGCTAATTGCCTTTGAATTACTATTTTTGTCATTATTTTTTTTCAGAACCAATGGTGTATCTTTTGGAATTTCATATTAATAAGTTTTACTTTCTATGTTTTGAATTTCATATTAAACTATACATGATAACTAAATTTACTAACCTAACTCGTTATATGATGATCCTTATGAATTCACTCATTTACGATCTTTATGTGATGCATTTATATTAATTATTTGTAATTAATATTTTTTTATATAATATGAATACGATGATGATTATTTTTGTTGATTATATATGTACAAAAATTTTAATTTCATAAAATTTGATGTGTTTAATAATTATTATTTGCGATCATAATATAATTTTACTTATACCTATTTATAACCAAACCTATTTAACTGTTTATATATACTCATTGAACTGTTTATCTTTAAACATTTTATTAAAAAGAAATTATCTCATTACTGGATAATCTCATCTGATAAATTAAAGTAAAATTTATCATTATTTTAATTTAATTAATATATGAAAAAATTACACAAAAATCCTAAAGATGTTCTTTTTTTTTTCTCTTTTATTAACCCAAATAAAAGAATTTAAATGTAAATGGAAGTCTATCAATATCATCTAATTTTGTTTTTAATGGAGTTAAATTGATTTGGATCCATTTTATTTAGTTCAACTATTTTGAATTTTCATGATATTGTCTACTTTCTTTTTAATAAACGAATTCTCTTCAGTTTTCAACTTTGATTAAATAATAATATTTGCTTAATACTTATGTATCCATTTATAAAACACGTCCCATACACAATAAATAATTAAAGGGATAATTGTAATTTTTATATGTGGATTATTAGAAAATAGGATATAATAGTTATAGTTGTTACTTATGAATTTTATTAATTATTATTTAGTTATTGGTTATATTTAAATATCTATAATTATATTTATGTTTAACCTCTTTTAAATATGTTTCGTTAATGTAATTAAAATTTCTATTTATCCATTATGATCAACAAAAACTAATGGCATTATAACTCAGCAAAAAATTATAAAAAACCAAATAAATAAGCTTGAATAATAAATAAATTTGTGTTAATTTGTTGCCCGTTGCAAGAAAAGTAATAATCGTTGCTGCTAAGATACATTTTCATTTTTTCTCCATATTTTTAGATTAGGTAATATTTTAATTTAATATCAATTTCTTGTTTTGTACACATTTCCTTATTAATATAAGTAATAAATTTTGATTAATATAATTTAATTTACTCCTATATAATATTCTTTCAAACCATGAATGACACTAAAAAATATATATAAAACAAAACTGTGCAGACTACACAGTATTAACCAAATCCTCTATTCTGATGCTTCTTCTCCTTTCTAACACAGTAGTCTTGCCCTTGACCAGCAATTTATTTATTATTTTAATATATCTAAATATTTATATATATATTACAGTGTCCCAATTTATCTTAAATGCAAAATTCAGTCTCACCTACCGTAATTATTTTTCTAAATATTGCAAAATTTCAATTTGTAAGTAGTCTGAACTAAATAACACAGAAAAATATTTTAAAAAGAAAAAACAACTGCATGCACCGAATTTTCTACGTAAAATGTTACAATTTTCTTATCCCTCTCACACCATCTGATATTAACATCTCTTATCACAAAAGATATCACAAAGGATGTGTAAAGTACAATACAGATTTGGAAATCAGGTACCAGCAGATACTCTGCATTATATTATAGCAATATTTTTTTCTTTTTTAAATTTAATGAATTTCAGGTAATATATATTTTAATTTAATATCAGTTTCGTGTTTTGTACACATTTCCTTATTAATATAAGTAATAAATTTTCATTAATATATTTTAATTTACTCTTAAAATTTTTTAGTGCTGTATTGAATAATATCAAGACAGGTGAAGGAGTAGAATGTGTTGGTGTGTACTGTTACCTCTCTGGCAGTATCTTCCTGAAAGTAATTTGTAAAGGGCATCCTAAAAAGGCCTTATCAATGGGCTTATGGGCTCAAAATGGGTCTTCAAGCAATTGGACCAAACTTGTTCAATTGCCTGCAGCCAAAAACTGGGCTACCTTTTGGTCCCCAACCCATGTGAGCTACTTGGACGAAATACCTGGGCCTGAAGCCAGAAATTGGGTGGGCCCAAACTTGAAAAAAATTTGATCTTTCAAGGCTTAAATTCAATGAGCCATAATCGTTTACAAATTACTTTCAGGCAAACATATAGGGATGAATAAAATCAAGATTGGGTTGCCTAAGAGTATAATATGGTGTAAAATATTTGATTAAATGCAAAAGCAATCTAATTATTTGTTACAAAAATTATAAAGTTAGATCGCAAAAAGTTGAGTAGTCTAGTTTAAAATAAAAAGTGATCTAATGTTTATTAAAAAATAATAATTTATCTTAAAAGATAATCGAAATATTTATCTCAATTATATTATTAAATTTAAGAAAATATAGTATAAAAGAGAAAATCAAATTACTTTATTTCTTAAATGTAAGAAATAGTCGCATAAATGACCATGTAGGCTTTCACCATCCAAAATTTTCCTTTGTTTTAAAAAGTTTATTCTTAAGTTTAAAAAGTTTTTCTACGTTTGAAATAGAAATAGAAATTAGCCATATACAGCAAATTGTTTACATGTGGTTGCCATTGGTTTCAAAAGGGTATAAACAGTTTGCTGTTTTGGTAAAATAATTATAGAATTAAATCGTTTCTTCAGAATAAATCCTTTTTTATTTTTTACTTTGTATTCTTTTCATATTTCTGCATCTGTGTGTATATATGTATAATTTTTATTTTTATTTTTTTCTGGACCGATAAATTATTTTAAATTTACTAAAATAAAGTCAGAGTCGAGACAATTATAATTAGTTCAATTTTTCATAATTTCTATGGTTTTTGTGGGTGCAGTGATTGTGGTGTTTTTGTTTTACCGTTTGCTGAGTATTTCATATATAATAAGAAGATTTCAGCTCTAGATTTTAATATGGAAGTCCATCGAGCTAGACTGATGATCTCTTTATATTTTAATGGGTTAACAGAGAAGCTGCAAGGCGCTGAGAGTGAATCTGAAATATCTCCTAGAAAACCTAAATTGAAAAATGTTTTCAAAAGTTTTAAAGGAAAAGTTGTTGTAATTTCACAATGTATTTAAATGAAACAACAATTGTAAATATTTTATTAAATGTTAAAAAGTTTATGCTCATTGTAAAGTTGTCCAATCTCTATATTAGGATGTCTTGGGTTATTTAATCTTTATATTTGAATTTTTAATAAATAGAGCAATTTGTTCGTCAAATTTTAATTGCTTTTTGTTCAGAACTATTCAAAATAAAATATATATTTTTTTTCATTCCATATAATGATTAAAAAAATAATATTATTCATCATCCTATTAAAATGTATTTATTTCAGTAAATTCGAATAAGTAAAAATTACTATACTATTTTGAAAAATATAAATGCAAAATAACTCTATTTCATATAATTAAAGTGGAAAAATCACATTTATGATAAATGATTTATCACATAATTAAATCCATTTTCTGATTGATCCCATAATAATTAAGCACTATGCCAAATAAATAGGCTTGGATAATAAATAAATTTGTGTTAATTTGTTGACTGTTGCAAGAAAAGTAATAATCCAGTATATGAATGCAAAATTGATTCTCACCTACTGCAATTATTTTTCCATCTAAGCTTCACAAATTGCGAAATTTCAATTTGTAAGAAGTCTAAGTAGGGCATTTTAGAACTTAAAACGTGAAAAAGCAATTATATATATATAATTCAGTGTTAGAATTATAATTCTTCAAATCAAGAAATTCACTACGAAACAAGGGCGGGAGCAAGCCTTAAATTTGAGACTGGAAAACTGCAAGCAAATAGCAAACTAAAAGGCCCAAGGTGCATTTTTGCCCCTATATTTTTCTAAATGTGTAAGTTTGTCGCTAATGTTTCATTTGGGAGATTTTTGCCATTCAAGTTTGAAAAACAGGAGATTTATGTCACTCCCGTCAACCACTATCAAATTTGATCAAAGTGCCGTTAGTTGACTTATGAAGTGGCAATTTTGGACATATGGCAGAAAATGATTGGACAAGTGATTGATATGAATTTCTTGTATTTTTTTTATCTATTATAAACAAAATCCATTTAAAGTGGACTTCAATAATTAACAATGTGAGTAACCACAATGGAGATTTTTTTTTCCTAAAATTCAACTTTAATTTTAGATAATATTACGATCAACAAAAATTAATGGCATTATAACTAGGGATGAGCAAAAAAAAACCGAAGATATGATTAACCGTAAAATCGATTTGAAACTAAATCGATTTTTACGGTTAACCGATCCGACTGATTCGGTTACGGTTTTTAATTTTTACATTTTTTGTTAATGGTTACGGTTTAATTTTTTGAGTACTGGATAATCGTTAGTCCACGGTTAACCGGTTCATATATATATATATATATATTATTTTTATATCTTCAATTCTTCTCTATTTTTATCTAAAATTTACATAAAATAATACTTTAAAATATATTTAAATTATATTTTTATTTTTATACCTTAACTTTTTATATTTTTCTATAAAATTTATATAATACTTTAAACTAAATTTATATTATATTATTCTCTTTAATTATATAGCAATATTTATATATAATATACAATTAATTTTTTTGTATATAATTTTTATCATGTATTGGTATTCATATTTTACTTAATAGCATTTAATTACATTATTATCCAAAATTTTATTTGACTTAGAATCAAACATAGTAATTTTCAATATATATCAAATATATTTTATAATATTAGCTATTAATTTATAAAACATGAATTTTGACTAGTAAATTATGTTTGTTTCGTAATTTTTATATTAAATTACTTTACACATTGAAAATTGAATTAAAGTTTATCTAATTTTTTTTATATAATTTTATGTTATAAATTTTAATAGTTAACTAAAAAATATTGATTAACCAAATCGAAATCGATGGACTGGTTAATCAAATATAACAGACTGTTTAATGGTTAGCAATTTTGAAAAATCTGTATTAATGGACTGGTTAATTTTTTTGCTTATGGATCAGTTAATTGGTCCATACTCATTCCTAATTATAACTCAGCTAAAAATTATAAAAAACCAAATAAAGAAGCTTGAATAATAAATAAATTTGTGTTAATTTGTTTCCAGTTGCAAGAAAAGTAATAATCGTTGCTGCTAAGATACATTTTCATTTTTTCTCCATATTTTTAGATTAGGTAATTAATTTTATCCTATGAAAAAAATAAAAGAAAATCAGAAAATGTAAGTCTCAAAATTTATAATTATAAATATATTATAAACTTGGGTCACTAATGCATAAAATATTACAAATAATGTAATATAAAGAAAATTCAGTTTTCTAGTAATGCAAGAAAGAAATCCCAAATGCCACACTATTTCACCATGTGGCTTTCCCCTTAATTTCTCTCATTCTTTGGTGAGGTGGCATATGTAGCATAACCCCCCTCTTCCTTTATTTTTTACAGGTAACTATTGTGGGCAGAGAATGAAATAGTGAAGTTTTTCATTTTCAATTTTTCATGGAGTTTTTTTATTTTTTTTTATATCTAAAATAATTTTACATATGACACTGCATATATTTTTTTATATGGTTTAATTTCCACTTAGGCAATATGTTTTAAGATATGAAAACTAAATTCAATTTACAATCACTAAAGTTAAATATAGTTTAATACATGGGTTGCATATAATAATTTACAATCTGGATTCAAAATATTTGAAAAAATGTGATAAAACTAAATAAAAAAATGAGAGAACCAAATGAAGAGCTTAGTGGAGGAAAATTGAGAACTAAGGCCTTGCTTGGAACAAATGGATTGTAATTGTGGAATTCATTTACAAATGAATTCCACATAGAATTCATTTGTAAATGAATTTTTATGCTTGGAATAAAATAATTAATGTGTAGAATTGAGAATGAATTTCTTAATTTTATACTTGGAATAAATGAATAAAAAAATTTATTTCTAATTTATTTACTTAAATATCCTTAACATTAATTCAGTACATATAAAAAAACAATAATGTCTATAAAAATTATACTAAATAAAGAACTAACTATTCCAATTCATGATTAATTAAACAATAAATCAATCAATATGAACAAATTTATTAAATTATGGTTTTCTAATTTTATACAAAAAATTCAATTTATAAAATATAAAAGAAAAATAATGATTAGGTAAATTTGATTGAAAAACTGAGGAACAAAAGAGTAAGAATCATTAAAAATACAGATTTAATTGAGAAAGAAGTGTGAAAGACAAGTTTATATATATATATATATATATATATATATATATATATATATATATATATATATATATATATATATAATAGAATAAGGGTATTATAGTCTTTTAATACTTGACTCCTTAAAAATAAGGAATTCATTTGCAAATTCCACCTATTTTGATGGAATTTGGCCAAGGCATAACGAATTCCATGGAATTTAATTCATGGAATTCAATTCCTATTTTTTTTCATTCCAAGCACAAATATTTGGAATTACAAATGAATTTCATAAAATTTTATGAAATTCATTCATTTCAAGCAAGGCCTAAAGGAGCAGTGTAGTAGAAGAGAAAGGGTGCCTTTTAATAGAAAGCCGCTGGATATTTTTTAGGGTGATAGACGGTTGTGATATTGATGTTATTAAATAGGATGGACTCATATTTATATAGGCCCAAACATTAATAAGAATTTTTATATATTTGTGCAGATAGTTGTGACACTGTTGGGCTTTTTCTGACCTATGAAGAGAGAGCCCAATATTTTGGCCCTTGTGTTAGGTCTACAAGGAATAAATAAAAGACCTTAATTATTCAAAAAGTGAAGCGTATGTAAGAAGTGGGGGAATACATGGTAAGGTATAATTCAAAAATTTATAAATCTTCGTATTATCTTAACATTTCGAATATTTTAAAAATTAAGTATTGTAACTGTTTTGAAAATATATGATAATTTGGTACAGTTTTATATAAATTCAGTACGATTCAATACGGTTCTTTGGTTCTTTCGATACAAAATAATACAGTATAATACCATCCGATATTTCGAATAATTTAATATTTTTAAATTTTTGTATGTTTTAAAAAATTAAGATAAACAATAAAAATTATTTGTCAGTCCATGTACCCCACATATTAAAAATGACCATTAATTTATTTTTCTCTCAAGCATTGATATGTTCACATGCCGACAATATTTGAGCAAATATAGACAACTAAGTAAATCTAAATTAATATATGTGCAAAGCAATAGAAACAATAAAAATTATAGTTAAATTTTTTTTGAAATTGCTATGAAGTTGGAATCTAGAAATTGTGCAACAACATAAATGGGGCCAATGAAAACTGACGACAGGACCACGACCACAACTGACATTGGGAGGCCCATGTAATCAATAATCTTGACATTCAAACTTCTAATCAAATTTATGCCGTCTATTATTTCTAGTTTAGATCTCTAACTCATTAACTGTTTGCACCAATGCCCTTCTATACTCAATTATAATACTTTCATTTCTCACATCTATAAACCTAATTCTTAGGATAATGTAGATGAATGATCATGTATCCCCATTAAAAAGCTACCACTCGATCAATCATCAACTCTAACCAGGAACCCTCAAAAAGATATCAAGCAATAGTGAGTCAATTCACAAATTGAAACTACCAGAGAATGCACCTTCAGTATAGCATTTTCTTCCTGCAATGTCAACTTGAGTCAGCAACCTATTGCTCATAACATCAAAATGATGTTCATCTGTATACTTCATTTCCCTGAACATTGATAAAGATTACAAAAAACCATAAGCATATCACAAGATTAGCAAAAAGTTTGCAAGAAAGAGAGATGGAAATGGTTTATGTTCTCCATAGCTGTTAAGTTATAGTCACAAAATGTAAGATAAATAACTTTCATATACCATCTCTCACCATGATGAAGCCATCTTTCAGTCCTGTAAACATTCAATTGTTGCTATAAATAAGGTAATCACCTATTAGTTTCTAGATTCCAACGATGAGAAGATTATTGTTTGAAGCTCTGGTTCAGTAGCAGAGCTTGACTGAAATATTCAGGGAGCCAATCAACCAAAATAATTTTATGAATCTAATATATATACATATTGTATGAGCTTTTTGCGGCTATATATTTATATATATAGATGCTCATAAATTTCCTTTCATTATATATATGCATAATAAAAAAGATGCCCCCATAACTCTCTGCCATAGATTTGGTTCACTTACAACTTACAAGTGAACAATAGTAGGTTGAAATAAACCCTAATTCTCAGAATTCAAAATATTGTTAGTTCTGAAAAATAAAAATATAGAATCATTTTAAAACAATCAACTTGTTGATGATGGAAATAAATATTCATCTTATAAATGTGCAGCATGTAACACCCGAAACTTGCATCTGATGTTCTCGGTATATTTTAGAGCATGAAAGGTAACCTTGGGATAGTTTCGGAATAAAAGAAGTTGAAAAGAACAGAGAAATACGAAAAAGTATAAAAGTTAAACGTTCTCAGACCAGAAAAATTCGACGATGGGTACCTCATAGGAAAGTTTGACCTAAGAGTAGTTTATGGAAGTAGATGTTAAATGGAGTCCAGTGGTATAATTTGAGAAAAAAATGAGCTTAGATCGATCCTTAAACGGGATAAAGAAATTTTTTCTCGATATCGTAAAAAAAAGGTTGACTGAAAGTTTGATCAGACTCAAAATTTGTGTACCAACCTTCAAAAATTATTTCGATTGCATAAGTATGTTAGTAATAACCTAAATAAACTATTGGAGGTGAAAAATAAATGTTATGGTAGTTTCAAAGTTTTGAATTTTGGACCGGCTATTCAGGCAGTCGAAATCAGAAGTATATCAAAATGATATTAGAATTAGCCAAAATTTTATCCACATGTTACTGAGAATCCTAGTGCATGCAAGGAAAAATTTCGGAGCATTCCGACAAAGGGAACGAAAATTCAATATTCAGGGTGCAAAATCGAGATTTTGTTAATTAAGGGGTTTAATTCAGGTATTTTAACCATTTGAGGACATGGAGGTCATTAAAGTAAGGTCATAATCAGGTGTGTACAAGCTTATGGTGAATGGATGTGTAGGGATGAAGATATAAGTAAATAATATTATGAGTACTAGCATATGTGCATGGGAATATTATATGGATGATTGTATATTGATTCTGTATAGTATATGAAAATTATGGATGAATGCAGGGCGTTACATAGCAGGTAACAACTTGCTAAGAACAACCACTAAAAGAAAATTCAGGCCAATATCATAGATTAGTAAATCAATTCATGGAACATATTTAACGAAACTTACTTGCAAAAGTCCCATGCAATAAATTATTGCTATTTCAGCCAAAATAATGAGAACTTGTCAAGCATTGCATCAATGTAGCATAATATACATACAGTGAAGGCTAGATCCCAGGATCTACGGGGAAAAATCTGCCGGCTAACGTTTGACAAATGGATTTACAATAATGATATACAAAATTTCTCTATAATGTTATACCAAAGTGAAAATTCTCACCTGAAACAGAATGCTTTCAACGAAAGATTCTCCAATATCACCATGAGGTATCTCTTCTAGGTGTCCATATCCATCTGTGACCTTAAGCATTCTCAATCGCTGTCTAATAATAGGCACATCCTACAAAGAAAAACAAAACCAAAATCAACCGAATTGAATTTCAATCAAAGCATGAAAATTTAAAAGTTCTAAAACAAATAAGAAAAATACATGAGAAAGAAAAGTGGAAAAGAAAAGCCGATGAGGAAGAAGAGAAAGCAAAGGAGTACAACAGTAGGTAACCCTAGCTTCCAAAGATCTTGCATCACCTCCACTAGGCTTTTCTCAACAAAGAAGCAGCAGCGACTCAGGCAACTGGAAGAACAAAAAAACTGTAAATCTTTAACAAAAAACTCAAGTGGATGGCATTGGCCAGAGGCAATTAAAGCGCGATTGTGAGAGACGGAGCGCAATAGTGAGAGGCGGAGAGGCAAGTGGCGAGGAAGGCAGTAGAGGATTCAATCGAAGAAAGAAAGGAGAAATGACTCGTTTAATTTTTTTTTACCTTAAATAATTTATTTTTTAATATTTAAAAAAAGCTATAAATTTCTTAAGTTAAATTTTTAATTCCCTCTAAAAACTCAAAATAAAAAAATATCCCCTCCTAAAAATTTTCAAATTTAATTTTCATTCCCTCCAAAAAATTTTAATTTTTTCTCCTTTATCATTTATAAATGTACAACTAAAATTTTATTATATATAATTTATATTATTAATTTATATAGTTATATCGTATTATTTGAGTGGTACTGAAAGGAAATAAAATTAATTATTAAGGTAATTATATACTTATATAATTAAATTAATTGATAAAATTTCATTGATATAATAATTGTATACAATTACATTATTAATTTAAATATTCAATTACTCATATAGATATTGTACAAAAATAAATGAATATTAGTCGATACTGAAAGAAAATGAAATTAGTTGCTAAGTTGATTATATACATATATAATTACATTAATTGGTAAAATTTTATTAATATAATAATTGTATACAATTACATTATTAATTTAAATACTCAATTACTCATATAGGTATTGTGCAAAAATAGATAAACATTAGTTGAGTGATATTGAAAAAAAAGAAATTAATATTCCAGGTGATTATATACTCATATAATTAAATTAATTGATAAAATTTTATTAATATAATAATTATATACAAGTACATTATTAATTTAAATACTTAATTACTTATATAGGTATTGTGCAAAAATAGATGAATGTTAGTTGAGTGATGCTGAAAGAAAATAAAATTAATTGCTAATATGATTATATATTCATATAATTATGGTAATTGGTAAGGTGATTATATTTATATACATAGATTATTATACTAATTGGTAAAATTTCATTAATATAATAATTGTATATAATTATATTGCTAATTTGCACACCCAATTACTCATATAGATATTGTGCAAAAATAGATGAATACTAGTTGAGTGATACCGAAAGAAAATAAAATTAATTGCTCAGGTGATTATATACATATATAATTGCACTAATTGGTAAAATTTCATTAATATAACAACTGTATATAATTGTATTATTAATTTAAATACTCAATTACTCATATAGATATTGTGCAAAAATAGATGAATGTTAGTTAAGTGATACTGAGAGTATATGTAGTCATATAAGTACATTCAATCATTTATGATATAAAAGTAAATAAAATTAATTGATAAAATAATTACATACTCATATAGTCATATAATTATATTAATTGATAAAATTTTATTATATATAATAACTATATATAATCACATTATTGATTTACAACTCCATTACTAATATAAGTACTGTATGAAAATATATACATACTAGTTGAATGGCACTAAAAATAAATAAAATTAATTGATAAAATAATTATATACCCATATAATATATTAATTGGTAATATTTCATTATATATAATAAATATATTAAATTACATTATTAATTTTGATATTCGTATAGGTATTGTCCTAAAAATAGATGAGTATTAATTAGTTAAATGATACTCGAAATAAATAAAATTAATTAATAAAGTAATTATGTGATAAATTGCTTAACTTACATATCTATATAGATATTTATAAAGAAAATAAATTAGTAGTTGAGTGATATTAAAGATAAATTAAATTAAACATAAATTATTTTAGTTATATATTTATATTTATATTTATATTTATATTTATATTTATATTTATATTTATATTCATATTCATATTCATATTCATATATATAGAATAATTATTATAATAATTAAATTTATGTTCTTAATAATTAAAATATTTAGTTTAATTTATTAACTAATTATTATAAAAAATTATGCAGTACATATAAAATAAAAATTATAAGTAATATTTATATATAAATTATTAGTATTATATATAATAATTAATAAATATCAATTTTTTCGGTACAAGACAATTTGGTACAGTTCAATACGGTTCTCGGTCTGATTCTATGTAAAATATCCAGATTCATTTCAAATAAAGTCAACGGTATAGTTCGGTAATGAATTTTTTTCGGTACTTCGGTTCGGTACAAGAAAATCCAGATCCATGTACACCCCTAGTAAGAAGAAAAGAGAGTTGAGGAGACACCACAAATAAAAGAAAAGAGTGTATGTTTTTCCATAGACCAGTTCCATGAATTCTTCATTTTTCGAAAATTGAACTGTTGGATCGAGTTGATTTTTGGACACCAACTTCTTAACACCCTGTTCTTCATTCTCAACGGTGGAGATCGATTTTTAAGGTCTAGAGAATATTTCGTGCCTAGGACAGAATGCCTATTTTTGGGTGTTATTTCTCATATTTTTGTCATTGTTTTATTTCGTATATCTTGATGTTTTGTTTCAAGATTTTAATAATGATTATATGCCTCTAGTTTTATGGAGAAGATTATTTTATGTAGATTTATTTCATATATCTCATTGGGTCATATCCCTATGTTGATAAAGGGTTAAACAAAGCTGGCATGCAAGGCCACAAATGTAAATATATATAGAATATCACATATCTCATACAAAGTACCATAAAATCTCCTAAATTTGTCTAAAATAATTCGCTTGAAACTTATAAACAGTATCTTACCCCTTATACCAATATGCACCATTAGATAAAAAATAAAAAATATATATTTTTAATTTTTAATCCAATAATCGACACTGTTTCCCCATAATACAGCAAGTAATATTTGCATACTATATGCGAAAATAATTTTTTAAAAAAAAAAAAGAAAGAAAAAAAAAAGAGGTAAATGTAACAGAGTAAGGTTAGGCATTTGGGTAATGTGGAGAGTAGAGAGGCATAAAATAACAAACTCTAGCACTGATAAAATAAGAAAGAATCCCCCAAATATATATATATACACACAAAATGTCCGTACTTGGCTCCCATCCCTCGTGAATCGAGGGCTCTTTTGTGTTTTCAGTTTTTCTTTTTTCTTTTAATTAAATACTAAAAAGTTGAAATTACCCTTAGCTCCCTCTTTTTCTTCTAGCTTCCCAAGATTTGGTTTCATAATATTATTTAAATTAACATTTCATGCCATATGTTTTGTCCCTTTAAAACCATTATTGCCCACCGTTGTCTCACTCCAAGGCCCATGTCTTTTCTTCGTTTCATTTTTTAAATTTCTTTCCTTCACCTAATTTCTATCCCACTCTCATTGGGTATACCAATATATTCCATGCACATAATAACGCACCATCCGATCCGATTTTAAAAATATCATCTGTATATTGATGCGCACAATAATACACATCCACATACTAAAATACCAAAGCCTACTCTCACCATTTGGATTGGGATCTCGTTGAATTATCCGACTGTTTATCTCAATGACATCTTCTGATTTCATGCCTCTTAATTACAGCATTTGACATTCTCAAACTCTTCACTTATCCTTTTATTTTCACTTCTCAGTAATGCTCTCGATGATTTGATTTTCAACATAGCATTTATCCCCACCTGAAGGGGAAAATTGTAATAATCAGTGGATTTTTTTACTACAGCATAATAACAACAACAATATGCAGGCTGTATGATATTAAATGAAAAATATAAATGGAGCACGCTTTGTCTAAATCTAAGCCACCTCTGCGGCAGTCTGCCATGTATTGTTGCTTGCTCTTGTCTTTCCAAGTAGCAGTAAATTCTTTCCATACATTAATTATAATGGAATGAGAAATAATTAAAAAGGAAAATATAGTACCCATGGCACTGACCCAGAATATGATTTTTAATATACTATTTATTTATTTATTTATTTTTGGGTGATTTATTTGATGATGCCATCATTGATATGAATGATTTTCTTTTCAGAGGGAACATTTGATATGATTTCACGTAAAAATTATTGCTTGTTCTTGTGCTGTTGTGGATGTTGTATTTTAATTTATTGCCGTGATTTCTTGTTTCGGATATTGTTTTACTTGTTAGTTTTCTCAAAAGTTAATTCGAGTCAGGAAAAGATTAACAACGAATATTCATTCCCCACATTTAGTTGCTTTTCCGTTGTGGTCTTTTTCCCATCAGATACAACAGTGTTCTTCCTAATCACCATATCTAACGTGCTTTTGATCATTTTTTTTTAGAAATTCTCTTCATATTTAGATAGTTATTTATATATACGTATTTTTCTTAAAAATTCCTCCGCTCCTATTTGTTATTATTTATTATTAGTTAATAATGTTCTAGTTGTTGCTTTTTTCTATGAACTAAAAAAACAAAAAGGCGATTATCTTCTTTTTCTTTTTATCTATTCCTTTTCTTATTTGGTTTCCATCAATTTGGAAAATTCAGATTTAATTAAATATATCTTAATTGAAATAAAATGGGAATATAAGAAATTGTAATAGAAAGGAGAAGAAGAAGACCTTGACATTGTTATGAAAAAGCCCCATTATGAACACTCATGAAGTGGAATCAACCAAAACCTTTAATCGATAACCAATTTCTGATTTTAATCGAAGGCTTCTTTCCTATCTACTTGGACTCGAAGTGAAGGCTAGGACTAGAGGAGAACTTGTCAACTTTTAGCCATTTTGGCCTTAAAGAAGAAAAAATATATAAAAAAAAGGGATACACACAGCGATTGAAAAACAATGATCATAAGTTATTTCAAAATGCATGATATAATAAATGACGAGGTAATGGATCCAAAACATTATAGTAATATAAAAAATTATCTGAATTCAATTAAATAATATATGATGTAACTTAGTAAAAAAGATTCAATGAAATAATTATCATAATATTTGTATAATAACAAAGTAAATTAACCCAAGTCACAATTAGGGTGCTCCATTGCAGGATTTTAATTAAATAATATATATAAAGTAAGTTGTTCACATTAAAATAGTTATATTAATGCAATTATAATATTATAAATGTAAATTAAGTCGTGTCAGATTTAACGTGTCACCAACTGAAAATAGGATTAGATGATGTGTATTATTGTTTTGACTTATTAATTCATATATAAACCTGATTTAAACAAGAAATTTTCTAAATATATTCACTTATCTTATAACAATTCAATTGCACGTTTTTTTTGTATTTGAACTAAATATAAATTTCGCATAAACTAATTTAATAATTTGAGATAATTATTGTAATTTTGATTTATATTTGATTCAAAATATGATATTTTAGACTGAATTAGACTTGTTGGGAAAATGATTTACAAAATCCAAGTGCAATAAAGTGGCCTACAAACCCTTCAAATTCACATTAATTAATTAAGGAAAAACTGTCTACAAATAAAATTATAATCTTCTGATAATTAGCATTTGAGAACAGATAATTTCAATAAGGTTCAATCAGCATCAGGACAAAGATAAAATAAAAAACAAGAGATACAATGAGAAAGAGGTATAGGAATTCAACCAAGCGTGCTTCACGTTTTGCATAAATAAATAAATAAATAAATAAATAAATAAATAAATAAATAAATATATATATATATATATATATATATTTATTTATTTATTTATTATGATAAAAAAATAGAATAAATTGAAATACAAAAACCTAAAGGTGCGTTTACTTACAGAAAATAATTTTTTATTTTCTATTTTCTATTTTTTTTGAAAATTTAAGTATTTATTTTTCGTAAAAAATTTAAAAAACGCGTTTATTTATCAACAAATGGAAAACTGCAATATTTATTTTTTTGTATATATATATATATATGCGTACATACATATATACATTTATATATGCGCGCGCGCGCACACACACACACACACATATATATATATGTGCATATTTACATATGTGTATGTATATGCATATGTATGTGAATATATGCACATACATACATATGTACATGTATGTATATATATGTACATACATATATATACATATGTATGTACATACATATACATATGTATGTACATACATATACATATGTATGTATGTATGTATGCACATACAAGCAAATACAGATATATGTATATGAATATATATGTATATGTACGTGCATATGTATATATATATGTATGTATATGCATAAATACATATTTATATGTATAAGTATGTATATAGATACATATATGCATGCATGTATGTATGTATATTTATATATGCATATGTTTGTGCATATATGCACATATATATACATACATATACATATGTATGTATACATATATATGTGCATATGTATGTGCATGTGTGTATATACATATATATACATATCCATATGTACATATGTATGCATGTACTACATATATATATACATGCACATGCATATACTTATGTATGTATGTATGCATATACAAAAACTTACATATGCATGTATATGTATATGTATGTATGTATGTATGTATGTATGTATATATATGTGTGTGTGCGCGCGCGCGCATTAATATTATTTAGAAAATTTGGAAACCATTTTTTATTAGTTTTTAATTTCTTCTTTATTTTGGAAAACTGGAAAATTCATTTTCTGTTTTTTTATTTTAGAAAACTGATGAAAATAAACACGATCTCTATTTTCTGTTTTCTGTAGAAAATTTTTTTAAAAAACTGGAGCAATTTTCTGTAAGTAAACAGGCTATAAGCATTTTCTTCGAAAAGAGTTACAGGCTCATTGGTAGGAGGGCCCTTCAATTTCCAGAATTCCATGTCAAGTTGTTTTCAACTTTGATTAAATAATATAATAATATATACTTTTACAAATACTCCCTTCGTTCTTTTTTATCAATCATTTTTATTGTTTTTATTAGAATTAATAAATAATAAATAGACTTAAATTTAGTATTAAATTATATGATTAAAACTAAATTATCAAATCTGATTGGTTCTAATTTTATTGAAAAAAAATAAATTAAAAAAACAAATTAAATTATATTGAAAGTTTAAATGTGATAGATAAATAAAATTTGAATTTTATTCAAAAGTGACAGATAAAAGAATAAAGGAAGTAACATTTTTAACCTGTAGGCATCCATTTGTATAGACACACCCATGCATAATAATACAACCCAAAATAAATAATTAAAGAGATAAATGTGATTTTTATATATGGATTATTAATAAATAGAGTGATTCTATCTTCAAATTTTTATTACTTTTTGTCCATAAACTATTCAAAATAAAATATTTTTTCTTATTTCATATAAAAATTAATTAAATAATATCACACATAATCCTTTTTCAATGTAAAATATATTTTATTTCAATAACTTTAAAGAGATAAAAATTACTATTCTAATTTGAAAAATATTAATGCAAAATTACTCAATATCATATAATTAATGTGCTAAAAGTTACATTTATCACATTATTAAATCCAATCATCAATTTTTTTCCATCTTTTTATGTATTATGGATAGAATCATTTAAAGTTGACTCTAATAATTACTCCCTCCATTTTTTTATAAGTCACTTTTGTTGTTTTCACTAAAATTAAGAAATAATAAATAGATTTAAATTTAGTATTAAATTACATGATTAAGACTAAATTATTAAATCTGATTGGTTCTGACTTTATTGAGAAAGAAAATTAAATTAAAAAAACAAATTAAATTATATTGAAAGTCTAAAAGTGATAGATAAATAGAATTTGAATTTTACTCAAAAGTGACAGATAAAAAAAACAAAAAAAGTAACAACGTAGGTAAAGGTAATCACTACGCATAATCCAAATTTATGACTTTATAAATATAATATAAACATAAAGCAAATTAGCAAACTATCACCGATTGCTACGACGAGAGAAAATACAAAGAAAATGTAAGACAACTAAGGAAAAAAAATCTCAAATTATTATTTTATTTAACAAGTTTAATTAAATTCCATAATACTCTATTGAGAAATCCAAAAGCACCTCAAAATCCTAAATAATGTTGAAAACATCCCATTTCCCAAAATAAAAACACAAAAAGTATTTTTTTATATAAAAAAATCCTCATATATACATATATAGTTATGGCTTATGCAGTATAAATCCAACAAAATTGCCAATAAAAATAACTTAAATAAAATTAAGTGATAAAAGTAATTTATTTGGGTGAGTTTGGTTTTAAGTTGGGGATTATGTAATTACAAATTAAAAGAAGATAATTAAAGAGGAGATACCAATTTCAAAATAAAACAAAATAGTATTAATTGGTGATGTTGTAAAAAAAGATTTCCAATTCCCAATTCTCTCCGTTATTTTTTATTAGTCACTTTTGTTATTTTTAATAGGATTAAGAAATAATAAATAGACTTAAATTTAGTATTAAATTACGTGATTGATACTAAATTATCAAATCCGATTGATTCTAACTTTATTGAAAAAGAAAAATAAATTGAAAAAGCAAATTAAATTATATTGAAAGTTTAAAAGTGATAGATAAAAAAAAAATTGGAGTTTACTCAAAAGTGACAGATAAAAAAGAACGAAAAAAGTATGTAGGAGGTGTTTAATGATTGACATTTACAGTTTTACGCACTCTCTACTTGCAACAGCCTTTTTGCCCTTTCTTTATCTCGTTTTTTTTCCTTTCTGCACTTCTTTCTTTTTTATTTGTTTGCTTTGCTGCTCAAGCCAAACTGCTGCTTTTATATTTTATTTGTTTAAATTCATTAGCCAACTATTTGTTTATAGTTATGTTTGTTCAAATTCTACTACCTGTTCATATTCTAAATAAAAAATAAATTGTTTAAATACAAAAAAGCATACTTGTTATAATTCAATTGAAGTACAAATTTTGTTGAGGTTAAATATAATTTAATAGCCCTTTTTTGTGAAGATACAGACATGGAAGGGAAATTATTTGAGAATCTAAAATCATCAAAGTCTATTTATAATTTTTTTAACAAGACAAGAATAAAAAATGAGAAAGCATATCATGAATATTATATAATATACTATTAATAGAAAAAGCAACAACAACTGAACAAAGAAAGTAATAGTCTCGTCACTTCAGTTTGATTACTTTTATTTTATTCTCTTTTTATTTTTCTGCTTAGCCTCAATGGCTAATACTGAGTCTAGCACTGTGGCTAATACTAAGTCTGACAATATGGCCGATACTGAGTCTGGCACTAAGTTTTCTTTCAAAAATATTTTTGGATGATTTATGCTGCAATACTTTGTTATACAGCAGCTCTCATATTCATTAAAATTTCAAAATTTTATGAAAATGTGCTGGAACACCATTTTAGTTGGTTTATTCCATCTTTTATTATTGGTATCAGTGTGATGATCATTTTCTTTTTTGGTTCTATCTTAATGCATTTTTTTAACGGTTTTAACTCTTTTGGATTTTATTTTAGTTTTTGAAACATTGTTAATGAAATTTTAGTTCTAAACCTTCCACCCATTATATCTTAGCTTGTTTTAAAGGTTTTTTTGGAAACGTTTTTTCTATGTGTGATTGGTTTGGGATTTGCTGTAATTAAAGAAAAAAAATTCCAATAAATATCTCATATGGGCAATATTTTTTTGAGAGTTTTTTATGGCTTTTTTATTTAATTCATAAATGAGTCAAATTTGGACCTATTACATTACTGACTAATTTATCAGTTTGTATGCGAGTCAGTGCAAAAATTTTTCTATGCAATAATTTTTTCGTAGTTACACAAAAATATTCTTGAATACCAACTGAATGGTTTATTCAATCCGTAATTGTTGGTGGAAGTTTGGTGGTTGGATTTTTTTTAATTCTATTGATATGCATTTTTTGACGATTTTGGTTGTAGTTTTCAAGACTTTATTAAAGAAATTTTAAATTATAAACCTTATGCTAGTCATTGTCTAGCTATAAGGAAATCTATATAGAAAACTTTTTTTTATTAGTGTGGTTGGTGTGGAATTTGCTGTAATTGGACAAAAAAGTTTCGATAAATATCTCATCTAGGCAAAATTTTTTTAAAAAGTTTATTTTTTACTGCTTTTTTATTTAGTTTCAAAATGGATTAAATTTGGATCTATTACATTGCTGGCTAATTTATTAGTTTGTATTCGAGTCAATACAAGAATTTCTTACTCTTCATATAATATTTCACTTTCTCCGTTATCTCAGTTCATACTTTTCTTTTCCTTTTTTATTTTAATTTATTTACTCAGCGAGCAAGTGGGATACTTCTCTCACTTTCTTCCTCTTCATCCATTCTCTCATTTTCTTCCTTTTTGTTCTTTCAGATTTAGAATTTTATTCTCTTTTTTTTATGCTTAGCCTCAATGGCTAATACTGAGTCTAGCACTGTGGCTGATACTAAGTCTGGCAATATGGTGGATACTGAGTCAGGAACTATGGCGGATATTGATTCTGGCACTAAGTTTTCTTTCAGAAAATATTTTTGGATGGTTTGTGCTGCAATACTTTGTTATACAACAACCCTCATATTCATTAAAATTTCAAAATTTTATGAAAATGTGCTGGAACACCATTTTGGTTGGTTTATTCCATCTTTTATTATTGGTATCGGTGTGGTGATCGTTTTCTTTTTTGGTTCTATCTTAATGCATTTTTTTAATGATTTTAACTTTTTTGGATTTTATTTTAGTTTTTGAAACATTATTAATGAAATTTTTAGTTCTAAACCTTCAACTCATTATATCTTAGCTTGTTTAAAAGTTTTTTTGGAAGCTTTTTTTCTTTGTGTGGTTGGTTTGGGATTTCCTGTAATTAAAGAAAAAAATTCAGATAAATATCTCATATGGGCAATATTTTTTTGAGAGTTTTCTATGGCTTTTTTATTTAATTCATAAATGAGTCAAATTTGGACCTATTACATTGTTGACTAATTTATCAGTTTGTATGCGAGTCAGTGCAAAAATTTTTCTATGCAATATTTTTTTCGTAGTTACACAAAAATATTCTTGAATACCAACTTGAATGGTTTATTCAATCCGTAATTGTTGGTGGAGGCTTGGTGGTTGGATTTTTTTTTAATTCTATTGATATGCATTTCTTTGACAGTTTTGGTTGTAGTTTTCAAGACTTTGTTAAAGAAATTTTAAATTATAAACCTTATGCTAGTCATTGTCTAGCTATAGGGAAATCTATATAGAAAACTTTTTTTATTAGTGTGGTTGGTGTGGAATTTGCTGTAATTGGACAAAAAAGTTTCGATAAATATCTCATATAGGCAAATTTTTTTAAAAAAGTTTATTTTTACTGCTTTTTTATTTAGTTTCAAAATGTATTAAATTTGGATCCATTATACTGCTAGCTAATTTATCAGTTTGTATTCAAGTCAATACAAGAATTTCGTACTCTTCATCTAATATTTCACTTTCTCCGTTATCTCAGTTCGTATTTTTTTTTAGTTTATTTACTCAGCGAGCAAGTGGGATACTTCTCTAACTTTTTTCATCTTCATCCATTCTCTCATTTTCTTCCTTTTTGTTCTTTCAGATTTAGAATTTTATTCTCTTTTTATTTTTATGCTTAGCCTCAATGGGTAATACTGTGTCTAGCACTGTGGATGATACTGAGTCTGGCAATATGGCAGATACTGAGCCTGGCACTGTGGCGAACACTGATTCTGGCACTAAGTTTTCTTTCAGAAAACATTTTTGGATGGTTTGTGCTGCAATACTTTGTTATACAGCAGCCCTTATATTCATTAAAATTTCAAAATTTTATGAAAATGTGCTAGAACACCATTTTGGTTGGTTTATTCCATCTTTTGTTATTGGTATCGATGTGGTGATCGTTTTCTTTTTTGGTTCTATCTTAATGTATTTTTTTAACGGTTTTAACTCTTTTGAATTTTATTTTAGTTTTTGAAACATTGTTAATGGAAATTTTAGTTCTAAACCTTTCACTCATTATATCTTAGCTTGTTTTAAAGATATTTTTGGAAGCTTTTTTTCTTTGTGTGGTTGGTTTGGGATTTACTGTAATTAAAGAAAAAAATTCAGATAAATATCTAATCTGGGCAATATTTTTTTTGAGTTTTTTATGGCTTTTTTATTTAATTCCAAAATGAGTCAAGTTTGGACCTTTTACATTGCTGACTAATTTATCAGTTTGTATGCGAGTTAGTATGCGAGTTAGTGCAAAAATTTTTCTATGCAATATTTTTTTCGTAGTTACACAAAAATATTCTTGAATACCAACTTGAATGGTTTATTCAATCCGTAATTGTTGGTGGAGGTTTGATGGTTTGATTTTTTTTAATTCTATTGATATGCATTTCTTTGACGGTTTTGGTTGTAGTTTTTAAGACTTTTTTAAAGGAATTTTAAATTATAAACCTTATGCTAGTCATTGTCTAGCTATAGGAAAATCTATATAGAAAGTTTTTTTTAATAGTGTGGTTAGTGTTGAATTCGCTGTAATTGAACAAAAAAGTTTCGATAAATATCTCATGTAGGCAAATTTTTTTAAAAAGTTTATTTTTTACTGCTTTTTTATTTAGTTTCAAAATGGATTAAATTTGGATTTATTACATTGCTGGCTAATTTATCAGTTTGTATTGGAGTCAATACAAGAATTTCTTACTCTTCATTAGGGGTGATCACGGGACGGGGCCGGGGAATTCTCCCCCACTCACTTCCCCGCCACCAATATCAGGGAGGGAATATCCCCCGTCCCCACCCTGCGAGGATATCCGTCCCCCATTTTTTTTAATTTTAAAATGTAATATTTTATAAATAATTAAAATTAAAATATAATATTTAATAAATAAAAAATTTAAAATCAATAATAATTTAAAATTAAGTATAATTTAAAACTTAATAATTATGAAATTAAGTTATATTTTAAATTTAATTTTAATTATTTATAAAATATTATATTTTAAAATAAAATATATATATTTTTTGCGGGGTGGGGATTCTCGCGGGGCGAATACCCCAATCCCTGTCCTGTGCCCGATTTTTGGGATTCCCCACTAGGGCCGGGGAATCCCCGCCGTGGGATCATCCCTACTCTCTTCATCTAATATTTCACTTTCTCCG
The DNA here is from genome assembly GCA_037975025.1 of Excoecaria agallocha. Classification (NCBI taxonomy): domain Eukaryota; kingdom Viridiplantae; phylum Streptophyta; class Magnoliopsida; order Malpighiales; family Euphorbiaceae; genus Excoecaria; species Excoecaria agallocha. The sequence continues at coordinate 39,828,334 of CM075813.1, read as the reverse complement.
TTTTCTCAGTTCATACTTTTCTTCTCTTTTTTTTTTAATTTATTTACTCAGCGAGCCAGCGAGATACTTATCTAACTTTCTTCCTCTTTATCCATTCTCTCATTTTCTTCCTTTTTGTTTTTTTAGATTTAGAATTTTATTCTCTTTTTATTTTTCTGCTTAGCCTCAATGGCTAATACTGTGTCTAGCGCTGTGGATGGTACTGAGTCTGGCAATATGGCGAATAATGAGTCTGGCACTATGGCGGACACTGATTCTAGCACCAAGTTTTCTTTCAAAAAATATTTTTGGATGGTTTGTGTTGCAATACTTTGTTATACAGCAGCCCTCATATTCATTAAAATTTCAAAATTTTATGAAAATGTGCTGGAACACCATTTTGGTTGGATTCTTTCATCTTTTGTTATTGGTATCGGTGTGGTGATCGTTTTCTTTTTTGGATCTATCTTAATGCGTTTTTTATCGGTTTTAACTCTTGAATTTTATTTTAGTTTTTGAAACATTTTTAATGGAATTTTTAGTTCTAAATCTTCCACTCATTATATCTTAGCTTGTTTTAAAGGTTTTTTGGAAGCTTTTTTTCTTTGTGGTTGGTTTGGGATTTGCTGTAATTAAAAAAAAATTCTGATAAATATCTCATCTGGGAAATATTTTTTGAGTGTTTTTTTATAAATTTTTTATTTAATTCCAAAATGAGTCAAATTTGGACCTATTACATTGCTAACTAATTTACCAGTTTGTATGCGAGTCAGTGCAAAAATTTTTCTATGCAATATTTTTTTGTAGCTACAGAAAAATATTCTTGAATACCAACTTGAATGGTTTATTCAATCCGTAATTGTTGGTAGATGTTTGGTGGTTGGATTTTTTTTAATTCTATTGATATGCATTTTTTTGACGATTTTGGTTGTAGTTTTCAAGACTTTATTAAAAGAATTTTAAATTATAAACCTTATGCTAGTCATATTATAGCTATAGGGAAATTTATATAGAAAGGTTTTTTTATTAGTGTGATTGGTGTGGAATTTGCTGTAATTGGACAAAAAAGTTTCGATAAATATCCCATCTAGGCAAAATTTTTTAAAAAAGTTTATTTTTTACTGCTTTTTTATTTTGTTTCAAAATGGATTAAATTTGGACCTAATACATTGCTGGCTAATTTATCAATTTGTATTCGAGTCAATACAAGAATTTCTTACTCTTCATCTAATATTTCACTTTCTCCGTTATCTCAGTTCATACTTTTCTTTTCCTTTTTTTAATTTATTTACTTGGCGAGCAAGCGGGATACTTCTCTCCTTTTCTTCCTCTTCATCCATTCTCTCATTTTCTTCCTTTTTGTTCTTTCAGATTTAGAATTTTATTCTCTTTTTATTTTTCTACTTAGCCTCAATGGCTAATACTGTGTCTAGCACTTTGGCGGATACTGAGTCTGGCACTATGCGAACACTCATTCTGGCACTAAGTTTTCTTTTAGAAAATATTTTTGGATGGTTTGTGCTGCAATACTTTGTTATACAGTAGCCCTCATATTCATCAAAATTTCAAAATTTTATGAAAATGTGTTGGAACACCATTTTGATTGTTTTATTCTATCTTTTGTTATTGGTATCTGTGTGGTGATCGTTTTCTTTTTTGGTTCTATCTTAATGCATTTTTTAATGGTTTTAACTCTTTTGGATTTTATTTTAGTTTTTGAAACATTATTAATGGAATTTTTAGTTCTAAACCTTCCACTCATTATATCTTAACTTGTTTTTAAGGTTTTTTTGGAAGCTTTTTTTCTTTGTGTGGTTGGTTTGGGATTTGCTGTAATTAAAGAAAAAAATTCCAATAAATATCTAATCTGGGCAATATTTTTTGGGAGTTTTTTATGGCTTTTTTTTATTTAATTCCAAAATGAGTCAAGTTTGGACCTTTTAAATTGCTGACTAATTTATCAGTTTGTATGCGAGTCAGTGCAAAAATTTTTCTATGCAATATTTTTTTCGTAGTTACACAAAAATATTCTTGAATACCAACTTGAATGGTTTATTCAATCCGTAATTGTTGGTGGAGGTTTGGTCTTTGAATTTTTTTTTAATTCTATTGATATGCATTTCTTTGACGATTTTGGTTATAGTTTTCAAGACTCTATTAAAGGAATTTTAAATTATAAAACTTATGCTAGTCATTGTCTAGCTATAGGAAAATCTATATAGAAAGCTTTTTTTTATTAGTGTGGTTGGTGTGAAATTTGTAGTAATTGGACAAAAAAGTTTCGATAAATATCCCATCTAGGCAAATTTTTTTAAAAAAGTTTATTTTTTACTGCTTTTTTATTTAGTTTTAAAATGGATTAAATTTGGATCTATTACATTGTTGGCTAATTTATCAGTTTGTATTCGAGTCAATACAAGAATTTCTTACTCTTCATCTAATATTTCACTTTCTCCGTTATCTTAGTTCATACTTTTCTTTTCCTTTTTTTTAAATTTATTTACTCAGCAAGCAAGCAGGATTCTTCTTTCACTTTCTTCCTCTTCATTCATTCTCTCATTTTCTTCCTTTTTTGTTCTTTCAGGTTTAGAATTTTATTCTCTTTTTAATTTTCTGCTTAGACCCAATGGCTAATACTGTGTCTAGCACTGTAGATGATACTGAGTCTGGCAGTATATACTTTAATATTTCTTATTAGTTGAGTTGTTAGTCATCTCATAGACTAATTGGATATTTTTTTTATCATAAGCAATAATATTTTTTTGAGAATGCTCCGAGGAATGTCCAGAGTGATGAAGTAAGATTAAGGCCAAGTGTTTAGGGATATAGTGTTCTTTTATGTTTAGGGAAATATTATTCTTTTATGTTAAGGAAAATAGTTTTACTTTATATTTATTTTTCAAATTATTTGTGTCTGGCAGAAGTTTATTTTTCACTTGAATGTATGAACTTTAATATTTCTTATTAATTGAGTTGTTAGTGATTTCATAGATTAATTGGATATTTTTTAACATAAGCAATAATATTTTTTATACCTCAATTTATATTCTATGATTTATTAATATTTCGACTTCATCACCATAAAAAAATTTTACAACAATCTGGATTAAAAATGTTTAGGCCAAATTTTCCAAACTAAGTATTATATAATATATGAGCCCATCCCATATATTCCAGAATTTTCCAACACAAAAAAATCACGATCTTATTAAAAGCCAGTCTCTTCCTTTGTTCTCTTACGTTTAGCCTTTTCTTTCATTTCTCTTTTTGCTCAGTCACCACAGTTGATATTACTACTCAGTTTCGCTAATAAAACACTTTATGATTGTTTGCCTTGCAATGGCTGCTTATACAACAATATTTGTAATTATTATTTTTTTCATAATTCTACAAAAATGTCCTTGAATACCACATTGGATGGTTTAATCCATCTGTAATTGTTGGTGGAGATTTGGTGGTTGTTTCTTCTTTTTTTTATCTATTGGCATCCATTTCTTTGACGGTTTCGGTTGTGATTTTCAAAATTTTGTGAAAGGAATTTTAAATTTCAAACTTTATGCTAATCATTGTTTAGTTAGAGGGAAATATATATTGGAAGCTTTTTTTTTATTAGTGTAGTTGGTATAAAATTTATTGTAATTGAAGAAAAAAGTTCTGATAAATATCTCATATGGGCAATATTTTTTGTGAGTTTTTTTATGTCTTTTTATTTAATTCCAAAATAGGTCAAATTTGGATATATTACATTGATGACTAATTTATCAGTTTGTATGAGAGTCAATACAAAAAATTTTCTATGCAATATTTTTTTCGTTGCTATACAAAAATATTCTTGAATACCAACTTGGATGGCTTATTCAATTCGTAATTATTGGTGAAGGTTTGGTGGTTGTTTTCTTTTTTACTTTTTTTTTAATTCTATTGATATCTATTTATTTGATAGTTTTGGTTGTAGTTTTCAAGACTTTGTTAAAGGAATTTTAAATTATAAATCTTATGCTAGTCGTTGTCTAGCTATAGCGAAAGTTATACTGAATTTTTTTTACTAGTGTGGTTGGTGTGGAATTTGTTGTAATTGGACAAAAGAGTTTTGATAAATATTTCATCTAGGCAATATTTTTTTCAGGAGTTTATTTTTTATTGCTTTTTTATTTAGTTCCAAAATGAGTTAAATTTGGACCTATTACATTATTGGCTAATTAATCAGTTTGTATTCGAGACAATACAAGAATTTCTTTATGCAATATTTTTTTTGTAATTCTGCAAAAATATTCTGGAATACCATCGTAGATTGTTTATTCAATCAGTAATTATTGGTGAAGGCTTCATGGTTGTTTTCTTTTTTTTATTGTTTGTTTTATTGGTATCCATTTTTTTATTGATTTCAGTTGCAGTTTTAAAGATTTTGTGAAATAAATTTTAAATTATAAACTTTATACTAGTCATTGTCTAGCTATAGGTAAAACTCTATTGGAAGCTTTTTTTATTAGTGTGATTGGTATGTAATTTACTGTTATCGGAGACAAAGGTTCCGATAAATATCTCATCCGGACAATATTTTTTTGGTAATTTATTTTTTACTACTTTTTTATTTAGTTCCAAAATGAATTAAATTTAGACCCATTACATTGCTGTTAAATTTTCAGCTTGTGTTTGAGTCAATACGATAATTTCTTTATTCATTGTTCTTGAATTTACAATTGCAGCTATACTTAACTTTGCAAAAAAATATTATTCTATCAATAACAGATGAGGAAGTCGCTAGAAAAGCAGATAATGTATTTGAGAATGCTCCGAGGAATATCCAGAGTGATGAAGTAGGACCAAGGCTGAGAGTTTAGGAATATGGTGTTCTTTTATGTTTAGAAAAATAGTATTATTTTATGTTTAGGAAAATAATTTTATTTTATATTTATTTTTCAAATAATTTGTATCTAGCAGAAATTTATTTTTTACTTGAATGTATGAACTTTAATATTTCTTATTAGTTGAGTTGTTAGTCATCTCATAGACTAATTGGATATTTTTTTTATCATAAGCAATAATATTTTTTAAACCTCAATTTATATTATGTGATTTATTGATATTTCGACTTCATCACCATAAAAAAATTGATAGCAATCTGGATTATATTTTTTTATACCTTGATTTATATTTTTCGCTCATAAAATTCTTTATGATTGTTTGCCTTGCAATGGCTACTTATGGAACAACTCTTGTAATTATTATTGTTTTCATAGTTCTACAAAAATGTTCTTGAATACCACCTTGGATGGTTTATTCTATCCGTAATTGTTGGTGGAGGTTTGGTGGTTGTTTCTTTTTTTGTCTATTGCCATCCATTTCTTTGATAATTTCGGTTGTGATTTTCAAGACTTTGTGAAAAGAATTTTAAAATTTAAACTTCATGCTAATCATTATTTTGCTATTAGAAAAGATATATTGGAAGTTTTTTTTATTAGTGTGGTTAGTGTAGAATTTGTTGTAATTGAATAAAAAAGTTCCGATAAATATCTTATTTGGTCAACATTTTTTTTTGAATTTTGTTTTACTACTTTTTTATTTAATTTCAAAATGGATCAAATTTGGACCTATTAAATTGCTAGCTAATTTATCAGTTTGTATTCAAATCAATACAGAAAATTTTCTATAAAATTTTTTTTTTCGTAATTACACAAAAATATTATTGTATACCACCTTGGATGGTTTATTCCATCCGTAATTATTGGTGGAGGTTTGGTGGTTGTTTTTTTTTCTATTCTATTCATATCCATTTTTTGACAGTTTTGATTGTAACTTTCAAGACTTTGTTAAAGGAATTTTAAATTATAAACCTTATGCTAGTCGTTCTCCAGCTATAGGAAAATCTATACTGAAAGTTTTTTTTTATTAGTGTGGTTGGTGTGGGATTTGCTATAATTGGATAAAAAATTTATGAAAAATATTTTATTTAGGCAATATTTTTTTTAGAATTTTATTTTTTACTTTTTTTTTATTTAGTTCCAAATTTGGTTAAATTTGAATCTATTACATTACTGGCTAATTTATCAGTTTGTATTTGTGTCAATACAAGAATTTCTTTATGCAATAATTTTTTTTGTAGTTCTACAAAAACATTCTGAAATACCATAGTTGATGGTTTATTCAATCCGTAATTGTTGGTGGAGGCTTGGTGGTTGTTTTCTTTTTTTTTTATTTCTTCTATTGATATCCTTTTTTTTATGATTTCGGTTATAGTTTTCATGATAATGTGAAAAGAATTTTAAATTATAAACCCTATACTAGTTGTTATCTAGCTATAGGTAAAGCTTTTTTTATTAGTGTGGTTGGTGTGGAATTTTCTATAATTGAATAAAAAAGTTTTGATAAAAATCTCATCGGAGTAATATTTTTTTGGTAATTTATTTTTTACTGCTTTTTTATTTCGTTCCAAAATGGGTTAAATTTAGACCTATTACATTGTTGGTTAAATTTTTAGCTTTTATTTGAGTCAATACAAGAATTTCTTTATACATTATTCTCGGATTTACAATTGCAACTATACTTAACTTTGCAAAAAAAATTATTTTATTAATAACAGCTGAGGAAGCCGCTAGGAAAGCAGATAATGTATCTGAGAATGCTCCGAGGAATGTCCAAAGTGGTGAAGTAAGATCAAGACCAATTGTTTAGGGATATAGTGTTCTTTTATGTTTAAGAAAATAGTTTTATTTTATATTTATTTTTCAAATGATATGTATCTGGCAGAAGTTTATTTTTTACTTGAATGTAGGAACTTTAATATTTCTTATTAGTTGAATTGTCAGTGATCTCATAGACTAATTGAATATTTTTTAACTTAAGCAATAATATTTTTTATACCTCAATTTATATTCTATGATTTATTGATATTTAGATTTTATCACCATAAAAAAATTTGATAGCAATTTGTATTAAAAATGTTTGGGCCAAATTTTCCAAACTGAGCACTATATAATATATGAAGCCATCCCATTTATTCAAGATTGTTACAACACAAAAAATTATAGTTTTATTAACTCGCTTTTTTCCTCAGTTCTCTCACTTTTAGCCTCTTCTTCTCTTTTTATTTTTCTGCTCACTCACCACAGTTGATATTACTGCTCAGTTACCCGTTACTACTTGGTTTGATATTACCAAGTTTTTGCTCATAAAACATTTTATGACTGTTTGCTTTACAACGTTGCCTATGCAACAACTCTTGTACTTATTATATTTTTTCATAGTTCCACAAAAATGTTCTTGAACACCACCTTGGATAGTTTATTCCATTTGTAATTGTTGGTGGTTGTTTTCTTTTATTTTTTTGTTCTATTGGTATCAATTTTTTTGACAGTTTCGATTGTGATTTTCAAGAATTTGTGAAAGAAATTTTAAATTTTAAACCTTATGCTAGTCGTTGTCTAGCTATATTTGAAGTTTTTTTTATTAGAGTTATTGTTGTGGGATTTGCTATAATCGGAAAAAAAAGTTTCGATAAATATCTTATTGGGGCAATATTTTTTTGGGAGTTTATTTTTTACTACTTTTTTATTTAGTTCCAAAATGGATCAAATTTGGATTCTTTACATTGCCAACTAATTTTTCAGCTTGCATTCGAGATAATTTCCTTATGCATTGTTCTTTGATTCACAATTGTAGCTCTACTTAACTTTGCAAAAAAATATTATTCTACCAATAGCAACTGAGGAAGCAACTAGGAAAGCAAATAATGTAGCTGAGGATGTTTCAAAGAATGTCCAGAGTGAAGAAGTAAGAGCAAGGCCTAATGTTTAGGGATATAGTGTTGTTTTATGTCTAGGAAAATACTGTTATATTATGTTTAGGGAAATAGTATTCTTTTACATTTATTTTTTAAATGATCTGTATCCAGGAGAAGTTTATTTTTCTCTTGAATGTAAAAACTTTAATATTTCTTATTAGTTGAAAAAAAGTAGGGAGCAATCTTAAAGATTCGATGATGCATCATGGGAACTTTAATATTTCTTATTAGTTGAAAAATATTATTTTGAATACTATTAAATATTAGGTTCTGACAAAAACAGGATACTAAATAATTAATTAGGCATATTCAAGAATAATGATCCATAATTCAAGAATATATAAAACTATTTCTTTTATCTACAACTTTAATTATTTAAATGTTTAATCAGAAACATATTTTTCATTTTTTGACTATTTAATTAATTATTTAAAATGTTAATTTAATATTATAGTATCTTTTAATTTATTTTACATGCGAAATAAATTATTAAATTGAGTAACTTCATAGAATTTTATCCTTTTAACTCCACAGATGTTTTAAAATTAATGCTAGTTTATATCAAGGACAATATAATTAAGAAATTCATAATTTTAATCACATTCACTATAATCTTTTAATATGTACAAAATTTCATGCAGAAACACCTATTTGTTTAGATTACTATAACAGTAATACATTTCACCATAGTTAGGATATGGTTTAATTAAGGCATTACTTGCTTTAATTAGGGTAAAGGAAGGCTTCTAAAGCTTTCGAGTTTGGACCCACAAGGTAAGCCCAGGTACTGGCTTTAGGTCCAGATAATGGGCCTAGCAGTTCACTTTGGTTGGGGGCCAAAGGTAGGCCCAGTTGTTTGCTGCAGGCCCAGTTATTTAATCCAGAAGCCCATTTTGAAGGCCTTTCCAGGATTTCTTTTTTTTTTTTAATTGCCGCTGTTAGAAATCCGAATTCGGAAGCAATAGTAAAATTACTTTATTAAAAAAGCTGTTTGCCCCTCTGTTATATTTCTTTTAAGTTACCCGTTTGCCCCTCTATTATATTACATATATAAAAAATACATGCAAATATTAAAGGATAGGTAAGTAAATGAGGCAAAAAGAATGGAATTATTATTATATTTTTAATATGTATTCATAAGAAATAAATAAACATAACTACATCATTTTACCTCAGCTAGAATCATCAACAAATTTAATATTGTAAGTTTTTTTTGTTAGTGATATTATGTATTTTTCTTTTCAACTTTGATTAAATAATAATATTTACCGTTGCAAATAATTTTTAAATATGTGTGCATACATTTATATACACACAGCCATGCAAAATAAATAATTTAAGGGATAAATATGATTTTTATATCTAGATTATTAATTAAAAGAGCGATTTTGTATTAAATTTTTTATTACTTTTTATCTTTGAACTATTCAAAATATAGTTTTTTTTGTTATTTCATACAACAATTAATTAAATAATATCACACATTATTCACTTTCAAAATAAAATGTATTTATTTCAATAAATTCAAAGAGGTAAAAATTACTATATTAATTTGAAAAATATAAATGCAAAATTACTGTATTCATATAATTAAAGCGGAAAAAATCACATTTATCACGTAAATTCTAATCATTAACAATGTGGGATAAAAATATCTGATTTGAAACATTATCGGCAAATTTATTCATTTTGATAAATACAAGAAATAAAAATACACCTTTCGCCAAACACTTTATTAAAATACTAAGCAGGCACAATCCTTGTCAACTCAAACCCATTTACGCTAAAATATTTTTATCAAGTTACATGTTTGCCCCTCTATATTAAATTACATATATAAAAAATGCTAGCAAATATTAAAGGATAGGTGAGTAAATGAGGCAAAAAGAAAGGTGTTTTTTTTAATAAATATGCATCCATTAAAAGGAAATAAATACATATAAATACATCATCTTACATTAACTAGAAGCATCAACAAATTCATTATTGTAGGTTATCTTTTTTGGATGGTAATATTATGTATTTGTTCGCTTAAATTTGGCAAAAAAAAGTTAATCTTCTGATATTTATTTTGGTGAAATATTCTTCTTAAAATTTATAAATTGGGATAATATCACTCAAAAATTAACGGATATATTATTTTAACTATTTTTCGTCAATTGACTGCTGATATGATATCGAAATTAATATATAACAAGTAAGCTCATAACAAGTCAGACTTCTTGTGAAAAAAAGAGTGCAACGTGAGAAGACTGAAGGTGTGAAAAATCCCTAAAAATATTTCAAAAAAAGCAATTTATCCTTTAAAGTTTATAAATTGGAGCAATAAATTGGTTCGGTTCTTGAAATTGAAAAACCGAAGGAACCGAACCGACCAAAGTTTTATACATATATATTTTTATAGTATTTATATTTCAAAGGACATAATTTGGACTGATGGTGATTGATGGCCGGGAAAATAAGGTAAACTCTCCAAGGTTGCAGGTTCGAAACCCACAAACAACAGAAATGCTAGTTTTGGGCAGTTTTTGTCAAATTAATCAATGATTTTTATAATAAAATATCTACATACTAATAATTACAATATTCATGTTTTAATGGATTGTTATTTTGTTGAGATATATTAAAAATAATTTTTTTATTTATTTTTTATCTAACAAAATATAAAAATACATATATTGAAAGGTTGCAGGTTCGAAACCCACAAACAACAGAAATGCTAGTTTTGGGCAGTTTTTGTCAAATTAATCAATGATTTTTATAATAAAATATCTACATACTAATAATTACAATATTCATGTTTTAATGGATTGTTATTTTGTTGAGATATATTAAAAATAATTTTTTTATTTATTTTTTATCTAACAAAATATAAAAATACATATATTGATCTTATATCAAAAAATGCATATCTTGATATTTAAAGGTATAAATAATTAAATTTTTTGTGGGATCTATTTTTTTAACAAATATTTAAAAAAATCGAAAAGATTGGAATAATTTTTTTTCATCACAATATTTTCAAAATTAACAATGTCTAAAAAAATAATGTGTTAAACACACCCCTTGCAAAGAAAATTGAAAAGAATGGAAGTTGGTGTAATTAATCTCGGCCAAATACATGATATATCCCACTGTTAATGGCATATCCTAATTAGCAACCAGAAAATTTTAAAATATCATATTATGAAATTAATCATATACATAAATTTTCAAATCAATAAAATTAAATTATTCAGTTTATAAAGAAATATAAACAGCAGCAGATAGCATTGCCATTAGTACCGTACTTAAGCGGGTCGCATCCCCCTTCAACAAAAGCAAGAATTTTAAGCAGAAGAAGCCAGTTGTTGCTCGGCGGCCCCACTGAAAATATTTTGTAGCCTTGCCTCATCATTATCGGTCCCATAATATTAACTAAGCTTTTGTTATGAATTTAGTTGAATTAATAAAAATTTGTATATTCACATTAATCCAGTAATTATTATTATTATTTTGTAGTATAAATAAAATGGCAGTGGAACCAATTGCTTGATTTATTATTATTATCGTTATTTATATTAATACAATATTCATGTTTTAATATCCATGCTTAAGGTTACTTTTCAAAAATAACTTTTCTATTTTTTCGATGAATTATTTATTACCATCACTTTGAAAATTAAAATTTTAATTTTACATTTACTGAGTTTGTCGATTTTCAATAATTAATAATGCATTCTATATTTCAATTTTTTATTTGAATGTTTAAAATTTGTATGTGATAAATGTTTAGGATATTTTGGAATTTATTATTGGGATATTTGTAATTTATATTTGATTTTGATGAATGATTTTTGTAATTGAATTTTTATATTTTTATAAAGTGATATTTACAAAATTATATAAATAATATTATTTTTAAAAAATATTAAAAAACTTGGTTCGGTTATTATAGACATAATATAATAAATTTATGTATATTATTTTAATTTTAGTTATTTTAAATTAATTTATTTTGTTGAATATAAATTAATTTAATTTATGGACCCATATAGGTTAAAAGCCCAATTAAAAAAAGCCCAAATATGGCCAGAACCGGTAGAACCGAACCGAACCGACCGAAATTATTTCGGTCCATTCGGTTTTCGGTTCTATATACTTCGGTTTCGGTTCAGTTCCAAAAATTCCTGAAGTTCGGTTTTCGGTTTAATCGGTTCGGTCCAAAACCGAACCGAACCGACCAAATGCTCACCCCTAGCTTGATCCACCAAGCGTATGAGTCAAAAATTAGATAGTCTGCATTTTTCCAAGAATTTGCATGCTTGGAAATTGATTCAGCCATTATTACTGATATTGTTTTCCCATCCCTCATTGCTGGTGGATCCGAACTTGATTCCATTAGATATGGTGCCCAGTAAAACTCTATGCTCGCATTATAATTCTGCAGTTTTCATTGATCTTATTAATAATAATAATAATAATAATAATAATATATCATAATATAAAATAAAAATAAAATTTTACTTTATAAATTTTAAAAAAATGAAATATTGTGTAAAATCAAAAATATTTGAAAATACCTGTAAAGGTGGTATTTTTTTCATCTGAAATTAAAGATTAAAATTTTATTTTCACGACAGGTGAATAAAAAGAAAAAATGATCGGAGTTAAGGGGATCAAATCCTAAAATTAGGATTTTACGTGATTATCATTTGATTAAAATTTGACAGAAAGTATTTAAAATAAATTAAAAGGGTTACTATTATTTTAACAGTGGCGAAACCACATTATAATTTAAATATATATATATATTTGAGAAAATTTTAAGACGGGAAGGAATAAAAAAAGACCTGAATTCTGAAGATAGAAGGATAGCCAGAATAATCCATAATCTTCTTGCCTGGTGGAATAGCAGATTGAACCATACAAACCAAAGATTCCCATTGATTTTGATGTATAGAGTCTCCAACAAAGACAAGCCTCTTCCCCTTGAGTTTCTTCAGCAATTCTTCTGGCTTAAAACTAATTATTTATTATATATCCCAAAGAATTTAAAATAGTTTAGCACTTATTTAATTTATATATGAACCCAAGAAAAATAATTTAAAAAAAACATTATTTACTTACTCGGGTAAAGAACAATCTCTTGGCTTCCACTTCCACTGCAGAAATAAAGAATCTGGCCTTCCATTCTTGACGCAGTTCATCCAATCTTGCAAGAACTCACATTCACCTTGTTTGTATAAAGGATGTGTTTTATAATCTAATACCCAATTTCCTGTGAATATATCACATTTTTCTTCAATTTTTGGAGTTTCTTGAATAGATTCTTGAATAAATAAAATTGCAAAAATAAGTAAAACTGGAATGGAACTTCCAAGCTTCATCCTTTAGAAGAAGAATGCACTATTTGGTTTATATGATTTGGGGATTATATAGGCAATATTTAGGAAATCTCTTTACCTAGACTCATTCATTTTTTTATTTGTGAATGGAGTCGATGATATTATTATTATATGATCTTGCTAAAAATTTTAAAAAAAAATTCTGGAAAAGTATATTCTTAATTCCGTCAATTAATAGTTTAATTCATGAATAGAATGGTTTAACCAAACAATTTTCATGATGCATGTGAAACCGAGGAGAAAATTAAAAAGTTGCTTTCATTTTTCAATTTAATTTTTTTTGGGTCAAAAATAGCTGTCCTATATATATATATAGAGAGAGAGAGAGAGAATATCTTTTTCTAGGTATAAGCCCCTATATTAATTTATAATCTCAGATTCTTGCCATCAGATTTGGGATTTAGACTCTTATAATTGCTTTCATATTTGTAATTAAAAATTAGACTTAATTTGATACTTATAATTTTATTTATTTTGATTTATGAATTATGGAAGAATAAATGCAAATATATATGCATAAGGTGATCAAACAGGACATTTAAAAAAAATGAAAGCAACTATTTTTAAAAGAGAAAAAAAAGGAAAATTTAAAATATAATTATACAAGTGATATAGGAGAAAATTAAAAAGTTTCTTTATTTTTTTTCTCTATTTTAAATTTAAAGTAAAAAAATGGAAAGGTAAGTGATGTTGTAGGCTCCCACAATCTCAAATCCTGGCCATTAGATTTGGGATTTCGTATCTCAAATTAATCAATTTATAATATGTCAAAAAAAACATGTTGGGAACATTGTAGCTTTCCTGATGGGAAAATTGAATTAAAAGTAATACTATAATATGGAGTGCAAACAACCAAAGAAGCTTGCTTTGAATACTTGTCACATGTATCTTAGTGTAAAAGATTTAAAATACATTTTTTTTTTAAATTATTCTAGCATCCAATTTTTTTAATTTATTTTTAGAAAATGTGCAAAACTATACCATGTTCGTACGAGAAGCTAAAGCTTAAAATTCCGAAAAAAAAAGGATTTAGCAACTTGGAATATCTGTAAATGCTAAAAATAGAATAAAATTTTATTTTATTTCTGCAATTCATCTTGAAGTTGATATACTTGGAAAATTATTCTTGTGTTGTGTCCAAGGAATCTTGGGTTATGGGCCGTATTTTTGGTTGACAGTATGGCGATTATTTTTATTAATTTGAAGAATGAAAATTTATAGGTTTATATTGTATATTCTATTATGATTTGGTGAATTTTACTAGCGATTTTACGCTACAAATTTAAATTTTAACAAAAGAATTATAAATATTCGTACTGGATTTTATGTTAGTGAGTAAATAATTATATTTACTTTTACAAATATGTATGTATTTATATATACACGCCGCGCATAATGTATAATTGAATTTCAACAATTATGCGAATTTGGGATTAGGAACTCGGTCAATGAAAAAAAAATATTCTAATGTAAAGTCTTAGTGATGAGAAACTTATGTATGGCTCAATCAAAATTAAATATTATCTTTTTGAAAAAAAAAATAAAAAATAAATCCACATATGTATCTCGTAGTGTAAATTTGAAATATAACTCTTCATATATACTTTTGGCTTTTGCATAAAAATATTCATTTTATAAAAAATAACCTTTTATACCATTTTAATATTATGCTCATGTAACAGAATGAGCTAGCACATGCTAGCATCTAAGTTTTTATTTATTTATATTTATAATCTTTCAAAAAAATTATCTTTATAAAGTGATATATATATATATATACACACACATACCCGAATACATGTTTTGGAGAAAAGAAAAATTGCTATAATTTAAGAATATGAATATGACATTTGAAGGGCCATAATTTAATTTTATTTGAATTAGAATGGATTTCTAGTATCTCATATAATTTCTTGGAATCTGATTGTTTGTGCCAGATCATGAGCATAAAGCTGGTAACAAAAATAGGTTTCTATGCAAAGAAAGGAATCACACTATACTAATTTTATATAAATCAAACTCATACCCTTCAAATCTCATACTCTTAACTATATATATGATTTTGGAAAAAAAAATACATATATGATAATTTAATGTATGTACTTTAATTTCTTTATTTTTTTCATGGCATGGATTGGATGATATATAATTACTAGTTAAAAAAAAAGTCATAAAAATTGGGAATTTTGTATTATTCCACGTAGAAAATAATGTAATTAAGAAAAATACTTTCTATTAAACTTATCTAAAATATAAAATGGATATGTGAATCCACCAATTGAATATGTAATCCGAAATAATCTAAAATAGTGATCCAACAACAATTTAATCTAATAATTAATAATTCAACCATCTAATAATATGATTTGAGCCTGTCCAACCCGATCTATTAGCTAGATCTAGCTAAAATGGTAGTATAGAGCAACTCATTCCAAGTATCAGGGACTCCAGGGAGACACCAATGAAGACAATCAGCATGCATGGAAAGATTTGATTTCTGCGTCGGAGATAGTAATTTAGCATTGTGAGATGAGTAAAGAGAAACATGGCCATCTTTTCTAAATTCTGAAAGAGTTGTTATGTCGAGGAAGTGGACTTTTAGTTTCATTGATTCTATCACTTTTGTTGCTACTTCAAATAGTTGTCTGTCAGTGCCTACATCTAATGGTTTGGACATGTTCATAATTGGCATTGTCTCCGTTGCACAACTCATCCCATCTACATTGCTCCAATCTGAACTTCTACATTAAAAGTAATCCAAAGTTATATATGGGTAAATTAGATTGAAATAATTAAAGTACATAATCACTTGTTTAGGTGGCGGGTAAGTTTTAATCACTAATAACCTATTGAGTTATAAATAGATTGGAATATAAATAAGTCATTTGTATTGAATCATATTGAATCATAACTTAAATAGGTCATTATTGAATTGGTAATAAAGGGATTAAATTATAAATGAATCAAATTTTATAACTTTTATCTTTTTAAAACTTTTATAAAAAACAAAAATTTATACATGTATTATTAATAAAAGAATTGTTATTATATTCACATTATATTTAAAAGAAAAGGTTGTAAATCACATAATATACATGTATAATCGGATCATTGAGACACATAACGAGTTGTATTGGGTCGAATCAAATTACAGATCAAATAAGTGGAGTTATAAATAAATCATTGATAGATTATAAAAAAATTGAATCATATTTTTATAAGTGGATTCCATCCTGTATCCCAGCTTGATTTCTAACTGGTTTTAAAGTTTTTGTTAGAGATGTTTTCACAATTCTGATTGCCTTAGGAGCTACAGTTGTTGGTGAAAAGAGTGCAGATATTTATCTGATTTTGGCATCATTTACTTTAAGGATCTATTTTTTGCTTGCATTTTATTTAATTCAAAAATGGATTAAGTTTGGACCATTTATTTACTTTACCAATTTTTCGGCCCCATTTAAAGTAACCACGAGAATTAGTTATTGTATACTCATAGGATTCCTTTTGGTGGTTGGCCCTATTACTATAAAAATATATATCTTATACAGAGGGAATGAGGAAGGAACACTTGCAAAGGGAGGCACATCAGTAGAGGAACAGAAGTTAGAACAAGTGGCGGTGCAATAAATTTCTTTGTGTATTTTTTTTAATTTGTAATGAATAAAATGTTATATTTTTTCTATCATAAATTCTGAATGTATCACATCATTTATAAAATGAACATTATATTCGTATTCATATGAGATTTGCTAGTACAAATGATGGAAATATGCAAGAATTATCATATGAATATGTTGTTCATTTTCATTATGAAAAATTTGATGTCTTTTGACCAATTTTGACCAATATAAAATTTCTATTAAATTTTAATATTGAAAAGATAAGCATATAATTATATAATAAAATTTAGTTGTTATATTTAGATGTTTCAATTCCAACTTGTATTCCAGCTTGATTTTCAGCTGATTTTAAAGTTTTTGTTAGAACTGTTTTCATAATTCTAATTGCCTTGAGATTTGTGGTTGTTGGTGAAGAAAGTACAGATATTTATCTGATCTTGGCATCATTTACTTTAAGGATCTATTTTTTACTTATATTTTCTTTAATTCAAAAATGGGTTAAGTTTGGACCGATTATTCTCTTTGCCAATGTTTCGTCCTCATTTGGAGTAACCATGGGAATTAGTTATGGCATACTCATAGGATTCCTTTTGACAATTAGCCTTATTGCTATAAAAAAAAATTATATCTTATACAGAGGCAATGAGGGAGGAGCACCAATTGTAATGACCTCAACACCAGATCAACTGTGAACTATATTTTTTGATAGTAAATAATGCTTTCGGGCTGAAAAGTATACTCGGAGGTAAAAAATATTTTATTCGATCATCGAAAAATATTGATCACGGTTAGTCTGGAGTTAAAATTTGAAGTGAAATCAAGGTCAAATAGGCCTCTAAAAGTCAAAAATATAAAACAAACGAAGCGATTTGGTTCAAAGGTTAACTAGGTTGATCTAAATTTGACCAAACCTTTAAAAATAGTGAATGAGCGCTAAAAATTTTCAAAATTTATGGAATTGTCTAAAATAATGTGTAGAATCTTTTGGTTACGAAAAGTTTATTTTTTGGTAACACCGCTAATTATTGAATCGGAATAATCTTATTGAATCGAATAGATAATGAACTCCGATTAGGGCTAAAATTTTGCATACAATCCAATTTAAATATGATAAAAATAATGGAATCAATTTTAGAGAGATTTGGATTTGAAAAATGCGAGAATTATAGAAAAATGACATAATGGGCTTGATTTTGGACTTTTCGGCCTAAATTAGTGGACTTTGGGTTGAACCAAAACCCAACCCATTCAGCCGCTATAAAAGCCAAGTGAGAGAGAGATTTTTTTAGCAGCCAGCCTTATCCCTTCAGCCAGCCTCTTCTTCCCTTGTGGCCAAACCACCATAGCCACTTTCTCTCTCAAATTTCTTCAAGTTTTCTCTCTCTTTCTCTTTCAATCCAAGCATATTAAGTGAAGTTCTACCTCTCTGGATGATTCTTTAAGCCTCTACTCTTTGATTAGAGGAAGATAAGTAGGAAAAATCAAGTAAAAAAGTAAAGGATATCAAATTGAGGTAAAAGAAAATCATGGTTTTAATTTTGTTTAAAGGTGTCTACAAGTGTTTTTAGGTGCCTAAATTTTATTTATGTGATTAATTTGAGCATTTGACATAAAAAAAAAGTAGTGTTTCATATGTTAAAGAATTCGGCCATGGTTGATTCTCCAAGTGAGGGACAATTGTCCAAGGCCAAAGGTAAGAAAAAAAGCTTAAAGGACCTAAAGCTTGTGAGAAAGGTTAGTGGCTATTAAATCCTTCTAGTTTCCTTAAATTGATACGATTTTCCTTTATGTAACTTAGGAAAAATTAAGAAAAATGCATGTATAATTGAGTTTGAGCTTAGATTAATCATTTAGGATCTTGATTATGACTATTAGGAGGCTTAATTTGATTTAAAAGAATGTGTAAGGTGAACATCTTTTTATGGCCGAATGGTTCCCTAAAGAAAACTAAAGTAGATTTTGTGTATTATTGATAATTTATGACATAAAATAAACCTAGAAATGAATTATTATATCCATGAATTTTTGTAGAATTTATAAAAATTATTTGAGCATTTTTGAGAAGAGAAATTGGTTATGTATATAGTGTATTTGTTGAATTATTGTGAAATAGTTCATCCAATAAGTGAAAAATAGTGAATTATTATGAAATAATTCACAAACTGTGCAAAAAAATAAAAAAGTTGGCTGACAGACTTACTATAATGAAAAAGCTACTAAAACTATCAAAAATCTGAAAAGTGAAATGAAATGTAAGTGAATATTGCCCTTAGTAATAGTCAGGCAGTCAAAATCTAGCTTAGAATATAATTGACTAGCCGTAGGGTCATATATACAATGGTGCAAGTCATGGTGACTTGCTTTGCTATGGCATGATCGTACTGATCTTCCATAGTATCTATTATGTTTTGTATTTTATTCTATAAGAAATGATCTTTTGGGATCATTTCTTAATCTGTATTGTGATTCCGTGGGGTCCACATTCCGTATATCCGGTCTGAAAATTTCTGTCCGGATTGAACTAGGGGCATAATGATTAAAATGAGTTAAAAGTGTAAAAAGAAAGATAAAAATGAAATTTAAAATGAAAAAGGACCAAATTTAAAAGAAATGAAAAGTTTATGGGTAAAATTATAATTTTTCCAAATGTTAAGTTTAATGAGTAAAAGTGATGAAGAAATGAATAAAAAGGAAAAAAAATGGTAATTTAGTGAACCAACAGTCCAGAAATAAACTTTTGAGAAGTGAAAGGACTAAAATGTAATTTATATAAAAAGTTAAAATAAGGATCAATTGATAATTTTATATGCTAGTAATTGAATGTGAAGTGAAAACTAGAAAACTAATGGTAATTTTGTAATTAAAGTTTAAAAAGGATAATTTTGTAATTAAATAAAAAATTAAGAACTGAATTGAAAGTTTACCAAAGTATTAGTATTAAATTGAAATGACTGTTAAAAATAGTTATAATTGTATTTTTGATAGAAAATTGATGAATTTTGCATAATTAATGTAATTATGCTTGTATAGAAAATACTTTAATTTATAGTCACCACTGAGCAAATTTAATGCTTAGCACGTAATATTTATTGTGTGTATGTACTGAAGAATATCTGGAGCAATAGTACATAGGGAAGCAGAATTTTAAAGGAACATGAGTTAGTTATGAATTACTTTTGTATTGGCATGTATATATATGTAGTTAAACTTGAAGTAAAGAAGTGGTTTGTATTGAACAATATTGTATATATGTAAATATATATATATTGACAGGAAGTGGATTGAATGAGTAGGTTTTGAAATGAAAATGAGAATGAATGGTGGTGTGATGTGATGTACATGTATATAAGTTGCCTATAAATTGTTGTGCTCTTGAGGGCCTGTATAATTGTTTGATTTGCAGGTTGAGTAGGCAAGTTTATAGCCGTTATATTGTTGAATTTTTGTAAAATAAATAGTAAAATTGAATAGTTATAGGTCAGTGATAAGTTGGTATTGTAAACATAATTAATGGAAAAGAGTTAGTGATCAATGAATTAATTAGTTTAATATATGATTTTAAGGAAAAAATTTATGGTTTAATCACTTAAATCCGTATGACTGTTATAGTAAGGGTATTATATTAGCAGAGGGAGACGCATCGGCAGAAGAACAGAAGTTGGAACAAGTGGCAGTACGATAGTCCCAAACACAAGAAAAAACATTACCTATCAATTTAACAATAAAAACATAGAAAAAACTCAAAACAGAGATAAATCAAAACAAAGTGTTATTACCTTTTGCATTTCAGCCTCAAAAACAAAGGAATGTGCTACATTTTCTAAGCTATCGTTTAAGACCTCAGTGATAGCAGCAGTTATTATCTCGGTTTTAAAGTTCTTATTAGAGATATTTTCATAATTCTGATTGCTTTAGGTTTTGCGGCTGTTGGTGAAGAAAGTGTAGATATTTATCTGATCTCGGCATCATTTATTTTTAGTATCTATTTTTTGCTTGTATTTTATTTAATTCCAAAATGGGTTAAGTTTGGATCAATTATTCTCTTTGCCAATTTGTCGGCTTCCTTTGGAGTAACCACGAGAATTAATTATTGTATACTCGTAGGAATCTTTTTGGTAATTGCCTTATTGCTATAAAAAATTATATCTTATACAGAGGGAATGAGGGAGGAGCACCGACAGAGGGAGGCACATCAGCAGAGGAACATGAGTTGAAACAAGTGGCAATATGATAGTTTTCTTTCTGTAGTTTTCTTTTAATTTGTAATGAATAGAATGTTATATTTTTTCTATCATAGATTCTGAATGTATAATATCTTTTAAAAAATGAATAGCATATTCATATTCGTATGAAATTTGGTGGTACAAATGATGGAAATATACATGAATTACTATAAGAATATGTTCATCATTTTCATTACAAAAAATTTGATGTCTTTTGATCAATTTTGATCGATATAAAAAATTTATTAAATTTTAATATTGAAAAGAAAACCATATAATTTTATAGTAAAATTTAGTTGTTATATTTAGAGTTTCTATTGCTTTTTATCTTTCCTTGAATGTTTGGGCCTTTCCTTCTCTTTCTCTTTTTCAATCATTTTCTTTTTTTTTTCATTCATTTTTACCCATAGTTGATACTGATCAGTTTGAGTTCAAAAATGAATTTTTAATTGCTGGCATAAGAATGGTTGCTTGTGCACTTACATTTTATTTTTTCAAAGTTTTATAAAAACGTTCTTGAATATCACCTTGAATAGTTTATTGCAGCTGTCATTGTTTATATAATTTTGTTGATAGCTTTCATTTTTGCTTCTATATGTGCCTTTTTTTTAATTGTTTTGAAGATAATGTGGACGGAGTTTTGGAATATGAACCCTACGCTGGTTGTTGGACAGCTCTTGGTAAAGCCATATTTGAAGCTATTTTTGTTTATTTAATTGCCTTGGAATTTCCTAATTAGAAAAAAAACTTAAGATATATTTTTCATCTTGGTGGCATTTTTTTAGGGGATTTTGGACCCATTAAATTGCCTGCTAACTTTTCAGCTTGTTTTCAAATCAATACAAAATGAGTTACTGCATCATTCTCGGATTCATGTGTGCAGTTGTGATTATTTTTGTAAAAAATTATATGTTATACAAAGCAGCTAGGAATGCTTAAAGGGAAAAAGTAAGAGCAAGAACAAATGTTTAGCGAAATAATTTTCTTTTCTTTTTTCAATTTATGTTAGACATTTTTATTTTTCAAATGAATGGACTATTATCTTTTTCCTATATTTTCATAGTTTGACATGTTACTAATATTTAATACTTATAGACTGTGATATTTTTTAAAAGTTCTAAAATTAATTCAAGTTTATATCAAGGACAATATAATTAAAAAAATTAATAATTTAAATCACATTCATTAGAATATTTTGATATGTATAAAAGTTCATGTAGAAATATCTTCTTTTTTAAGATAACTGTAGTAGTAATATATTTTACCAAAAATAGAATATTATTTATTAAGTTCACGTATACAACAGTAATATTTTTCATTTATTTCGTTACCTTGATATTTTCACTCCATATCAATTTAATTTTTCTTTTTAAAAAGGTTTTTATGTTGGAAAACATAGTTTTCAATTATTTTAATATTTTTCTCTTTTCTTAAATTTTTATACTTTTTTGCATTATGGAGTTTCCATAATTATATAAGTTTAAAAATTTGACGTTTTTGACCCATTTTGACTAAAAATTTATTAAATTTTAATATTGAAAACAGAATTAGATAATTATGTAATAAAATTTAGTTGTTATTTGGAGGTTCTGCTGCTTTTTATCCTACCTTTGTTGTTTGGACCTCTCCTTCTCTTTTTCTTTTTCAATTATTTTTCTAAGTTTTTGCTATATCTCTAGCTATGGCCGATACTGATCAATTATCCATAGCTGATAACACTCTTTTATTGCTAATATAACAATGGTTGCTTAGATGAAATTCTGTTCACAGGTTGAATAAGTTGAGTTATAAATGAATCATTGACAGTAGATCAAACTTGAATCATATTTTTATAATTGGATTCAATCATCAAAATCAAAATTTGTCACATATGAATTCATTTCTAACCTAATTGAAATATTTTTCAAGTCTTTATATTTTTATACAAGACTAATACTTTAATAGAATGAATATAAGACTAAATTGTTTGATTGCATGGAGTGGTTAAAGTCAACTTAATTATTGGTTGAATAATTACCCGAATCAAGACAGAATTAGTAAGCAGTTTTTGTTTTGGTTGAAGAAATTATTAGTAAATAAAAAGAAACAAAGATTTAGGTATTGATTTTCATACCTAATATGCTGAGGAAACATGCTGCTAAAGAAAACAGAAGTCCGATTAGGATCAATATTTTCATCTACCCATTTACCCCATGTTCTCAATACTCTTTCATACACTATATGCCGTTGGACCTCTTCATACTCGATGCCTTCTTCATCGAATGATCCACGTGTTCTTCATCAATCACAAAAGCAAAAGTCAACAACAACCCTAGCCAAAAATCAAAATTTGATAAAATTATACATTAAAATCGAACCAAATTTTACTATTAGCTGATTATCGAATTTAAATTAAAGAAATTTTATTAACAAAAAAATTGCGATGTTTATGAATTTTTCGGTTATTAATTAATATGAACCGATAACAAAAATTCACTATCCAAATTATAATTAGAAATTGTTATCATAATGAGAAATGTGCACATATTAAAATTACGAAATAAAATCTACAAGAAAGCATATATATATTTTAAATTATATATAAAACTTACAGTACTTTCATGGTGGGATACTTTAGCCACCAAAGGTAAGTGTTGAAGATGATATAGTCCACATGTTTCCAATTATGCCCATGCTTTGAAATTGAATCTGGCATTATAATGGCATCTAATTTTCCATCCCTCATTGTTGGAGGATCTGAATTGGACTCTACTAGATATGGTGCCCAATATGACTCAATAGTGGCATTATAGTCCTATATAATTTACCCAAATAATATTGAGGTTGATAATAAATTAAATAAAATCTTCATTTACAGAACAAATCAGTATTCATGTACCTCAATTTTAAAAATAGATGTGTAATTTGTATAATTCAAGCTCCTTTTATGAGGTGAAATGGCAGATTGAACCAAGCAAATCAAAGATTGCCATTGATTATGATGTATAGAGTCTCCAACAAACATAAGCCTCTTTCCTTTGAGTTTCTCTAGCAAAACTTTTGCCTCGAACCTTCACCAAAAATTACTAATTATCTCAGCCTTTTTTGGCATAAAAACAATAACTATAGAACTCATCTTTTAGCCTCTCAATTTACCCAAAAATCGCAATTAAGCCCCTCAAATTCTTGAACTTTAAACTTTTACTCAATTGAGCTCCTCCTTTAATGAAAATAATTTGAAATTTTTGAAGCAATATGGCATTAATAAAAGAATAAAAATTTTGAAACGTTATATTTTAGGCCATGAACTTATTCATTTTGTTCAATTCAGCCTCCCAATTTTCAATTATGCAATTAATTTATGTAAAAAGATTTTACAAAGTAAAACTTACTTGGGCAAAGAACAATGTGTAGGCTGCCATCTCCAATTCTGAAAAAGAGAATCCTGTCTTCCATTCTTTATACAGGTAACCCATTCTGAAAGAAACTCACATTCATCTTCTTTATACAAAGGATGTGTTTTCTCATCCAATACCCACTCTCCTCTGAATATATCACACTCTTCAATTCCCAATTCATTATCTCCTTTTCCAATTTGGATTTCTTGATCATGCACAATTTCAACAATTTCTTGGAGATTATTAGCTGATGAAAATCTGAAAACAATGCATACAAGCAAAGGTATGGAACAAAATGCCACTAAAATTGAGATTGAATAATTGCATTTGCTACTGTTTCCAAAATTCTTCATTCTGACTGTTTGTTGATGGGTGTAAAGTGCCATTATTGGTCAGCTCCATAGGATCAAGAATTTTTATATTTATAATTCGATTTCTTAGTTGGGGAAATTTTAAATAATTGCCTGACTAATTAAGTAACCAAAAAGCTGAGTAAAATATTTATTATATATTTATTCATGTTAATGGAGTTGCAGAAAGAGTAGAGAGATTTCAGGTTTACAACTGCTCCACAGCCTTTATAAAAGCTATTAATATATTTATTTATTTTATTATTATCATTTAATACTAAATCAGAAGTTCTCATGTACTAGTTTTGCTCCTTATATTATTATTTATGCTAATTAATCTTGCTATGTATAATTTAAAGATTTTTTTTCCTAAATAATTGACTAAGAAAATATATTTATAACACTTATAATACCAACTACCGAACTACATTAATGTTGTGCTGATGAGAGTAATCTTTCAATATTTTTCCTAACCCATTAAGAATTGGATTATATGGCCATTTGCCATAATAAAAATATTATTATTCACCAAATAATATTAACTTTCTTTTTTATAAAATGTATTCAAGTACGAGAGATAATATATGTATAGAGCAACTCATTCCATGCATCAGGCAACCCTGGAAGGCACCAATGTAGACAATCAGCATACTTGGCCGGATCGGACTTCTGCTCTGGCGAGAGTAGCTTGCCGTCAACCGCCGTATAAATGGAGGTATGTGCATCTTTCCGGTATTCAGATAATGTAGTAATATTAGGAAGTAGACAGCCACTTTCATTGATTGAGTTACTTTGAAAGCAATCTTGAAAAGCTGGTGATGTGTGCCCACTCCCACTGGCTTGGTCTTGTTTAGAATTGGGGTAGTCCCCTTTGCACATTTTATCTCTTCAGGATTGCCCCAGTCCAAGCTCCTGTTTGCAAAATTCATGTACTTTACTAGTCAATTTTAGATTTGGAATCATTTGAATATAAAAATTAAAATTAGAAGTTCTAAGCATTATTAAAATGAAAAAAAAATTCAGCTGATAAATTCAATTCAAGGATGCAATGAAAACTCGAACTCGAAATTCATATTCTTGTATCGGCATATCAGCGTAATTAAGTTAAAACTTATTAATTTTTAATATTAAAACATCGAAATAGACAAGTGATTTCAATGAGTACGTAATTTTTTTTAAATTCATATTTCGTACGGCCAAGGTCTAAGTAATTGTTTATGATTAATAAATTCATATTTTAATAATTAAAATTACTTTAATTGACAAATTAGGTTAATAAGTTTATATTTTGATAATTAAAATCACTTTAATTGACAAATTATGAACTCGAAATTAGATTGCTAATGTAGCAAGCACTTCGATTTGGAATATTTCATAATATGCCATGTGAAATCTTTTCAAATATAGCTCGTGAAATGTTTTAAATTAACGTAACTTATCACATCAGTATTTCTACACTATATTTAGGGTTAATTACGTCCATGGTTATCAAATTTTTGAGCTTATAACTAAATTGTCATAATAAAATAATTTTTAACACAAAAATCATCAAAATTCTATTTTGTTTCAATTGAAGTAAAAATGATCCAAAAATTAATTTTTTTATGTCAACAAAATGATAATTAAGCAAACCACATATGATTGTTATGACATTTTAACACCAATTAACTCTACAAATAGATCATGATTAGTTGCTTGAATTTTTTTTATTTTCTTTACGTATCATTTTTTAATATTTAGATGATGACATGAATTTTTTTTATCTGGTGGTTGAACTTATAAAGATTATTGGTTCTAAAATAAAGTAATAATCATACGTGATGTATTTAACTGTCATTCCGATGATATAAAAAATTGATTTTCAGGTCATTTTTACTTCAATTGAAACAAAATAGAATTTTGATAATTTTTGTGTTCTAAATTATTTTATTTTAACCATTTGGTTACAAACCTAAAAATTTGAAGATCACGGAAGAAATTAACTCCTATACTCTCATGGCTTTCAACATAAATGATTTTTTTTTGGAATGCAAATTAATTGCAACATTTGAAGAGTTGAGATATTTTAATAAAATATTTTTTAACACATCATTAATATTAAAGAGACCATAAATGAAGAGTATAGAATAATAAAATTAATTTAGATATGGAACAGAAAATGAAGAAATTAAGAAGAGTTTGGAGTGTAGTACCAACATGAGTAGGAGACATGCTGGTGAAGAAAACAGAAGTATGGTTAGGGTTAGGGGTGTGCAAAAACCGACCCGACCAACCCAAATCAAACCAACCAATTCGGGTGAGGTTAATCGGGTTAATATGATCGGATCGGTTTTTGATATTATGTATAATTCGGGTCGGGTGAAAATCCAACTGCCCCGACCGAACAACCCAATTTTTTAAATATATAAATAAAAAAATCTAATTTCTCTACAATATTAATTAATGTTTAATGTAATTTTGAAATTGTTAGTTTGTTGTATTTTTAAAATATTTTTATGGTATTTAATATTATTTATTTGTATTAATTTAGGATTTTAATTTAAATATGTAAATTAAAAAATAAAATTCGGGTTATTCGGGTCGGTCCAAAAAAAAGGGGGGGGATTAATCGGGTAGGGCCCTATATTTATATAGGATCGGGTCGGATGAAAGAAATATAGGAATTTCGGGTTTTGGGTTAATTGGTTTCGGGTGCACACCCCTAGTTAGGGTTAACATTTTGATCAACCCAATTAGCCCATGTCTTCATAACTCTTTCATATGCTACCGGCAATTCTATCTCATCATACTCCGTTGATCCCTCATCCAACGATCCTCGTCTTCTCAATCAACTCCATTAACAAATTTTATCCCATCAATATTTTATAATATAAATATGAAATTCTGTACCTAAATTAGATTTATACACGAATTAATTTATAAATCAAGCCAATAATATGTTAAATTAAGAAAAAACTTATTTTCTTTAAACTATAATATGCCTGAAAATTTAATGAAAAAAAAGAGAGTTTATACTTGCAATACTTTGGTATAAATAGAAGTCATCCACCAAATATAAGTGTCAAATATAAGGTAATCAACTTGTTTCCAATTATCTCCATGTTTGGAAATAGACTCAGGCTTTATTATTCGGTCTGATTGCCCATTCCTATTGGCTACAACGTCGCAATTGGATTCAACCAGAAATGGTGCCCAATAAAACTCTATTGTTGCATTATATTCCTGAAATTTCAAATTTATATATAGCTCTATATTAGTAACATCTATTTTATTTTTAGGACTAGCTTATAGTTTTATTCATAAATCAATTTAATTAGAGATTGCTCAAATATGATAATTTTTTTTAGTAAAAAAATACTTCCTCCATTTTTTTATCTATCATTTTTGTTATTTTTATAAAAATAAAAAAATATTTATTGTACCTAAATTTAATATTAAGTTATATAATTTTGACTAATTTATCAAATTTAATTGATTTTGAATAAATTAACTTTTATTGAAAAAAATTAAATCACATTATAAAAATAAATAAAATTTAAATTTTATTAAAAAAATAACACTTAAAAAAATGGAGTAATATTTTTATGTGACGTATATTATTGATAATAATGATATAGTTACCCAGTAAGCTACAAAAAAATCTCATGTTTTACAGGTAATATCTGCTATTAAATCAAAAGTGTATAAAAATATTAAAAATTAAAGATCTGAACGAAGAAGAAAGTAAGAGAGAGAGAGACCTCAATTTTGAAGGCAGTAAGAGAAGCTGTATAGTAAGCTCTTCTTCTGTGGAGCAATCACAGACTGAACCAAACAAATCAAAGATTGCCATTGCTAGTGCTGAAGTGAATCTCCAACAAACATTAATCTCTTCCCTTTAATCTTATTTAGCAAGATTTTTACTTTAAACCTTATTAAATAAAACCCAAATTAAATAAAAAATATAATAAAATTAATTAATAAATCTACTTACTGAAGCAAATGGCAATCTCTAGGCTGCCATCTCCAGGTCTGATACAGTGAATCCAATCTTCCATTTTTAAGACAAGTCACTGAATCTTCAAGAAATTCACATTCTTGTTCTTTGTATAATGGATGAGCTGACTTATCAAGAACCCAATCTCCTATAAAAATGTCGCAATCTTCTGCTGGGAACACAATTTCTTCTTCTTCTTCTTCTTCTTGAATCGCCATGGCCGATATGGAGCTTGGTGGCTGTTGCTGTTTAAGAACTGGAAATGGAAGTGAGATGTTTTGTTCATTGAACAGAAAATATGCAAAAAGAAAGAGAGAAATTAATAGAAAAATTTGGAGGTATGTGTTTCTTTGAAGGCTGTTCTTCATCGTTTGTTTTCTTTATTTTTTTTTTTAATTTGATTTTGGAGTTGAAAGTTGTGATTCATGTGAACAGCGGTGCCTTTAATTGATTTAAGTTTGATATGATAGAATACTGTCATTTTCCTTAATTTTTTTATACTGAAAATTATAATAGAAAATAATATCAATTCCATCAGCATGGCATTTTTTTAAAAAAAATTACATTTAAAAAATTATTTAAACTTGATTTGTATTTTTTATGAAATGAAATACAATCAAATAAATCAGTGCGATCTGACGGTACAAATGCATGGACAATAAATTATTATTGTATCTGTATTTATCAATAAAAGTTAAAATTTTATATATTTTTTAAAAATATTTTTTATTGTATAACAATATATTGATAGCTATATAGAGAGAGAAAAAGAATTTAAATATGTAAATTAATTTATTTGGAAGATAAAGTCGAAAGGCATGGTACTTTAAATCAATAATTAATTATTCGCTGTTTGATTTCCAAATTTTGAAATAAATTAATTTATGGAATAATGTGCCACTATTTTTTTTGTTTCAACAATAATGTGGCACGGTTGATTTACGAGCATCAAAATCAAGATATATCGTAATTTAAAGTAATATAATAATGGATTATATAATTATGAATTCAATGTAAATTTTGTCTTGTCAAATTGAAGGATTATAAAAAAAATTGAAAATTTAATAAAAAAATAAATATTTATTTGAGCAAAAAATGTAAGGATTTATTAAAAAAAAATAATTTAACTACATGATATCTAACAATTTTAAAACACGTCTAAAAATCCTTTAAAAAAGGATATCAATCATAGAATATCTTATAGTTTTGATATTCGGTCGCTATTCGGTCATTTCCCTTCAACAACGATAGAATAATAATAAAATAACGACGTAGTATCAAAATTGTAAGCTAAACTATGGTTGATATATTTTTTTGCAAAATTTTTTTATGGAAATCAAAATTATAAAATACTTAGTTGAAACCCTTTTTTGTAATTAATCCAAAATACAAAGTAAATTGCCGACAAACACTTATTCCAATCAAGTCCTGTGTGTGAGAAAGCTGCCTGCTGAAAAATGAGCTGGATTGGTCTCTTCCTCTCAAGCATCTTAACCATGAAAGCATGGCTGTAATTAATTTTGTGTATCTTGAAAGCAACTTATTGAACAGAAATATAAATAAATAAATAAAATCATTTTATTTAATCAAGTAAATAACAATAAACTTATTCATATTTAGCACAATATGAATTTTTTTAATTGTTAAGAGCTAATAAGCTTAAGCAGTCGTTTGATAAAATATTAGAGTAATTAATTTAAATTTTTAGTGTGAATCATACGTGATATTAATATATACTCATCAAGGTGATACCACTGACCACAAAGGTCTACAGCCCCTGCACATGGAAATTTAATTTAATCACCATGTAAAATAAATATCAGAATAATCTCATTTATAACATGGATCAATTCTTGATATCCACAAAATATACAGAAATCATGTTTCAAGAAATCATAATGCCACCCATTTCTCATAATCTACAAGACTTCTCTCCATCTCTTTCAATTCTTTTTCTTTTTTAATACAATAATTCCACAAAATACAGTCCCCTGCAAAATTTCAAGCAACATAATGTTGAATGCCTTTCTTTCTGTCAACAAATCAAATGTGTTTTCTCATCCCTTTGCAGAAAGATTTAAAAGAAAAATCGATACCTGAGAATCAGGAAATATCTTGCAATTAATGGCTCCATTCATAAATGATAACATTTACCAAGACAGGTAAAATCCTCTGAATAATGCAGAATGAAACTGTAAGAAGCCGTGGCTGACAGGTAAAATGCTCATATTCCAAGCATTAGGCAACCGAGCAGCAAAGTTTTTCAGGCAATGAATGAAAGCACTGGCTGAGTCTAACAAGCAAAATCCCAGGAATTATCAGGAGACGTCAAGGCTGGGAGATAATGTGAGCATAGAGAAGCTGATTCCAGGTATCAGGCAACCCAGGTAAACACCAATGTATGCAATCTGCATATATTTTCGGGTTGGCTTGCTGCTCGGCAGTGAGCAGCTCGCCTTGGCGGGTGGTGTATATCGATGTATGTGCATCTTTTCTGTACTCTGAAAGTCTTGTAATGTTGATTAGTTTAACAGCAACTCTCATGGATTTAGTCACATTCTTAGTTATGACAAATAGGCGGCGATCTGTGCCTACATCCACTGAGGCAGTCATATTGCCTACTACTGGCATAGTCTCCTTAGAACACTTAATCCCCTCAGGATTTTTCCAATCCGAACTCCTGAAAGCACATCATCATATACTACATTCGATCAAAATCAAGTTCAAGTACACCTTTTCGCTTGATTTTAAGGATTATAGTATAGCTTACTTGATATGAAGAGGAGACATGCTCATGAAGAAAACAGAAGTAAGCTTAGGATCTACATTTTCTTCAACCCAATTAGCCCATGTCCTAACAACCCTTCCATAAGCTATTGTCCTTTCAATCTCATCATACTCGACATTACCTTCATCAAACATTCCTCGCCGCCTTTTATACCAAAAACCCATCAAGAAAACCCATCAAGATCACAACTTAACTTGCAGAATTTTCAAAAAATTTGAGTTTATACTTACAGAACTTTCATGTTAAGAGAGTTCATCCACCATATGTATGTGTTAAAGATCAAAAAGTTCACACCTTTCCAATTGTCTCCATGTTTCTTGATTGACTCTGGCATGATTATACGGTCTAATTTGTTGTGTTTCAATGAATCATCTGAATTCGATTCGACTAAGAATGGTGCCCAGTAGAACTCTACTGTAGTGTTATACTCCTAAATTAACATCACGATCAATTATGCTTGTAAGAGATTAACAAAATTTAACAAATAAATTGATAAATGTGTACCTCAATTTTGAAAATGAAAGAAGAGCCTGACTCAATTATACTGTTCTTGCCAGGAAGACCACCAGATTGAATCAGGCAAACCATGGATTCCCATTGGTTTCTATTCAATGAATCTCCAACAAACATAAGCCTTTTTCCTCTAAGTTTCTCAAGCAACAAAGTTGGTTTGAACCTTAATCCAAGAACATTAGAATGTAATTACTTAACAGATAAAGTGTAATTTCAACAAATTAATAAAGAAAATGTCCAACAAACATAAGCCTTTTATCTCTTAAGTTTTTCAAGCAACAAACTTGGTTTGAACAAGAATATTATAATGCAATTACTTAACAGATAAAGGGTAATTTCAAGAAATCATAGAGACAGTGTCCAATTAACATAAGCCCTTTTTTCCTCTTAACTCTTAAGTTTTTCGAGCAATAAACTTGCTTTAAACCTTAATCCAAGAACATTAGAATGTAATTACTTAGCAGAAAAAGGGTAATTTCAAGAAATTAATAGATAAAAACAAGAAAAGGACTTACTTGGGTAAAGAAAAATTCCTAGGTTGCCATCTCCATTTCTGGTAAAAAGAATCTTGCCTTCCATTTCTTAAGCAAGTAACTTGCCTTGATAGAAACTCACATTCTTGTTCTTTGTATAAAAGATAAGTAGAATCATCAAAAACCCATTTCCCTGTGTAAAAATCACAATCTTTTGGGGGCAATTTAACCTCATCTTTTTCATGGAATTTAATCCCTGAAAAGAAAAATGGCTTTGCTACTGATTTGAAGAAGTTGTCACTGTATATGAAGAACTTGAAAATGAAGAACAAGAAAACCATAAAAAATATGGAATAGTTGCTCCATTTATGGCTGAATCTGGAGAGAAGCTTCATTGATTGAATTAGAAAATTTATCAGAAAAGAAACAGAAAAGTAAGTATGAGACTCGAGAAGCAGAAAGAGATGGACCTACAAAGAACAGAAGAAAGCAGAGAATAAAAGATGACTTGCATTGGCCTTACTTTGTTTAATTTTCAAAGGGATATTTCCTGATGCTAAAAGCTTATATATATATATATATATATATATATTTGTGATAAATAATCTTCACAATCTTGGTTATATCGTATATATCGATAAAAATTTATTTTATATTGTACGTTAATAATATTTAATTTTAAATTAATTAATTATATAAATTTAAAAAAATCGAATTAAAAATTACATGCGATAAAAGAGAAAAGGAAAACCTTTGATTAATGATATAAATCGTAATTAATAAATTATAAAATTGTAAAAGATTTAATATTTTCCAAAAAGTGTAGTTACATCTTGGACTTTTCTATGACCAATTAAATTTGTAAATTTAAATTTGAAATTTCAAGAAATTCCTATATTATGTGATAAAAAAAATTGAATTTTATGAGTTTATTATATTATTTTCTTCTTTTTTGTCTATAACTATACGCGTAAAATCATTAATTCATAATGTTAAAAAATCCCGAGTTTTGAATACTATTGGGACTTTGATATTGTAAATTCGAATTTGTTTAAATTAAAATATGGTAGTCTACCAATAAATTGTTTAAATTAAAATATGGTAGTCTACCAATAAATTATTATAGAAATAGTAAGATTTATAGACACAAGTCCACATTAAGTTTAATTTTCTTTTTATTTTTGGAATACATTATAATGGACCATTGGACCTACTTCAGTTTGTCTCATTTTCTATTGTCCTATTCAGGCAGAGTTGCTTTCAATTAAAAATTAAAAAATAATATGTTTTATTAAGGGTTATTAAATTTAATCCGAATGTTAAAAAAATTGAATTCTTTAAATAAAATTTTAAATTAAATTATTATCACACGTGTAAGATGTGTATTGTTGATAAAACTATCCTTTAAAGTATCATATTTTAAATTAATTAATTTTATAAATTTAAAGAAACTTCACCTAATACTTTGAGCCATAACTAATATATATATATATATATATATATATATATATATATATATATATATATATATATATATATATATATATATATATATATATATATATATATATATATATATATATATATATATATATATATATATATATATATATGTTTTGGTCATGTGCAATTGCTCTGCTCAAAAATAAATTATATTTTAACAAATTACTTT
The DNA here is from genome assembly GCA_037975025.1 of Excoecaria agallocha. Taxonomy (NCBI): domain Eukaryota; kingdom Viridiplantae; phylum Streptophyta; class Magnoliopsida; order Malpighiales; family Euphorbiaceae; genus Excoecaria; species Excoecaria agallocha. Next base: position 39,794,196 of record CM075813.1, on the reverse strand, counting down.
AATCTTTTTGGCAAATTAAACATAATTTTAAGTTTGCAACTCATATTCCTTAATCTTTTCCATGAATTACGCAGGAATGCAATGATTAGTTAGAATTCCTAAAAAGTCACTTTGAGCACGGGTCCGTCGCCCCACACAAATAATTTAGCAAATTAAATTTTTCAGTCTAAATTAATAAGTATATTTTCCAATTGAAGTTTTATATTTCTAATGTGTGATATTGAAATTTTAATTTTAAGGAAATTTACATTATAAAAGCACCATCATTATCCAAAAGTTATTTATATTAATAATATAATAAACTGTAGATTAAGAATATTTTCAGTTTCATTTTATTCAAGATAATATATTCTAAAGTGCATATTACAAAAATGGATAGATTTCAAATATTAATTTTAAAAAGTTGGTTTGAAAAAAATTATAAAATTGTATTTGTGAAAATAAAAATAAGAAATATTTGCAAATGGTTTTTTATTTTAATAAAAGGCTGCAACAAATTCAAAACATTGAAAAAAGTACGCTACGTGCCGTTTTGTGTCAGATCGAATTCATATCATTAGTAAAAATGGCAAGTTGATGTGCTGATTTTTTGCAAATTGGACTCCACTCGTGCAAGCTCAGGTCAAAAAATAAAATGTTATCGTTTTGATTTATTAAAAACAGCAATTTTTACTGCCGTTATTTAGTATGATTCAATCTCTCTATTAGTAGGTCCTACGCTAATAAAAAATAACAAGAGATTGCTGTTTTTCAATACACTAAAATCTTAAATAATTCACTGTAGCACCAAAACTTTAATTTCTTTGTAAAATTACACCAAATCTAAAAAAATCTCTATTTTGAGTCAAATTAAGGAATAGTCTCATAATACACAACCGTGCAAGCAACTAAATTAGGTGGCAAATTAATCTCAAAATGAAAGAAACAAGTAACCAACTATAGAAAAATTATTTATCAAGAAATAAAAAGCCAATTATATATATATATATATATATATATATAATAAAAAGCATATGAAGTATGAAGGAAATTTTTATCTTAATATACGAGTCATATTTACTTTTATTAGTTTTTTTTTTCCCACATGAGCATTGTACAATTGAAATATATATGGTATCAATTTTCTTTTTCCTCTTAGGCATGTTTTTGCATGCCAAATAATAAGCTCAAAAAAAAAAAAAGAAATTGTTACGGTTAAACATAAAATTCAAATAATCTAAGAGCTAGAAAGGGGAAATACGAGGAAAGTTACAAGAAGAACTCATTTAACAAAAATTCAAAAGACAAAATTAAAAAATAAAAAAGGTTAGTCACGAACTAGAAATAATACGTGCATAAATGAATTCGTTCCATGTATCGGGTAACCCGGGAAGGCACCAATGGATACAATCTGCGTAGGTGGCCGGATCAGCCTGCTGCTCCGGCGTGAGCATCTTGCCTTGGCGGATGGTGTAGACAGAAGTATGTGCATCTTTTCTATATTCAGATAGAGCAGTAATGTTGAGAAAATGTACAGGAATTTTCATTGAATTTGTTACATTTGATGCTATTACTAGCAACCTACGGTCTGTGCCCACATTCACTCTTGTTGTGTTCATAATTGGCGTTGTCTCCTTTGCACATTTTACTCCATCTGGATTGTTCCAATCCAAGCTCCTATAATTTCCCAAAAAAAAAATTATGATAATAGTACTAATAATTAAATTAATAAACCATCGTAGGAACAAGATGACTTAAATTGATGATAATAGTAATGATAAAAAATACTTCTATGTCATGAATTTTTATTTTAATTAACCTAATTTGATTAGTGGGTTACCTAATTTGATTATATAATTATGTCAAAATCATGCTTTAGCAATTAATAAACCTAATTATCAAATATGAACAACCAAGAATCATCACCTAATATACCTAATATGTATAATGGGGTTAGATTTTAATTATTTTATCTTTTTAATATATCTTTTTTTCTAGTAATGGAGTTAGATTTTAATTATTTTATCTTTTTAATATATCTTTTTTTCTAGAAAGATATTTCCTTCGTTCTTTTTTATCAGTCATTTTTGTTATTTTCACTAAAATTAAAAAATAATAAATAGACTTAAATTTAGTATTAAATTACGTGATTAAAACTAAATTGTTAAATTTGATTTGCTCTGACTTTATTGGAAAAGAAAAATAAATTAAAAAAGCAAATTAAATTATATTGAAAGTTTAAAAGTTACATATAAATAGAATTTAAATTTTACTCAAAAGTGACAGATAAAAAATAACGAAGTGAGTATTAAATTCTAATTAAGAATTGAGGATATTTAAAAAAGAAGGATCATTATGAGAATTACTTGATATGGAGAGGCGACATGGTACTGAAGAAGACTTTAGTGCGATTAGGATCCACATTTTCGTCTACCCACTTAGACCATGTATTCAAAACTCTTTGATATGCTAGTGGCCGTGCGATCTCATCATACTCAGTTGCCCCTTCATCGAACGATCCACGTCTGTTGGATCAAAATAACACCCATCAAATCAACTAATTAATTTTTTTTTACTTGACAATGAATTTAAGAATGAAAATTAACAGGAAAATTAAGACTAAATAATTAGTACTTACAGAACTTTCATGGCGAAAGTGTTCATCCACCAAATATAAGTGTTAAAAATGAGGTAATCCACATTTTTCCAATGAACACCATGTTTATTAATCGATTCTGGCATTATTATACGGTTCAGAATACTGTACATATTCGGATCATCCGAATTGGATTCCACTAAAAATGGGGCCCAATAAAATTCCACGGTGGCATTATAATCCTACAAATAAAACATCACAGCAATTATTAGAATCATCATAATTAATTAATTGATGATATTTCAGCTTAAATGAAATAACAGAATATATAACAAAAGGTCACGTAAGTAAATTGTTGCATGCATGGGGAATAATTGTTCAATTACACCCACTAATTAATTAATAGAAAAAGCAATTTTTCATTATGTTAGGTGGAAACTTGTGAAATTAGCAATATTTTGTTCCCATAATTCAAATAATTTTCAAAAAAATAAGATCTTTAAGATTCAATAATGGGCATACAAAGGACAATGATATGGTACCTATCTATCATTTATTAACTTAATTAGTGAAAACTTATGAAAATGAACAGCAAATTACAAGAAAAAAAAAGAAGCAAAATTTCAATATATATGAGAAAGCAGAAAGGTTACCAAAATGGTGAAAACAGCACGAGATCCAGTCTTCTCCCAAGTTTTTCTACCAGCAGGAACCACAGATTGAACCAAACAAACCATTGATTCCCATTGATTCCTGTTCAGTGAATCTCCAACAAACATAAGCCTCTTGTTCCTTAATTTCTTCAACAACAACCTTGCCTTGAATCTTCAAACAAAAAGAAAAATTCAAAATCAATAAACCAAGAAACTAAGCAAGAAATGAGTACTTACTTAGGCAAAGTACAATCCCTAGGCTGCCATTTCCAGCTCTGATACAAAGAATCTTTTCTTCCATTTCTGAGGCAAGTAACTTGAGCTGTAAGGAACTCACATTCTTCTTCTTTATACAAAGGCCGTGTTTGGTTATCAAGAACCCATTCCCCATTAAAAAGATCACATTCTTCTGGTGGCAACTCAACATCCTGATCATCCTCTTCTTCCTCTAAATTCATCATCTGAATCTTTCTCTGATCCTCAGATTCTCGAGAATCCTCCCCGGAATCTCGAGGTTCTTTAAGCGAAGTTCTTGAACTGATCGATTCTTGAACAGGGTTCGATTCATTTTCTTGAATTTCTTGAGGCTTCGGCCAAGAAAATGGGAACTCAGCAATGGACTTAACATCTTCGTTGTACATGAAAACTCCAAACAAGAAAACTGAGAAAACGACGACGAAGACAGAGAGATTGTTGTTCTTCTTGTGGTACTTCATGGCGGCGACTACGGTTGCTGAGGAGAAGAGGGGTGTTTTCCGGCGAGAAGGATGCATGGAGAAGTTGGGTGGATGAAAAGAGAAGGGAGATACATGGGAAAATATAGAGAAAAGAAGAGCTAGATAACGAAAACGACAATGGAAGAGAGAGAAAAAGAATGGATTTTGAGAAAATTAGGTTTCTTAATTTGTTAGTTCAGTGAGAGAGATTTGGTGAAATGGGATTTTCTTGGAAGAAAGTACTGGTTAAGGCTTTTCTTTCTTGTGCTGGCGGAGGGGGAAAAGTCTCTCTCAAAGTTTTTTTTTTCTTTTATTTTTTATTGTTTAATTATATTAATTTGTTAAAATCTAATTTTGTTAACTCATTTTCCTAGTTTTTATATTTTTTTGTTGATATTGGGCTATATGCTTCTTTATTAAAAAAATAATAATTTTGTTAGTTGATTTTTTCATCTTTTATTAATTTTATATCGAATTAATTTTATATCAAGTTCAATTTTTCATACCGTAATTTATAGTTGAGTTATGTAATATTTTTTGTAAAATAAAAGTATCTATATCTAATTTTGTTAACTAATTTTTTATATATTTTAATTATTTTCTTGATACATCAGTTTTCGTTTAGAGATAAAGAAAGAAAGTGAGAGGAGTGAGTTCAAAGTTTTTTTTTTTTTTAATTTTAATTTTTACTTTAGTTGGTCATTTTCTAATAAGAAAATGGTGGTCAATATGGTTGATGGGAAATGAAGGATATTTGGTAGAACATATTTTATTTTCTATTGGATGATGGTACAATCAGAGTTTGGATTTGAGATAACCTGCTCAATTCTTATTATTTTATTTATATATTACATTTCAGTTATTAATTTATTTATTTTTATAATAGTTCATCTCATATATATCATCCATATCAATTTATTTCATGAAACAGTTCATGTTAATAAATAAAAAAAAGATTTTACAGTTAATTTCACACTTTTAAAATAATATTATATTCTTACGTAAAAAATATATTATTATTTCAACATATGAATCAATCTATAGAATTGGTCTTAAATAAGAAACTTACATTAGATTGAATTTAATGGTAAATCTACAATTTTTTTAATCAATTTGCTTTAAAATTAAAATTTCACTTAATTAGTAAGTAATTTTCAATTTACAAACAAATTACTTAATATCAGCCAAAGACATATCTTTACTAAAATTCTTAGGTGCCATGCATCATCTGCAAAACTGATTTTGCAGTAAATGGTTTATTAACCCCCCCAAAAAATCCGAAACTAAATTAATAGTTTATCAAAAGTTTTTATAATTAAGTAATTAGTTTTGGTCAAAATACTTTTTAGGATTCAACATGCATAATTATGAGATTAAGTCATCACATTATATGGAATGATGATAATTATAGTTAGATTTGTTGTTTCCTTTTTGCTTGTCCCATTTAATGAAAAGAAAAAGAAAATGTTATTAATTTTTATCTCCAAAAAGAAAAAAGAGTTCTCTAATATTCTGTTCATAAATACACTGCTTTGTGTAACGGTGGGAGAAATTATTATTGCTTAAGCAAATCTTATTGGTTTATTATTATTATTACTATTGATAAATGAACAATATTATCCATATCCCCAACGTTTAGACAAAGTTTGAATTTATATATCAACTTTTAAAATAAGACAGAAGGAGTAAAAAAAAATTTATTGTAACCATCGAGTATTACTGTATTAAGAATTAACTATTTTTATAGGCATTAATAGCTTAACTTATTTATCACTAATAGATATTATATAAAAACTATCAGCTCCACTAAGTAATAAACTCGTGGTCCATATATTAAAATTGTTTTTCTCATTTCTTTACTTACAAACACTGATTTAACTGTCAATTTTTTTTTTGTATAAAAATCCGTTATTGCAATTTTCCTTCTTCTGGTGATTGAAAATTGCTAGTATTTATCAATTATTATTATTATTATTATTATTATTATTATTATTATTATTATTATTATTATTATTATTATTATTATTATTATTATTATTATTATTATTACTACTGATCAAATAAAACCTTAATTTAACTTGTTTAAAATAAGGTGCATTAATAATTATGCTAGTGTGACTAAATCAGTTGAAGCATCAAATACTTTTGTTAGTTTAACTTTCATCTTTTGATTAGTTGATTAGTTGAGATGAAATCAAATTGAGACAATTTTATACAACTTTATTAAGAAAATTAGTGGTTTTGTTTTTCACCCAAAATTTGGTTGTGCTTAAAATTTCTAAAATATATTGGGAAAATATATTTTTGCCCCCTAAACTTATCAAAAATAAAATTAAGCTTTTCAATTGAAATTTTATTCAAAAAAGTTCCTGAATTCTTTTTTTTCAACTAATATACTTAATCGATGGAAATAGTGGTGTTTAAAGACTGGTAAAACGAACTTTTTAAGGACCAAATAAAATTTGATAGTTAAGAGACTCAATTTTGAAGGGCATATAATTAAACTATATTAATTAATTTTTTCCTAATGAAAATGTGACTTAATACAACAAAATTTACCTACTCAGCACTTCAAATGTCAATATAAAGTTGGTACAAAATTAATGATATTTCACTTTGATATATTATTATTATTATTATTATTATTATTATTATTATTATTATTATTATTATTATTATTATTATTATTATTATTATTATTATTCATGGATCAAGATAACAATCAAATAAAACATAAATAAAGTAATTTTTGTAAACATATATAGTTTGCAAAGTGAATTAATACAATTAATCGAGTCGATTAGTAGAAACTATCAATTCACAGTAGCAATTGATGTTTCTTTGTCTCCAACAACTACCCAATTAATTAAGTTGTTTGAATTATGGATTAATAATTAATTAGTGGTGATAATTAAATTATTGATTCACTTAATTAATTATTAGGAAGGATGGCCAAATTGAAACCCATATCAAAATCATTAATAACTTTATGTTTGAGAAAAGTAAAGGCTAAGAAAAGCCTTTTAAATCTATGGAGTGAGTCTACACCCAACATATCATCACAATTATTTGTACTTTGCTCACTTTCACTTCTTTTGGTCGCTACATTGCTTTCTTTACAAGTGAAGCCAACAATACACAAATTCTAAAGCATTCCCTTTCACTACAAGAAAATAGCCAAATAGCAACAGAAAATAAATTTCGTTGCTAAAATTGGTTAAAGTTTTAGGGATTTAGCAAAAAAATACGAAATGGTTGTATTCCGTTGCTAAAAAGGAGGGAGATTTTAGCGTCAAAATATAGCAACAGAAAATAATTTTCGTTGCTAAAAATGGCGACACTTGACAGCGAAAAAAATTTAGGATTAAAATTAGCAACGGATATTAATTTCGTTGTTAAAATAGCAATGAAATTTATATTTCGTTGCTAAAATATATTCCGTTGCTAAAATAGCAACGAAAATTAAATTCAGTTGCTATTTTTGCTAAAATAGCAACGGAATATAAATTTCGTTGCTATTTTATGTAGAATTTAGTGAAGGTATAAATAATAGCAACGGAATTTTTATTCCATTGCTAAAATAGCAACGGAATATAAATTCCGTTGCTATTTTATTTCGAATTTAGTGAAGGCATAAATAATAGCAACGGAATTATTTTCGTTGCTATTTTCTGTTGCTATTTTAGCAACAGAATTTAATTTTCGTTGCTAATTTTTATCTCAAATTTTTTTCGCTGCCAAGTGCCGTCATATTCCGTTGCTAAATTATTTTTCGTTGCTAATTTCCTTTGCTAAATTTAAAATCGTTAAAAAATAATATATATAAGAAAAACCCCTATTTCTTTCATTTATGTTCTTCTTTTCACAATTTGGCATTTTTTTTTCTCAGATCTACCACTTTTTGCTCCGTTCTTCCTCAGATCTACCACTATCTGGTGACCGGACGACCGTGAGTCCTCATCGTCTCCTTTCTCTTTACTGCTTTCAAGGGTTCGTAGTTTTTGTCCTTTTTCTCCTTTTTTTCTATTTATTTATTCATTTCAAATCTCTGTTTCAAGAGGAGTAAGAAGAAGAAGAAGAATAAGATATTATTCTTAAATTAAATCGTTCACTATATATATAAAATTTTGTAGAAATTCATTATGTTATCTCTTGATTTTTTTTATTTTTTATTTTTTAAGTTCTTATTAATTCACTGTATATATAATCTTATATGTGCTTCTAAAGAAAAAATGACCAGTTTTCTCTTTTTGTTTTTATTTTTATTTTTTGTAGATATTGATGGGAATATTTTTATGGGTAAGGCCCGCACTATTTGCTTGCTTATTTCTTTTTTTCTGTTTCAAGAGGAAAGGGAGATGGGTTTTTTCTTAGATGGGATAATAGACGCCATGCCTGTTTTTACAAAGGAATTGGTGGTTGGGGGTGTTGCTGGTGATTTTGCAAAGACAGTTGTTGCTCCTCTTGAACGTGTTAAGATTTTATTTCAGGTAATGCTCAATTCTTGCTTCTTGGATATTGTAATTATTTCCTTTCTTCGTTTTCTATTTTTGTGGTGGTAATTTATCGTCTTTCAAGATCTTATTGGTTATGATGAAATGGGTTTTCATGGACAATGAGCTTGCTTTGACAGGAGTTTTCCTTTGATTCGTTTGCTAAGAAAATTCAAGGCTAATGGTCTCCTGCTGGGATTTCTTGGAGTTGATAATGAGGTGTTGTTAATGGGAAATTATCTTGGTAAGCTCAAGCAGTCCAATAGATAAACAAATGTTTTGATGGGTAAGGCCCGCACTATTTGCTTGCTTATTTCTTTTTTTTTTCCCCGTTATTAGCTTGCCTAATTTTGAAACTTTTCACAATTATATAAGTTTTTTTTTAATTTATTTACTTAATTTAGCTCTACAATAATAATCCTTCATAAATCAAAAAGCAAGTAAAAACTAAAAAGTTCCAAGGAGATATGTCGGTTGTAGTTGTAGATACCTATTCTGATATAATTGAAGGTCTCTTTATTATATATATATATATCAGTAACGTTCAAAGTCTTTATGGATGAAGTCTAAAACAATATCTTCAATCTCAACTTCTGCAGATCTCTAACCAATGTCCTAATCAAGAAACCAAAGAAGGAAGCACACTGAATCTTTAATGGCTATGTTGGGAAGCCTAGAGGTAGGATACTATTATTTCTTCTCTTTCGCTTGATTTATTAGATAATATATTTGTTAATTGGACAATTGTGCTAATATTTTGTAATCAGTTTTATTTTAGATAGTGTTAAAATAATAAATAATTATATTTAAATTTATTATTAAATTATATGATTAAGATATGGATTCATTTCACTTGAATTAGGGAAGGAAAATAATTTATATGCATGAAAACAAGAAAAGATCAAATGTCCCTAAAAAACCCTAAAAACTTTAAATTGAAAAATGACAACCTAAACGTCATTTTTTAGGCCCGAAAAATGCCGTTACGGGAGCTCTACTCAATAACAAATATCCATCTCGAAACGAGCTTTCCGAAAACATATTATAATAAGAAATCTGACACTTATAGCAAAAGTTATGACCAAAATAGTCTGTACCGTAAAAATAATCCATTTAGGTTGATTTTCTCGTATTCTTTGGGGGCTATTATGGTTGGTTTTCTTTTATTGCTCTATATGTTGTTTATGGTGTCTTATGAACTGTATATGGTAATCATATATGTTAAATCTGCCTTGTTCCATAACAGGCTTGTTAAATCTTTTGAAGTAAATACATGGTCAAACACTATTTGTTGGCCATAATTGCTACGTGAGAGGGCTTTTGACTAGCAACTAGTCTCATTAAACATATATAAAATTATGTATTAGCACGGACTACTGGTGTAAATTCAAATGACTACCTTGTCATAAATTTCTGCTTGATTTTCACATTTGAACTATAATTTATTCCTTGAAAAGCATCATAATTAGTCTCATTTTGTATATATGCAAAATTATGCAGCTTATGAAAAAAAAATTGACTTTTGCTTGCAAAAATTAGCAACGGAATTGAAATTTTCGTTGCTAAAAAATTACCAATTCACCGAAAATGAGTTGGTTGAATTTAGCAACGAAAAATTAATTCCGTTGCTAAATTTAGCAACGGAAAATGAATTCCATTGCTAAAAAATAGCAATCGCCGAATTAGCAACGAAAATTTCCGTTGCTAAATTGTATTTTTCTTGTAGTGTTTTATATTACTTTTTTTTCATTACCCATATTTAGTTCTCACAATAATTTTTCATATCATTTTATACTGATTTTTTTATAATTCATCCGGTATTCAAAACCTTTTACTCCAACTAATTTGAATTTTTGAAATTTTTTACTTCATCTAATTTGAATCTATGTTGGAAAAGAGCTAACAAATTTTATACACTCAATTCAAGAAACATATCTACCGTTTTATCTTATTTTTTTGTGATTGTATGGTCACCTTTTTATGTAATATGATTTATAATATGATTCATAAAAAAGAAGGATTAAGCTAATCAAGTTATGTAATACGATTGATAAAAAAAAAAGATTAAGCAAGTCATATATTCAATAATCGACACTCAATTAATAAATAGAATGTCTCATTTTTTTAAATGTAAATTAAATTTTCATTAACAATGCAATACACATCTGATTCGATAATCGATACTCAATTAATAAATAGATTCAATATCTAATTTTAATTTAATAAACAAATACAAAACACGACATCATCCCATAAAAAAGCTTCAAAAAGAACTAAAAAGATAATACAATAACAACTAAAGACATCAAAGAACAAAAAATTGAGAAAATAATTAACGTGGGGAAGAAATTTCTTTAAAAAATCTACTTAGATATCTTGTATTTGTCAAGTGGATCTTTGAAGAGGAGAGATTCATGATAAACTCTCCAAGCATAATCCTCAAAAGAAAAGCACCTAAACAATCTCTTTTCTTGCTTGTTTCCGTTGCATTCTTCTTCATTATCATCGTCATCATCACAATCGTCGTCATCATTGTCGCAGTTTTTAGGAAGAGGAGAGATAGTGCTCTCTATAGGAAGAGAGATAAGCAACGCCATTGATATACTGCTTGAATTATTGCTATCTCCATCACATGCCACTGGTCTTCCTCTTACTTTCTTCAGCTTTCCATTGCTCCATACCTACCATTTTTTTTTTCAACAAAAGGCAATAATTTATATGTCGTCATACTAAGAAATTAGCTTTAAGAATTATTTGCATATTTATAAAGTGAAAAAAAATGGACACTTTGCTGAGGCATTTCTGAGCCAAATCAAACTGGCAGAAGGAAAAAGCCTTAGGCAGAAAGATGAGCCCAAAGCATTATGTTGGGCTTCACGAGGCCCACTCTAGTCAAGATAGATTGTGTATTGAAACAAAAATCTTATTCTATTACCAAATTTATGCATTGATAGTATGTATATTTATACTATATCTTGAGAAGAAATCAAATCCAAAATTTTCTATATTTTTATATTTGTAACAAAATACTGGCCAACGGATTAATTTCTAGTGACATATTAACTGCAATTTTTTTTACCTCATAAATATGAAAAAATATGATTTTTTTTTGAGAAAATGAAAAAAAAAAATTGAACTTGATTGGAAATAAGTGCTTTACAAAATGTGCTATCTAGAACACATACAACTTGGAGGTGGTAGTTCTCGCCACAAATTACGGCTAAATTGAGAATATATATATAAACAAGCAAACTGACTCATACATAGTCTATGTTGGCCTAATGTTATCCCATGATACACTAAATAAATAATTATATCACTATCAAAACTAATGCACGTATGAGCAAGCTTATCTTGAATTTGACTTTTCTAGAAAATGGGAAAAATGCTTTGTAATATAATTTAATCGACTTCCTCATCAAAATCTTTATCTAGATTTATTTTGTAATTTTGTTTATTCAAATTAATATTTATATATTTTATTATCAATCAAGAAAAAAAAATTAAGAAATCATAGGCCGCTGGTAAGCATAAAAAAGTTTTGGTCCATCCAACACAGTCCCTTTGGGCACAGAAATTCAAACCCAAAGCCTTTTGTGAAATACAACGTGGAACCCCAAAGTTCGAGCCACATGCCACTTTTTTTGTTCTTTAACTTTAATAGGCCCCATGTGAGTTCAACCGAACTGTAGGAATTAATTTTTTGATTTTTTTATATAATTATTGATACAGTATTATTTAATTTAAACCGAATTATTATAAAAATAATTATTATTTTAAACGAATATATTAGAAAAATAAAATTTGATTTTATTTAAAGTAAATAAATATCAATTTTTTTTTTGTGAAATGCACGGGATATTCTGGATGGGCTCCAACTGTGAAAGGCACCTTTAAGCCAGTACCACACCCAGACTAATCATCGTTCGCACCGTGTCGGTTCAATTAAAGGGTAGTGTGCTAGCCAATGTGTTGCTCCGTACGTGAGGTGGATCGAACCCCTAACCTCACTTAAGGGATGAGAATACCTTACTACTCACACCAACCATAATTGATTAAATATCAAATTATTTGAACAAACTAATGTTGATTTTTATCTAAATTTTTATAAAAATAAAAAATAATTAATTTATTTTTTATCATTAATAAATGGAGTAATACTTTCCTAAAAAAATAAATGGACTGCTACTAAATTAATATAGTTAAGGAATTTCTTCTATTTATTTTATTTTATATTTTTTTGTGAGGCTAAGATCATCAAATCAATAACATACAACAATTATGCGATCTTGAGACCTTAATCTTTTCTAATACGCCATGGTAATTTTCTAATTAAATAAATATTTTACGATATTATTAATAATAAAATACAATAAAACCAAGGAACTCACCTGAGCAATATCGCCTAAAGTGACCATAACCGAGTCCGCTTGGGGCAGGACGGAAACCCAACCCGAATCCGCTAGCAACGAGTACTTCCTCTGGCTCCGGATTTCATACTGTAACCCGACTATATACGGATAAGATCCACCCGATATAGCCGGTTCATCTCCGCACGAACCCTCATGGAGGACCATTAAAGAGCAAAACCGGGTCGGGTCATCCCTCAACGGGTTCTCAAACCCAACGGCACGAGAGAGCATTTCGATTATCTCCAGCCCGACTTTCTGTAATGCCCGAGTTAACTCAGGCAAGGATAGTAGGCTTAACTCGGTTGACTCATTGGAACAAGCCGCATCCAACCAAAACGACTCGCCGCTTCCATCCTCATCATCTTCAAAGCCTAGAGGCCAATTTTTAGGGAAACACGATTCCTTTTTATCTCTTGTGAGTTCAAAGAGAGAGAGAGACTCGGACTCGGCTGCGTTAGCGAGGTCGGAAGATATCCCATGATCAGTGAGTTGAAAGAAACCGAGTTTAGAAGAGGCTGAAAGAAGCTGATCGGCAAAGCTTAAGTCGGAGAGAGAGATAAGAGGAGGAGAGGTAGGGAGAGAGGAGCGACGATTGAGAGGAGAGAGGGTGGGAGGGAGGCGATGAAAGAGGTGGGAGAGTGCGTCGACGGCGGCGGAGGAGTTGAGGTGGTGGCTATTTGGCTGAGCTGACGGTGTTGGCGGCGGAGCTGAGGTGGCGGAGTAGATGTTTTGTAAATGTTGAGAGTGATTGTGAGCTGAGGAAGCCATAGATGAAAATGAAAAGCGAGGGAGCCAGTAATACACTGTATATATAAAGTCTCCTGTGCATGTCACACGTGTTTGTACAGATTTAATTTTCCTGATGCTTATCCTATATTCGCATTTTAATAAATCTCGACTTTTTATTTATTATATAATTTTTAATATTATTTAGTTTAGTTCCAATCGAAATTTAAAAATTTAAAATTATCTAAAATTTTATTTTTAAATATTAATTAAAATTATTTTTAGTGATTTCATGCTATAGAAATAATTTTTTAAGATCCGTCCAATATTTTTAAGCATATCAAAATTCGATCAAATCCTAATAGTCCAAATAATTTTTTTACTGTCAAATTTAAAGTCTATTTGACTTGAATTTCACCTCAAAATATATCTTCGAATTCGTTCTTGATTGATATTTTTAATGGTACAAAAATATTTTTAAGTATTTCGAATGATACTATTTACCTTTGATTTCACTATTTACAGCTTGAAAAATAATATTCTCTCATTTTACATTCACAGTTAATTATGAATTCAAAGATATTAAAATTATTATCATATATATTTAAAAAGTAAATTTTTGGGATTAATTTAATAGTTATAAAAAGAATCAATTGTCTTATATATATATATTATGAATTATTTTTGTGTGACCAATAAATCCGTGACTTATCTGCAGGGTAGTGGTAGGCTGCTGGCTTGTTGTGTGGGAAGCTGCAACTATGTGCAGTGTGCCTCTGTTATGGTGATACGATACATGATGAATATATTTTTATTTTATTTGCTATTGTCTTTCTTTTATGTTAGAGCTGAGCAAATTTCAATTTAAATCAAAAAATCGAATTAATTGATCAATTTTTATAATTTAATTTAATTTAATTTTTTAATTTTTTGAGTCAGTTTTAATTTTAAATTTTTAAAAGGTTTAATTTTTTGGTTAGATTTAAAAAAATTTGTTAAAAAATTGAACCAATCAAAATTCTATATAATTAGATAATTTTTTAATTAAATAATTATTTTATACATATAAATTGTCGTATTTTGAGTTGCAAATTATATGAGTAAATTTATCAATTATTATTTTTAATTTTTAGATGATAATTTGAAATTTTAATGATTGGATTGAATATCGATTGAATAAAAAAATTTATTTAACGATTTTTTTGTATTAATTATTATATATTTTGAAATTATATATTTAATTTGAATTTTTATTTGGTACAATTTAGATATTTTTACTTTAATATATTATGATTTGTAATTTTGTATAATTTTTAGACATAATTTTTATTTTTTTAAAAAAAATATTTTTAATTTTTTGATTAAGCAAATTGAACCGACCGAAAAATTTGATTTGAGTATTATTCAATTATTTAAATAATTCGATTTAATTCAGTTAATTAAAATTTTAAAATTTAATTTTTTTTGATTCGATTCAATTATTAAATCGAACCAGCCGTAACACACCTCTACTGTATGCAACCAAAATGTTTATCATATTCATAAATCCCATACTGTTTTGCAATTTCAAATTAGTAATGCACTTTTAGTTATTATAATGAGAGGAATTTTATCGTTTAATTTACGAATTCAACTGTTGATTCGTGAAATGTTATTCAAATTGAATATAATTTCTTTATGATTCGATTTATTTGATCCATATAAAATTTTTTAAATTTAAATATATGTAAATTATCTTAATTTATAAATTTTTAATATTTAAGATATGCTTTTTAGTTTTTATTCTCGAAAAATTTAAATGCTATAAAATTTTATAAAATAAACATATTATAATTTCTATTTTTTAACTGCTGAGAAACAAAAGTTCATTTTAACATTAATTTTAAATTTCACACAATTTAATTTTGCACTATATGTGTATTTCATTTTCGTTGTTGGCATCACCTGTCAATCTGAAATATAATGCGATAAGAACTATTTAACAAAAATATTCAACTATTTCATTAAATTTGCAGTAGTAACTTAATTTCAATCATATAATATTTTACAATCCACTAATCCACCCTTTGAATAATAATTTTTTATTATTATATTATACATATATTTTTTTACTATATATCAATTTATTTATTCATATTGTATATTTATAATATTTATAGAGCTCGGCCTAAAGGTATTTATGAGGAAATCATTGAATGGTGGACCCGGTCCCACGCTTTAGGTGGGTCCCCGGTTTCCCCTATTTCCAGAGCCCAAAATTCCACCATTAACAACCCGTCATCGACCTCGCATCAAACGGCAGATCATTATCACCACCAATACCAAAACATATTTAAATTATTATCATCATCTTCCAATTCCCAGAAATCGATTCAAATTAAAAACCAACGAGGAAGCTGCTATTAAAAACACCGACTTTTCGATTCACCATGCTCGCTAAGCTGTTCCAGAAGAACTCACTGCAACAACCACCGTCGTCGCCACCCCCTACGGATGAGGTACCAATCATCAATTTTTCGTATAATTTGGTAACTCATAATCACATTTCAATACAATTTGTAATAAAGATAAAAACTTTAATCTCATCTGAGTTTTTTTTTTCAATTTTTATTATATGTTTATAAACATTGTTTTTGAACTCCAAAAGGGAGTTTTAGGACCTGGAGATATAAATCCACGGGTTTCTGTTCACTATGGAATACCTTCCACTGCGTCCATTTTGGCATTTGATCCCATTCAAAGCCTCTTGGCTGTTGCAACTCTGTGAGTCAATTCTTTTCTTGTTGGCTATTTCTTTTAAAGGTTTCTAATTTAAGTTAGCTAAATGTTGATATGGATTGAGAATTTTAACGTGGATGCTTGATAGTTCAGTTGCTGAAATTATAAGGATTAAGGAAGAGGGATTCGCTTAGATTGTGTAAATGAAAATTGTCTGCTTTAAAAATGATTCTTTATGTGTGTGTGTGTGTGTGTGTGTGTCGATGAATATTAAATGAAAATTGCATCACATATTTAGGTAAATTGTGCTTGAACTAACCACCAAATTTACCTATTTAAGCAATTTTTTTCACCCATCTGAATTAAATTTCTTATGTACTTGCTGCAGGGATGGTAGGATAAAAGTGATAGGTGGTGACAACATTGAAGGGCTTCTTCTTTCTCCTAAGCAGTTATCTTTTAAGAACTTGGAGGTTTGTGAGTTTCAATGCATGAAGTACTTGGCTTTCTTTTCTTTTTCACTCGTCCTTTTGTCCTACTATTTCTCCTACATCATTCTGTTTGTTGATTACTTCCTTCGGCTATTTTGTGGTATATACTTGAATATATCTGTCAAAATCTCAAAATGGAAAGATTTGTGAGTAAATCTATGTTCAAGCACCATATTTTTCATTCATTCTTTTTTTTTCCTCCCTCTCTTTTCCTATCTAAGCAATTTCACTTCATTTCCTCTCTCATACATGCTGACAATTTGCCTTTAAGTAGGTTATTTAAAAATCTGAAAGGGCTGTGAGTAATTGGTATGAATGGTGAATTTTCTGCTATAAACCATTTTAAGTGCTTACTTTCAGATAAGGAAGCAAATCTGTATATTTTTATGTGAAGCTTCTTGATAGCATAGTTGCTTATTTTGGTATTAAGTCTGTCCATTTACCTTCTCTACAGTTTCTGACAAACAAAGGCTTCCTAGTCAGTGTCACTGCTGAAAATGAGATTCAGGTATCATTCTGTGATGCTATGTGTCTCGAAAACACTTTTCTTGCTAACTTTCATTTGTCCTTCAGTCTCATGACTTTAGCATGTAGACAGAATTTGAAGATTTCTCCTATTTTTTCCCTTTTAGTTTTTCCTTTTTCCTTACTGATGCATGTGATTGCTTTATTAATAGGTTTATTGACATTACAGGTGTGGGACTTGGAGCAAAGGCAGCTAAGTGCCTCTCTACTATGGGAGTCCAATATAACTGCATTTTCTGTTATTTGTGGCTCAGGTTACATGTATAACACCTGGAAACCATAACATAATATTGGAATAGAAATTATAGTGCCATTCAAGTAACCCTTTTTTACTCTTTTTCATATCCTCACCATAGGTTTGTTGGAGATGAGTATGGAATGATGTCTGTGTTAGAATATGACTTTGATGGATCAAAACTTATGCAACTTCCATACTATGTCCCCACAGATGCAATAACAGGTAATGTTTCATTGGTTTCATTTCTGTGAGTTTTGTATTCTCTGCAAAAGCTTTTCTCAAACAATTTAGTTTTGCAGGGCCTGGAATTCTCATAACTATTAATTTTCAAATTAGTAGCTTCTTGGTATTGGATTAAAATTTTATTGTGATCAGTTATGTTGTGCATGTGTACAACAAGGTGCGATGTTAAATTTTGCCATAGTTTGGGGTCACCTTAGCATTTGCAATTGTTGATGTGAATAGCATGTTTACGACACATTCATGTTTTGTGCTGCTGTTTCTTCTTAATTATGTTTCAAATTTTTGCTTAATTTCACAGAAGCATCTGGGACATCCTCCCCCAAAAATCACTCTGTTGTTGGACTTCTCCCTCAACCTGAATTTCAAGGAAATAGGTAAGACGAGATTAGCTTGAATATGTTTTTGCCCTTATAAACATATAAAATTCTTGGTTTTGAATTATATACCTTTTAGTGTCATCTTTATTCATTTTAAGCTTTCAACTTGCTGATTTGAGATTATAAATTACTGCATTTAAAGGCATATTGACTAGATTCTGCATCTGGGCCAACATGTGAGTTTGGCACATGTGCACTGATAAATTGTGCCATTATTTTTGAAGATTTTTTTAATTAACTCGCCACATTGAGATTCAGGTCTTAACTATTTATCTTCAAGTATCTCATTCTTAATGGTCTTTATGTGTGCGTCTGTTTGTGGCTTTGTGTCGTGTGCAACTATCCCTAAACAGGAGAAATCTTAAACAATATCCTTCTTAGGGGAATTAGTTGCACTAAATGGAGCAATATATTGGTTTTCTTGTCCTTTTATGCTATGCTTTTTGATGTTCTTCTTGATGTGTTTTAAAGAATGTGTTCTTTCAGACTGTTGATTGCATATGATGATGGATTGATTGTTCTCTGGGATGCTTCTGAGGATAAAGCCGTCCTAGTCAAAGGCAATAAAGACCTTCAATTGAAGAGTAAAACAATGGCTGATTTTCACAAAGGCATGGGACATGAGCTTTCCGATGATATATCAGAATACGAACACGTAGAAAAAGAAATAAGTGCACTCTGTTGGGCATCAAGGAATGGGTCAGTTCTTGCTGTTGGTTATGTTGATGGAGATATAATGTTGTGGAACCTATCAACTACTGCTACTGACGAGAAATCCGGGAAGTCATCAAGTGATGTTGTTAAGTTGCAATTATCATCAGCTGATAGAAGACTCCCTGTTATTGTTTTGCATTGGTCTGCAGAAAATTTGCATAATGATTGCCGTGGTCAACTCTTTGTCTATGGTGGAGATGCAATTGGGTCTGAAGAAGTTCTAACGGTGGGTTCTCCAACCTATACTAGTTTCCTTCAATTTATCAAAAGATTCTGATCCTTTAATGAGAATTATTAAGTTTGTTGTAATGAGTGTCATTATGTCAATACATTTCTCTTGAACTAAATCTTGAGAAGAGTCTTTGAATGTATGATGAGTATCTTTAAGGGAATGGAGCTTGCAGTATGTGTTATTAATCCCTGGAGTTGTATCTGAGATAGAAGGAGAGAAAGTGATGCAGCATGAAAGAATATTGTTTAAATGGACTATGCTCACATTCTAATTCATTTGCATGCTAACACAATTTTCTTATAACATGCTATTCTATATTCATTTGGTGTTTGATGAATGAACATGTTATTTATACTTCAGTGCAATATCGACAATAGATGTTCATATCTTCTTTCGTTCAAAGGCATTAGATTTCACACGAATTTAATATTTAAAAACAACAAAAAATCATCAAATCATTTTACTTCTTAGATATTTCGGCCTGAATAGCATTTTCTAACAAATTTTGTCTTCTACAGGTTCTGAGCATTGATTGGTCTTCTGGGATAGGATGTCTTAAGTGCACTGGGCGCGTAGATCTTACTCTTAATGGTTCTTTTGCTGATATGGTTGTATTCCCAAGTCATGGTGTGAGCAAAACTAGAGGTGCCTTTGTACTGACAAATCCTGGGCAACTGCATTTCTATGATGATGCTTGCTTTGCTTCTTTAATGTCTCAGCAGCAGACACAAAAGTCTGTATCTTCAATGCAGTATCCTATGCTCATTCCAACCATTGAACCATACATGACTGTGGCAAAGCTAGGTTTGGTGTGTAAAGATGGGATGTTTCCAAAGGCTCTTTCTAAGGTATGTCATAGTAAATATGTGCAACGAACATTAATAGATTCAACTTTCTGAGTATGAATCCTGTTGTTAGTCAGAAGCTAACAATTAGGATGGGCTCCCATAAGGTTTGAAAGTAAAAGGAAAGGGAAAATAAAAATGTGTTCTTTTCTTATTTTTTTATGCTTTTTGTCAAGAATATTAATGTAATCACACCAGCTTCTTCCTTGAAAGAAATGGTTCATTCAGCTTTGAACTACCAGGGTGGTGGGCACTATCTGCACCACAAAAGTGCTCTGCGTTCTAGTTAAACAATACGTTTTTACCTTTAAGATAAACAAAAAATAATTGTTTTTCCAACTTTCAGTGAGTTTGTTCCTTGCCTTTTCTTAAGGAAAAAACATAAAATTGATTCTGGAAGAAATTTTTAAGCTGCTATTTATAAACTCTTCCATTGTAATTTCCTTTGCATCTTTCCCAATAATAATTTCCCTGCAGCTTTTTACCAACTTAATAATAACAAAGACAACTATTCCTAGGTTGTCTTTGTTGTTTGCTTCAGCTTAAAAGTAGAAATGCAAATGTATGCAATTGTGAACAATTTTATTTTCTAGTGCCACTCATGTAGTGAATTTGTTGTCTTATTTTATATTAGACAATATTTGCTACAAAAATTCAGATGGCACATGCACAAAGAAGTATGAATTGGCCTTTGACTGGTGGGATTCCCAGCGAACATCATGATGCAGAAAATTATCAGGTTGAGAGAATATACATAGCAGGTTACCAAGATGGATCTGTTAGAATATGGGATGCCACAAACCCAACCTTTTCACTTGTTTATGCTGTTGGATCTGAGGTTTGTACTTTGTTACAATCTTCAAAGTCCATTTTTTAAATGCTTTAGAATTGCTATGTGTTTTGCATCAACATTAATCAAGAACTAAAAATTTTTTTGATGGATAGGTGGAAAGCTTGAACATTGCTGGGGCAACTGCATCAGTTTCTGCACTGGAATTTTGCTCCTTCACTTTAAGTTTAGCTATTGGCAATGAAATTGGTATGGTAAGAGCTGAATAATTTTCTGCTTTTCTTGTTTTGAGAATATAAAAAATTGGCTGTTAATTAATTGGTATTTTTCTTTTTGGGACTATTTAGGTTCGTTTGTACAAGCTACTAGGGAGTACTAATGAATCAATTCTGCATTTTGTCAAAGAAACAGAAAAGCAAGGTATCACTTTATATCTATTGTTACATATGTGCATGTGTCCTTTAGAATTTGTATTGCTGTGATTCTCTAACCCCCAATTTTATCTGTAATCATTGTAGTTTCAAGACACTAGTTCTAAGGTTTGGGTTTGAAACTCAGTTGGGAATTACTAACAGTTTTACATATTTGTGAAATTGGAATTTAGTACTCTATTGTAGAGAGATCTATGTAATTAAAATAACTCCCAAAGAGCTGGGCTTACCAAGTTTGAATTCCAGGTTGCTAGAGTTTATTTCGTTATTTTTAAACTTGTTGGTCCAATCACAGATTTTTTTTTTCTTTTGCTTTTTATATTTATTTATTTGTAATACACTGTCAAACACTTTCTTAAGGAGCTATCAAATTCTGGGATCCCTCTCTTGCAGTAGCCATGATAACTTGTTACTTTGTGGTTCACAATCCCTTTGTTACTGACCTTGCACTGAAAACAGTATTGTAAGTGACCAGTAATAGTCTGTCAATGCATACTTCAAGCTGCCTTACGAAAAGATGGGGGGTTGGGAAAGCCTTTTACCATCACATAGCATGAAGTATTTATTGTTTGTAGAAATAAGAATTCCTTTAAGCTTTGTCAGTATTTCAATTGGGAAGAGTTCATTCCATTTGAAAAGACTAAAACCTTCTTACCATTCTAATCACTTATCAAAGCCATGATATGGCTTAGTTATTGAGAAATTGTAGTGAAAGTTGCCATCCTGTGGAGGCTTTAAAGTTGATCACCGTTAAATGTTTGCTGATGCCTCTTTGTGCCAAAATAAAAAAGTAATATATATTTGTTTGGACTTTTGATCTTTTGTCAAGAAGTTTAAGACTTGTCCTAGTGGTTTGTTTCTGAGTATTAATGGAAAACAGGTCTGTAATTTTTGTTTTCTCTCTCTTCTAGCTATGCATAAAAGTTTTACTCTTCAACTGTGCAGTCCACACTTTGCACCAAGAGGATGGACCTCAATGCATTGCTATCTTTTCTTTCTTTCAATCTCCTGTAACCGCATTAAAATTTGCAAATTTTGGAGCCAGACTTGCCGTTGGATTTCATTGTGGCAAGGTAGGAAATCTGTGTACGTTAACTGTCTTCTCCTTAATCTTTGTTGAACTATAATTGCATCACAAATTTGTTAACCAATTAATGTCAAAAAATGGCTTATCAACTTGGCATTTCAGGTGGCAATGCTCGATATAAGTGCATCATCAGTGTTATTTGTCACTGACAGCATATCCAGCTCAGGGTCACCTGTGAAATTTCTGGCTATGAAATCATTACCAGATAGTATTAGCTCAATAAGTAATCCAGAGGACACTGAAGCAAAAACAAAGGTGGATCATCTAAAATCAGAAGTTTTTATTGTGACAAAAGATGCATATACTACTGTTATAGATGATAATACTGGTAGTATTGTCTGGTCCCGATCACTACAACATGAAAAGGAGTTGACTGTAGTTTCTATGCATATAATAGGTCTGTATGTTCAGCGGCTTGAGAATATATTTTCTTTCTTCTGTTAAGCTGTATAGATTTCTTAGTAATTGTTTGTATGCAGAGGCAAGAAACTTGATCTCTGAAGTGTCAAAGCTTTCATTTAATGCAACGAAGACCAGTGAAACTAATAGTGAACCTGACCAAGGTCTCACTGACTCTGGAAATACTCTAGATAAAGTTGACCATGAAACCTCTGCTCAAACTGACTATTCTGAGCAATGGCTTCTCTTGCTTTGTTGTGAGGATGCATTGCACTTGTTCTCCTTGAAGTCTTTGAAAGAGGTAAATTCTACCTTATAAACATTATAGTTTCATCATTTATTTATCTGCTATTCTTATTTAGAGAAACTTTTTTATTTTAGGGTGATGCCAGTCCTATTCAAAAGGTGAATCTTTTGAAACCATGTTGTTGGAGTACAACCTTCAAGAAGGATAAGAAAGAGTGTGGGCTTGTTGTTCTCTATCAAACTGGATTGATTGAAATAAGGTAAAGTGCTCATTTATCCTTTGCTCAATCAAAATTTGGTTGTCTCTCCTCTTGTAGAAATTGATCTTTTTAATCTAAACTTCCATTTTTTACATCGATCTGAAGTAAACAATTGTTAATGGAACAAAAATCATAATTTTGCAGGTCTTTGTCAGAATTTGAAGTGGTGCGAGAAAGCTCTCTGCTGTCAATTCTGAGATGGAACTTTAAGACTAACATGGATAAGACAATATGTTCTTGTGATAGTGCAGAGCTTATGCTGGTTTGTCTTCTGCTAACCCATCTTTCTAGAGGGCCTGTTATCTCTATTACCCGGATATGGAAAATCATTATCTTAATCATCTTCATGAATTTGATAGACACACAAATCAGCAAATGTGCTAGTGATTTCAAGTATGAGTAATTGAGCTGGGTTAGTGCTATCCAGTATCTTTGAAAAATAAATAAATAAATCAGTTTCACTGTTCACACAGGTTGCAGGTTCTTGGCATATCTATATGTAGTCAAAAAGCTTGAAGTTTATTTGCTAGATGTGTTCAAAATAGTTGAAATGGATCTTGGCAACTAGGATGATGAAAGTAGGTCAAGTTTATGGATGTTCATTATGCTGCAAAAACTAATTTCTTGGACAGCATTTATCTTTTCTTGCCCCTATAGCACGCTCACGGGCTGCTGTATTTTATTGTTTCATTTTAGTTTTATAATTTTGAGTGGTCCTGAAACTTGTTTCTGAGGATTGGTGCAATACAGGGGTATTGCTCCCTTTCCATGATGATCTACTGCTCTAAACTCAATCACCAAGATTGCAGTAGCATGCATCTTTAGTTGCCCTGTTCAATTGCTAAGTTTACTGTTCTTAATTTATCCATGTGCATTTCTCCCTATTGAAGTAAATTGATTACTGCAGTTTGGCATGATAAAGCTGAACTTATTGGCTGAAATTTTGTGTTATAGGTAAATGCCAGTGAATTTGCTTCTATTTCTCTTTTGGCTTGCGAAAATAACTTCAGGTCAGTTTGTTGTTTTGCAAGTCAAGTATAAGTCTCAAACTTTGACAATGTGAATAAAAAAATTAGCTTCTGATTGAATCTTTGCTAATAATAGGATTCCAGAGTCATTGCCTTGCCTTCATGACAAAGTCCTTGCTGCTGCTACAGATGCCACAATTAGTTTGTCTCCTACTGACACGGAGAATCAGGTTGAAGCATTTATTTTGGGATTTCAGCTATTTATCTTCCTTATCATGAAATGAGATTCGATTTATTTATTTATTTTTTCAGCAACAGGGTGCTGCCTCTGGGATTTTAGGCAGTCTCTTTAAGGCCAACCACCCTGGTCAGGTGGAGCAAAATGTGGATCTTCCTGGAGTGTGTAATAGTAACTTTGCACATCTAGAAAGAATATTTTCGAATCCCCCGTACTTAAAGCCTTCTGTCGACATCTCAGATAATAACCAGGAAATTTTAGAGCTAAACATAGGTATTCATCTCCTGTTCCCACCATCTTCTTCTGTTGGTATCTCTTTTATTCTTTTTCTTAGTGCTGCTATTTGTTGCAGATGACATTCATATTGATGGTCCTCTTGTTGTCAAACCTTTATCAGAGACGATTACAAAAGGTTTATCACGGGTCTCATTATTCTCCACTAGATTTGTTAAAATTCTTAATGTTCTTAGTGTCTTTGTTGTATTTTCTGCAGATAAAGGAACAGAAAGGGAAAGATTATTTGAGGGTGGAACTTCAGATACAACACCAAGACCTAGAACTGCTGAAGAAGTTAAGGCTAAATACAGGAAGGAGGTAATATATAAACAAATAGTGAAAAATCGAGTACTTCTTTGTGGGTTAGACATTCCTCACATAGCAATCAGCTGTTTCAGGATCCTACTGCTGCAGCTGCTCGTGCAAGAGAGAAGCTTGCGCAACGTGGGGAAAGACTTGAGGTAGTGTTTCTTTTGGTTTCTTTTAGTGTATTTGTTGGATAAACTGTCTCATGTTGAAATTCATATTGTATTTGGTCTCAGCTCATAGTGCCTCAAACCTAATCAAATGATATTTACTGAAATGCTGGATTAGGGTCGCCTTTTGAGAAACATCTGATGATTGCTGTAAAACGATGTGAAGTAGAATGCTTGGCTCTTATGTTCTTGACATGAAAAACCCATATAGAAATGGCTTCAATGAAAAAAGACATGAGATACTGTAACATAAGAAAATCATTCCTGAAAAATCTATTGTTAAATTAGAATGTTTTACGCGTAAGTATATTAGTTAACTAACTTTTCCTATTGAGCCATCTACTTTTTGCCAATCGTTTCCTATGTTTCTTTGTTCATCCCAGAGGCTCAGCCAGCGTACCGAAGAGCTGCAAAGCGGGGCTCAGAACTTTGCATCAATGGCAAATGAACTTGTAAAACAGATGGAGAAACGAAAATGGTGGAACATATGATAATTCAATGCCTGTAAGTTGAGCTTTGATTCATTAACCAGTCCGAGTGTCTCTAAAAACAAGCCTTCACATAAGCATTGTTTTACTATATTTGTATAGTCATCTTTTTTCTTTTGTTTTGTTTTCTTTATATTGGTTGACGAACAGTATGGATTTTTGTCATTCATTTGTCCACGTTTTATTTATGTATACTTTATAAAGAAAAACAGAATATATGAATAGTTTAACCGTCCAAGAACTAGAAATGTTTTATTTATGCAAAATGATTTAATTGGTGTTGGGGCTGTTGTAGCAACTCTTTTGTGTTTTGCTCAAAATGGGTGGATTCATCAATAATTCTAAACTTTTATAGTGGTGGGTACCTACTTCCATTCTCATCATTTCATCACCCCAACACTATCAATTTTATTTATTTATTCATCAACCTAGTCAAGAATTAAATAGGTTTTTACTTTTTATTTTTATTATATAATAGTGTATTATTGGTTTAATTCATGAAGAATAATTCTGGAAGGAGAAAGAAAACCTAGTTATGTGAATTTTACGGTTTTTTTTTCACTTCAAATATCAATTTTATATTTTAAAAAGTATTAATTATAAATATTTTTTTTTAAAATTTTATCTTCATATATGAACTAAAAAATTAATTAAGAGATGATATATAATCGTAGAGAACTGATAAAAGAATATTTTTAGTAAATTATATCAATATTTTATACAAATAATGTTAATTACTCTCATAATTTTTTTAATGTGTTATTTTTTAGCAAAATTTAAATTTCTGACTTTATTGAAAATGAAAAATAAATTGAAAAAGTAAATTATATTATATTGAAAGTTTAAAAGTAGCAAACAAATAAAATTTAAATTTTATTCAAAAGTGACGTATAAAAAAATGGATGGAGTACTTTTCTTTAAGAAAATTTAATTAATATCTTTTGAACAGGAAATTCAATTATGCTTTTTTTTTTCAGGTGACTTGTTATTATATAAAATTAGCTAGTTTATTTTATTAATTAGTTGTATTAAATTTAAATATGAGGATATTAGAAAATTACTATTATATATAAATTCGACCAAAAATGACCAAAACTTTAGATTGGTAAAGCAGTAATTAAATGGGTGTAATCAACAATAAGATCGCATAAATTTTAAAATTTATTATTTTTTTATTAGTATTTTTTTTTATTTTTATTAGGATTAAAAAATAATAAATAAATTTAAATTTAATATTAAATTATGTGATTAAGATTAAATTATTAAATTTGATTGGTTTTGATTTTATTGAAAAAGAAAAATAAATTAAATTATATTAAAAGTTTAAAAGTGATAGATAAATAAAATTTAAATTTTAGTTAAAAGTAATAGATAAAAAAAATAAAAAAAGTAATTTATAATTTAAAAAATTGATATGATATACGCGTAATTCAGTGTGCATGTAAACGCACTAATAATTTTGTAAGGAATTTAATTGGCACGTTTTTCTTTAAAGAAATAATCGGCTGCTCAAAAGTGTGGTCGGAGAAAAGTATGAATTCCCTGCAGCGATCATCTCTTGGGCGTCAAACTTCTGTATGATTATAATGTGAACTATATGCACATTTGAATATTGCAATGTTTTATTTAATTATTCTTTTTGAAAATTAAAAATTTATTATTTAATTTTCTTCTTGAAAAGTCGGTAATTAATATTAAATGACAATCAACTATCATCTTCCAACAATAGCAAATTCAATTTACGTGTATTCCTTATTTAAGTTACATGATGGTGTCACCCTAATTAAAAAATTCCATAATTTAATATTTCTGAGTTTTAGTGAAAAAAATCATATGATGCTATTTGCCCTTTTAAATTATGATATATTCAAATAGGTTACTCATCGATATGATAAAAAATTATAAAAATTTTATATTTTAAGAATTAAGAGGAGAAAAAACAGAAAAATTTATAAATGTAATTAGCATTATAATTTCTAAATTTATAACTTAACGTGTCTTTCTCGAGTTATTTAATTTTGGAAAAATTTAATCTGACATGTTTCATAAAAGTTCACTTGTAAATTGTAATATTCAAAACTCATAATTTAATTCTGAACTTTTACGTTTTTATAAATTAAGTTTTTATACTTTAAAACAATACATTGAATTTTTATATTTTTAAAACTACACATTAAATTTCTGAATTTATCTATTAGAATATATTAAATTCAAATGGACGTAAAAAATAACAGTATTTCATAAAAACACATACGATTTTAACCGCGTTTGTATTATATCGTAGTTTATGCTATCTATTTTAGACTTAATGTATTTTATTCGAAAAATTTAAGGACTTAATGTGTAATTTTAAAAATATAGAAATACAATATGTAAAATCGTTAAAGTAGATATCAAAGTATGGATTTTTCCATTGTAATATCTGAAAGTTGAAAAGCATTTGTGGATTTTTAAGTTATTGTATTGTATTTAATTAGATACCTTATATTTTTCTCTTTTAGATAGCATTGAAAAATGTGAATGGAGTGATACATTAAGCATACATGTAAGAATAAGCCTTCAAATTTGTTCTATTTTTTTATAATTACATTTTGGGTAGGGTAAAATTTAATTTCTAATCAATTAAAAATTATTTTACATTATTATATTGGATTTTAGAAGTTTTAATTCAAAAAAGTGTTCAAAATTAATACATATACTTTGAATTGTTAAAATAAATAAAAAATATATTTATTTTTAATTTAATCAGTGCATATCGTATGACATTATTTTATGACACATCCTAATAATATACTTATAATTTATTGCAACAAAAAAGATGTTTAAAAAAATAATAATGATCAATCTTATGCATAGATATTTTTAAAGAGAAACTTTATGCAAGTTTTTTTAATTATTAAATTAAGGTATCGTAAAACAATTAGATTAGTGATGTAAACTTCCTACCATATTCAATTGACATGGACCCAAAAAAGGCCCCAATGTGAACCATATGCTTGTATATTTATTTGGCAATCTTTGTCGAAAGAGTCAAATTCACATAAACCTATTTAATTAGTCCCTGCAAAATGGCAAAATTATTTCCAATCCCTAAATCTTTTTAGTCATCAAATTTTTATTGTGTTTATTAAATATTATGAATAATTTTTATAATATTATTTTTAAGAATTTAGATCTTTAAGCTATCAGTATTTCTCCTTTTTAGTCCCTACGTCTATCAATTTTGTACCGATTGTGAATTAATATTAATAAAATAGCAAGAATAAGGACTAGATAGCAAAACACTACAATAATTCAGGGAGCATAGATGCCATTTCCCATTCAGAGTGCGTCATTCCAGGCGTGGGGGGACCTACTAGAAAAGTGGGTCAAGTTGAAAGTTTGACACCCAAAAATTCAACCTTCTCGCCAACCGAATGAATCGCTCAGCCTCCAATCGACCACATGGACTGCCATCTCAACAGTAGGACGCATACATGTCTATATATACACACGCACAGGTACCGTACTGGAGGGAGAAGCATGAGATAAGACGAGCAACAAGAAGCACAAGTTTGGGATTTTTATAGCTGGAAGGTGAAGAGGTACTCGTGTTATCTCTTCCTTTATTTTCTGGGGTCCAAAGGGGTTTCATTTGCATCTCTGTGGCGTGAATTTTTTAGGGGTGCGTTAATCCTCAACTTGCGGGTCTTCAATGGCTGCTAATTTGGTTTTATCAGAATGTGGCTTAAGACCCCTCCCCAGAATCTACCAAGGACCCAGAACTGGTTTTGCTTCAAAAAGTTCATATCTTTTCAAGATTGGACCTTTGCCAGTCACAAAAAGATACAATCTTTGCCCTTTTTTTAAGGTTCAGCAAAAAAATTGGGCATTGAATGTTGCTGTTCCAGTTAATGCCCCAATTGTGAGTGGAGAAGAGGATGGTGATAGAGTCGATGTTGTTAATGGTGTTAATGAGGAAGAAGGTGGATTCTTTGACCCTGGTGCTCCTCCTCCATTTAAATTGGCTGATATAAGAGCAGCTATTCCTAAGCATTGTTGGGTTAAAGATCCATGGAAATCTATGAGCTATGTTTTGAGAGATGTGGCTATTGTTTTTGGATTGGCTGCTGTTGCTTCTTACTTCAACAACTGGGTTGTTTGGCCACTTTACTGGTTTTGTCAAGGAACAATGTTCTGGGCTCTCTTTGTTCTTGGCCATGATTGGTACAGTCCTATTCTCTATTTAATTTTTTGAATTTATGTTTCTGTTTCATGTAGACATTTGGATCCCCATTGCCCACTAATTTAATTTTTTTGCATTTCTAATTCACCAATGCCTGGCTCTAATTTTGCAGTGGCCATGGGAGCTTTTCAAATAACGCAAAGCTGAACGGTGTGGTGGGTCATATCCTTCACTCCTCAATCCTTGTTCCTTACCATGGATGGTTAGTCCCTGAAATCTCTTCTCCATTGTAAATTATAAGCTTTCTGTGTTGTGCTGTGGCATTTAGTTCTCTGTGTAGTCTGAGAAGTGTTGCAACTGTAACTGTTGTTTCAGGAGAATTAGCCACAGAACCCATCATCAAAACCATGGACATGTTGAGAATGATGAATCATGGCATCCAGTGAGTTACTGTGAACGTAGAGCTTCTAGTTTGAGGCAATCTTGTTTGTGTCTTTTCAAACTTGAACTCTCAAAACGGTACCATTATTTCTTTTTTATCGCAGTTGTCTGAGAAAATCTTCAGAAGTTTGGATAATGCTACTAAGATATTGAGGTTCACTTTACCTTTCCCCATGCTTGCTTATCCTTTCTATTTGGTAAGCCTTCTAAATCTTGATTGATTAACTAAATGTGCTTATGATCTTGTGAAAGACTTGAGTATGATGCTGGTTTCAATTTGCTTGCAGTGGACTAGAAGTCCTGGGAAGAAAGGTTCTCACTTTCACCCAGAAAGTGATTTGTTTGGCCCAAATGAGAGAAAAGATATTATTACATCAACTGCTTGTTGGACTGCAATGGCAGCATTGCTCGTGTGCTTAAACTTTGTAATGGGTCCTGTTCAGATGCTTAAACTCTACGGCATCCCTTACTGGGTATGTTCCGAAAAGGATCTCTACAAACTGTTATGTGCTTAAATTCTTGTATTCATGCTCATGAATCTGTACTAAATGCAGATCTTTGTCATGTGGTTGGACTTTGTCACCTACTTGCATCACCATGGTTACGAGGAGAAACTACCCTGGTACCGTGGAAAGGTATGCCTCATCAATAGCAATTACTCAATGAACTGCTGTATGATAGAATATAGCTGTCTGATAGAACACAATGTTGTTCTGTTCCGATTTTTCTAGTCAGCTGTTCTGTTATATTTCATCACTCTACTGCTCCACTTGATATATGAAAGTAGAGATCGTAAAAGTTTGTAAGCTGATTTATATTTTGGTTTCTGATTATTGACAATAGGAATGGAGTTATCTTAGAGGAGGGCTTACAACCCTTGATCGTGATTATGGTTGGATCAATAACATCCATCACGATATAGGAACACATGTGATTCATCATCTTTTCCCTCAAATTCCACACTATCACTTAATTGAAGCAGTGAGTATAATCTCTACCTCATGGGTTTGGTTCTGCAGTTTATTTTCTTCAAGTTTTAACAGGTTACATGTTTTGTTTTGACAGACTGAAGCTGCTAAACCTGTGCTAGGGAAATACTACCGCGAACCACAGAAATCTGAACCTATTCCATTTCACTTAGTAGGTAGTCTTATAAGAAGCATGAAAGAAGATCACTATGTAAGTGATACCGGAGATGTTGTATACTACCAAACAGAACCTAATCTTTTTGCTAGTGAGAAAAAAGAGTGAAGCTGTACAAGTGAAGCAGAACAAGCCAAGATTCTTTTGAACCAGCCAGTTATTTAACTACTGACAAGTATTTCATATTGCTTTACAACCACAAATGACAGCCATTTCTGTCCCCCACATAATCTGCCTAAACTTCTTCTTTGATTAAGAGTTACAGCTGATAGATATTTTTAGCCTGTTATGTTGTGATACGGACATAAAAAGATTCACTGTATGATGTTTTTTATATAGAAAATCTGCATCTTATTGGCTAATGGCTATTCTCTCTCTCTCTCTGTGGATTATAAAGTGAAAAGGAGAAGAGGGAAAAAAATGGCATGGCACGGGAAGAAGATAGGTCACTCTCGCGAAAAGACAAAACTCAGGACTCGAAATAGACAAATCTGTTAATTCAGATATACGCTTTGGATCAATATATATATATATATATATAAACAAAACTTCATTTTGTTAATCTGTCAAAAGACAAAAACCATCCTATTCTTAATGAATGATAATCATATAAATAACATCTCTGTTGCACTGAGCATGCTTTGGCTGAATTTACACTTGCTGAATAAAAACAGAATTACGCACTAAGAAGTTAATGTTTTTCTGCAAATTTTATGTGGTTTCCAGTCAAGCCATTATTCATCCCCTCCCTTCCTCTAGACCGATCAATAGCTCACTAAGTGAACCGCGCGCATGAAGGAAGATATTCGTGATTGATCCTTCTTGATGCCATCTGAGCCACAAATACCACTGCTAACATCAACACCATGAGGTTTCAGGGTAGATAGAGCTTCACAAACTTTGTCGGGTTTGATACCTCCTGCTAAGAGCCATCCATGCTTGCTTCTAATTGGCGGTAACTTAAACTGCGCCCAGTTAAATCCTTTGCCACTGGAAATACGTTCACATGAAAAATTCAAGGCCAGAGAATGACAATATTAAATCGGAATCCAATCTCAAAGTGATAGCACATTTGAAATTGGGCAATTCTAATAGACAGGCGGCAATGCAACTCAATATTTGTCTGTATGCTAAGTTCATTTCAATGGCTATTCAGTCACCAAATATTAATTGACTTCAACAATTAGAAGTTTGAATGTGATTGTTCTCTAACTGCTTGTTTGGACTATATCATGGGATGAAATGGCAATATAGAGATGAAAGAAAAATTAAACTCATTATGGTACGTTACAACAGGCCTAACAAATCAGCAGATAACTACAACAATAGCATAAGAATATACAGTTCCAAGTTTGTATGATATCGAGACGAGGGGTTCATAGAATGAATGCAAATTCATACAAAATGAAGCCTAGCTAACATAGACTACATGAAAAAACATGAAAGAAGAGAGAAATTTTCTAACCTGCCACCTGTTGCACTATCGACAAGAATCCAGTCAACCGTTGAACAGTCTTCATCTGAAATCTGATTTAGAAGGTCTCCATCTGCATTTGCATGAAGAACATAAATTATTTGTTTTTCTTGCACCAAAAGAGGAAAAGCTGCCCTTGAACCATTTCCATGAAGCTGCGGAATACATAGCATAAAAAGGTTAAACGATTAATATGCTTTCTATAACCGAGTCAAAATCAATACACATATACCTGCACAAATTCAAGATCACATTCATCTGCAGCTCTTTGTATTGTGTCTGCATTATCATCCACAAAGACCCCAACAGGCTTTGCTCCATGTGCCCTTGCAACTTTTGAAATTTCCTTTCCCACTGAAAGTGAAATGGAACGTTTTGACTTGGGCCAAAGAATCATCCCAATAAAATCAGCTCCAGCTTCTGCTGCCATTGCAGCATCTGTAGCTGTTGTAACCCCACACATTTTAACCAAAGGCCGCTTATGTTCACGTTCTTCATGAGCACAAGTGTTTTTATCTGAAGGGGTGAATGTGCAGGTGACTATGCTCGATGAATGAGGCTTAATTCTTGACAAATTCAGCTTCCCCACCTTCACAACTTCACCTGCAAAAAAAAAAAAGGGCTTGACAATCATAGTAATATCAAGAATTATCTACATATTAAGAGCACTGTATATGAATGCAAGAACATTGAATCCAATATGCTGGAAGGGTTATATACCGCTATATTACCAATTGTACATTTTAGGTACATATAAGAATTAGAAAGTACTATTGGGAAATAACAGAGGCAAAGCTTACCAAAAGAATGCCTTGTTTGCAAGATGACACATTTGGGCTGAGAGAGACCACCAGTAGCCAACCCTTTAAAGAACAACAGCAACATGAAATTAAGTCTCACAAATTTATTTTTCAAGACATTGTCATAACAAAGTAGTAGCAGCAGTAACAACAGCAACAACAACAAGAAGTCACAAAATAAAGCCAAAGTATTTATTATTCTTCCCTAAAAATACAGTAATAATCAAGCATCCTTGTTTTTGTTTATTCGCTGCCATTTCATCAGTGAAGAATGGATATTTTTACCATTTAATGACCGACTAACAATGTGATGCTTGGTAAACACTTTGAAAACAGAAATTCCAAAAATGCAGTTCTCCTATTCAGTGAAAGTGAATAAATTTAAGTGATTTGAGGTTTGAAAAAAAAAAAAGCAGTTCTAAGGGGAATTTCAGCGAACAATTGACGTGCAGTATAGCAAAGTGTTGAAAACAAGACTAAACACAGACCTGAGATCATGATTAGATCAATGAGTAAGCTCCTCCTCGACGGAATTCGAAACGAGTCTCAAAATCAGAGCCGAAGAAACCCCTAATGGCCGCAAAAACGCCGCCGTTTGTGGCAGCCAATCGCCAATCTCACCGGTTGCAGCCACCAAAGCCCATGCAACAAAATACAGGGTGGGTCTAGCTTTGACTTCAGGCCCAATTTTTTTTTTTTTTTTAAGACTCTCAATTTATATTGTTATATTTACATGACAACATTATGTAAACAAAAATAATTTGTATGTTCAATTTTATTTTTTAAAATATCATTTGTTAAATCATTTCAGATAAAAAATTTTAAAATAAGTATGAAATATTTTTCGGAACAAAATATGAAATAGTTAAGATAAAACTAAAAAATATTCTGAATTTTTTTTCTAAATTATTTGTTAAAAATTTTTAGATGAATTAAAAATATATATTTTAAATTTTTTAGTTGTTTTTTATTTTACAAAATATAGGAATACATATCTTGATAATGTATATCTTGATTTTTCAAGATATAAACAGTTATATTTTTTTTGTAAGATCCATTTTCTTAATAAACTTTTGGAAAGATCAAAAAGGTTAGAATAAATTTATTTTCTTTTCATCATAATATTTTCAGTGTTAACAAATGCTGCGTAAAAGTTAAATTCAACTTTTTTTTAAATAAGTTAGAATTATTTGTTCAATTTACAAATGAATATATAAACATATTTTGAATTTTTATATAAATGATGTGAAATTAGTGCTTAATTAATAAATTATTTTAAGCATGGAGGAAAAATGTACATTAACTTTTAAACTTTGTCTTTTTGTTTTTTCTTTCGAAAATGACTTTTATTTTGTTTTTTAAATAATTAGAAAAGTAGTCAAATTTTTAATTATTTAAATTATAAGTAATTTTTATTATTTTAATAATTTTACTATTATAATATTTTTATAATGATAAAACTCAAATTAATTGCTTAATTTTTTTTAAAAATACATATTTGTCACTTAAATTTATATTTTTAAAAACTACCCGTGCATTAGAAAAGTGCTCATATGTGCCCTTCAATCTAATTTTTAATTGTGGACGATTATGAAATTGAAGTTGACAAATAGCCACTTTGAAAAGAAACCCCCACGAAGATTTTCTTAGCTTAATCGAGAGCCACGAATGGATTCGCACACAAATTAAAATAATAATAATAATAATAATAATAATAATAATAATAATAATAATAATAATAATAATAATAATAATAATAATAATAATAATAATATTCAGAAGAAGGTCAATTTTGGAGGCGTTTTGTGGTCTTCCCATTCAAACCAATAATTTAAAATGGAGTAATTATTATCCCACCCCTTGTTTCTAATATTTTAGAACAACTCACCCACTAAGAATTTATTTCTTTCTTTTTTCTTATTATTTCAATTAAATTTAATCATCATTTCGTTAAAAATCATCTAACCAATTTTCGAGTATTAACACAGTATGCACTGGCAAAAGAATCACAATCTCTTATTTTTTATATAGTTATTATAATTAATATTAATACTATCCTATTTCAGTTTAAGGGTCACTTTTATTTTTTTTTTAATTTCACTTTACTATCGCTTTTTAAAATTTAAAAATAAAGTTAGTATATTTTTAAAAATTAAAAAAAATTAAGATATTTTTTTATTTATTATTATTTTAATATTTTAAATATATTTGTTGTGATTTTTTTTCATATCAATCAATGAATAGACAAGCAAAAGAGCAAGGTGACTTCAATCTTTGAGAGACCCTGGCTGAATCAACAGCATGGGATGATCATGGGTCAATATTCTACCATTACTAATATTTTTTAAAATATTAAGAATTATTGATCTTTTTTTAAAAAAATTTCGTGTGTTAAGAATTAAAATTAATGAAAATGGTAATAAATTCCATATGAATACTAATTAAGTAATTATTACTTTCCAAATAACAAATTAACTATAAAATGAGTTTTAATTTAAAGTATGCTATTAGCTGGGTTAACAAATGAAAATATTAAGTCGGTCTAGAAAAAAAAAAGTTTTTTTATTGACTCATTAGTTTCAACTTTCAATTAATAAAGACATATTGCATTAAAATTTTAAAGTAGCCACTAAGATGATTTTTTTTTTAAGTTGTGAAGTTTTTTTGAATTAATCATTCGGTATCCGAAATTCACTAGACAGATTAAATTCGAATTTGGGACGTCGTTGCGGGTTAAGATTCTTTACCGCTCTCCATAGAAGGTGTCGGGAGTCGATCCTGAAATCTCTCATTTCTAGTCTAATCTGAATCACTACTAGACCACTATCCCATGCGTTTTTAATTTGTGAAGTTAATAATATTGAAAACAAATTATGAATTATTATTATTATAATGAGAATTATTTAAATAGATTAACTTAATTATATAATTAATTTAAAATTTTTATTTTAAAGAGTTAATTGTATTACCCTTTTTCTTTGTAATGCCTTCAACAATCAATATTTTAATAAAAGCAAGTCTTATCCTATGGTCGTAATATTTTAATGTCGTATGTTTTGGCAGAATTTATCAACATGATGTATACATATTTTTTGCCACTCAATAAAAACGAACTTAAATATTTTAATTTAAAAAGTACATTAATATAATATTGATATCTAAATATTCGTATTTTTCATTTGTAATATTTAAAAAAGCTAATATACAAATGTGAAAATGCATATATTTTTCAGTGCCACCATAGTTGAAATATGATAATTCTATAAACATGACGTATATATTTATCTTCTTCTTTGTTGTTTGCTATGTTTGTATTCTGTTTTTTTTATAATATTTGAGTTAAAAAAAAGTATATAAATTCAAAATATATTGACAAGTCCTATCAACTATAGAGGACAAAATGCTCACTTTGAAAGTGGAAATATAAGATAACATCATTTTTATATTTTTATTTCATACAATAAATATTTTAATGATAACGATGGCAAATTCGAGTTATAGACAAAATAATTTTAAATATTTGATAAAAATTATTTTTTTTATAAATCTACCTGGTATAAATACTAAATAATCGAATTAGCGGATGTTTGATATCAAGTGGTTATAAATTAAATTAGTAATTAGTATTAATAAACTTAAAAAATAAAAAGAAAATCAACGGTTATCGATGAAAGTGATAAATAATTTGGATACTTTTAGATGAAAATTTGTTTCGATTTTGATATTATATATTATGAATTTAATAGTATTTGATTTTTAATTAATTATTAAAAAAAATAAAAAAGAAAGAAATCGTCAGCTTGTTTGTGGCCGGTCCAATAATTGTAATGAACCACAAAAGAAGCTTCTTTTAATTAATTACGAAAAAATGCAACAAACAATAGAAAAATAAAATAAAAAATAATTATATGCATGGTTGACAAGTAGACTAGTGGGCGGCTGGCACAACTCCTTGCTAGCTAAGATTTTTCCATTGCTGAGAGACGAAGGAAGACAGTGGTGAATATGTGGGGCCAAATAATCACCACTTTTTTCATATCCATTCAAATTAATTTTTAATATATTTTTTATATTATTTGTTTTTATCTGTCAGTCGTTATGTGGAATTAATAAATCACAAATAATATTGACAGATAGAATTATATTATTAACCTGTGGATTACATTTGTTTTTTCTTTTATTATTTCTTCATTTGATATTATCCAACCCAAAAAAGAAAAACATTTTAATTTAATAATAACCGTTTGATTTAGTCATATTGAAATGATGAAATCAATTCCAACTCGTGTGAATGTTATATCAACTTGAATATGATTTTTATAAACCAAAAAAATGATAAATTAAATTTATATAATATAAATGAAATTAGCCGAGTTATAAACAATTTAGATATCGTTTGTCAATATTAGAAATGTTGAAATAAAATAAAATTATTTTAATTTTTTAACCTTTTAAAGCGTTTATTAAAATAAATTTCACAAAAATAAATTACTTGATTATTAAATTATTTATTTTTTAAAAAATAAAACATGCATATTTTGATATAGAAAAATATACATTCTAATATTTTATCAGGTAAAAAAATTAAAAAATATATATATTTAATTTATTTTAAAAAATTTAATAAATAATTAAAAAATTCAAAATATTTTTTAATTTTATTTTTTATTATTTTATATTTTGATCAGAAAAATATTTTAAATTTATTTTAAAATTTTTTATCCAAATCAATTTAACAAACACTAATTTAATATGTTTAACTCGAACTAAACTAAATTAAACCGAATAGCAAATGAATATAATTTGTATTATAGAAAAGAAGAGCAACTTTATTTATGTTAAAATAAAGCTAGCAGTACCAGTGAACACGAATTTTGATCAAATGTTACAATCTCTCAACATTGCATTGAATCTTTCATCTTACTGATAATACAGAATTACAATCTCCCCAGTTAGGGAGATAAAGAACTAAGAATATAAATAATTAAAAAAAATTTCTCCTTTCTTTTGATCTCTTGAACTTTTCTTTTTTAATCCCAATTCCTCACTTCACTATTAGTCCTAAACTTAAATACAAATTATTCAAATACTAATAACGAATCGAAGAACATCGACCGCAGTTGATTTTTGCTTATGCCACCATCTGCTCCTGATCTATGTACATTTGCTCCATCCATGGTGGAATGGATTCACGAACGCCTTTACCCAGGGTATTATACTGCTTCTCTGCACCCAAGAATGAACTTCTGGCAGGAGGGACATCCTTGACTAAGGAATTCACCCATGAAACATCTGGCTCCTCCATGTTGGACATCGAGTTTGCTGATGTGGAATTGTTGTTGCTGCGAAACCCGAATGATGCAGACTTCTTTAGCTTATTCAGCTCATCTCCTTGAACACCCCAATCCAGCTTTCCGTCTGGAGAGCTCCAATCTGAAAGATTGGAGGACATCATGGATGCAGAATTTGCAGCAGCAGTGATTCCAAGCCGGTTAGTTGCTGCTCCACGGTCAATGAAACTGTGGCTCCGCTTCGCAAAAGCAGAGGACCTTGAATTCATCACAGCAGCAGCCACTGCAGCTGATGAATCAAAGCCATATGAAGCTGCTGGCTTCCTCACCGAAGAGGATGAGATGCTAGCTGGGTAGCTTGACCGGAGTTGGTTCATATTTTGGCGAATCTGTACTCCGGTAGGAGATTGTACTTGGGTTGGTGTTGATGGTTTCAATGACATCCCGTGCAAAGGAGACAACAAAGAAGGATCGAGAGATCCGAAAGCATCATCGAGATTAGTAGGCTTCAAATCACCAATTCTATTGAAGTCCTTGCTCCAACAGGATGGAGAGGAGAGACCCGATAACTCATCCATCAACTGCTGTTGCAATTCCATTTCCAAATCCCGAGCGCATCGAGCAGTCTTTAGCCTGCTCCCGGGCAGCTGCAGAGCTGGTGGAGTAAGGTTCACTTTGTTCTGCCATAAGCTTCCGCTCTTTGGAGATGAAGAGGCAGCTGCCAAGGGAGACATAGGTGGCGTAGAGACCGACGATGTTCCTAGACTGAATGGACTCAATGTTGCCATGTCCATTGAACTAACTGACATGGACTTGGGCGAGGGCATTGCTGAACCTGTGGAAGCATAGACCGGGCGCAATTCCTCAGGCTTGTGAGCAAAGAAACAAACTTTCCGAAAGCAACCAGTTTCATCCTTGCAAAGCCTAGTCCTGTATTGGGCGGGATGCAACCATGACTCAAAAACACCGTGTGCGTATTCACAAGCATCACCTTTCTGGCATGTCCCCTTACGAAACTCGGGGCAAGGGACACAACTGTAAGGGAACTTCTTTGGGTCTCTTCTCCTTGCATTCTCTCCCGGATGAACAAAAGGGCACTCGGTCCAATCATGAGAGTATGCCCTCGAGCAAGGCTTAACCTTAAAACAATACATCCTAAACTCATCTGTGCCATATATGCCATTGTTTATATCAGGCAGTGACACGTCAATAGGATATTCTTTCTTCTCGGCTCCATCCTTGGCCGGCTGAGACATCAATATCAGTTTTTCTTCTTCATCTTCGCTCAAGCTTTCGCCCTTTAGCAAGGACTCTACCAACTTCCTTTTTGAATTACCGGTAGTCTTCAAGGACGGAGCAAACAGATCAACAGGCTTGTTTCCATAAGCATCCATGCAATTAGCATCAGCAGAAGTATCAAGCAAGAGCTTGACAATTTCTACCAAAGAATTAGCACCGCCAGCAACAGCACAATGAAGGGCAGTAACCTTATCCGAGCCACAAGGTCTACTGACATCAGCTCTACCAGTTCCAATTATGTACTTCAAAACATTAGTACTTCCATACATGGCAGCAATCATAAGAGGAGTCCTCTCTTCGAAGCCCATCTTTTTGGAGCCAGTTCTTCTGCCATACCAGTAGCTTGCCTCATCAACATCTAAACCCATCACTTCAATCTCATTTCTGAAGCCAACAAGGTCATCAGATGCAGAGAGTTCTAGCAAAACTGAGAATTTGTTCGAGATGCTCTCCTTTTGGCTGCCAGATTCGCCTTCCATGGTGGGTTTTGAAGGAAAAAATTTACTCTTAGAATCACTGCACATGCCCAAATCCTGCAGAATTGTAAATAAAAGGATATCAATATACAATTCCATCAAAGGAACAAAATCCAGAAACTTAAAAGCCACAAACAAATAAGTTCTCAAGTTATTATTATCTTTTTTTTAATAGGAAGACAATAGAAGAGAAGAAACTTGTGAGTCTCATCTAATTCATTTACTGGAACAAGAAACAAAACTAGAAAAAAAAATCCCGACTCCCAAAAATAGCAAGTTCAACAACACTATGAAACATGGACACAGTAACCCGACTAGTTAAAGAAGTCAAAATTAACATGAAATCTTCCTCATCTTTCCTAAATTTTCTTACCAAACAGGAGCAACAAGAACCAAAACTAAGCCCAAGCCAGCCAAATAATACTATTATTTGAGATCACAACACATTTTACTCAAAAACAAACCAAAACCATGAATAAAAATTCAAACTTTAACCAAAATTGAACAAAACCCATAAAACCAAACCCTTAAACTTCCACTAAAAAAACAAAAGAATCAACTAACTACCAAAATCGAACAAAAGCTTCAATCTTTCCATTATTTTCCTCATCAAAACAAGAGAAACATACCTATGAGTGGTTCTACTGGTGTGAGAAAGAAGAGAAGAGAGATTTTCGCAGCGAGGTGAGAGGGAAATAAAAGCTCAAACAAAGCTGTGAACTGATTATTGAAGAGAGAACAATTTGGTGGTGTTTATTTATATCTTCAAAATGATTTCTTCAAGAGGAAGGAGAGAGGAAAGTAAGACTTTTCTTCTCCTCTCTTTCTTGCTCACTCTTTCTGTTTTGGTCAAAGTCAAACCTTCAAAGCTAAGGCCACTTTTCTATCGGGGTTTTTGTTTTTTTTTTGGCAATGGCTGAGGGTGAAATGCACATGAAATTGAAATGCAAATGAAATGCAAATAAAAAGTTAAATTTAGAGTTTCAGAACTGGGTCCCACTTTAAGTCAGCTAATATCTAACCGTCTCAACTGGTTGTCCGTCACGTGTGAATCTAGGGCCTACTTTTCATCACGCGCGTGAAATATAACATGTGTGCACTCTCTTTATCAAAATTCCATTTTTTTTTTATTTTTTCACTTTCAGCCAAAGAAAGATATTGCTAAAAACAATATCATTACACGTATTAATAGTATTTTTTTTAAAAAAATACAATATAAAAAAATTAACACGAAAGAATCTTTTGCTAAAAAAATTAGAACATAACTTGAATAATTAATTTTTAATTAGAGAATCTGTTATATATAAATATATTAATATAAATAATTATATGAAGTATTAATTTTGTAACTGATATATTTAATAAAAAATTATTTTTTATTAATTAAATTGTAACTGTCAATTTAATTTTTATCAATTAAGATAATTAAGTATTCTTTAATTGGAATCTTATATAAAGGGCTAAGAATTTTGAAATTTAGAAGAGAAAAATATCATATACCGAATTGTTATTGATTTTTCTCCATACTCGATTTATGTAAAATTTTTAGTTCATGAATTGAAACTTTTCATCTCAATATTTGTGACATGTGGGTGGAAGGTATGCCGGTGACGTGAAACAAATGATTTTCGCTTTAACAATTTACATTTCGAAACATATTTATATTTTATTTTTTGCGATATATCGTGATATATTTCTTTAAGTAAGAGTATTACTTATAAGTTGTTTATTTAGTTAAAAAAATTGAAATGAAGAAGCACTTTGTTTGATAATTTATTAAAACGAAAGTTTGCCATCCAAAATATTATATATAATATTATATTTTCATAATTAATCTACAACAAAATGCTAAACATAAAATTCAATCTTTGTTTTTAATTAATATTTAATTTTAAATTAGATAAAATTCCAATTTACCTAGTAAAATTTAACAAAAATAGAATAATTAACTATTTAATATTTATTTTGATATAACTTCACTTTAAAGTTTATAATTTGAGGCAAAATCATCGTAAAATTGATCGATCCGTTATTTTAATAATTTTTCTTCAGTTAACTGCTGACTTGATTAAGAAGGATTAAATTATTCAAATTTGCAAAATTTAGATATTAAACTGCTCTTTTTTTAATAATTTTAGAATTTTTTTGCATATTCGATTTTAACATATGATTTTTTTGGTATAATTTTAATAATATATAAATAATTAACTGATGAAAATAGTTAAAATAATGAATCTGTCAATTTTGAATTAATATTGCTTCAATTTATAAATTCTAAAGGAATTTTGTATTAAAATAAATATTAAATAATTACTTATTTTTTATCAAAATTCAAAAAAATGAATTGCACCATGGCCTTTTATTTGTGATTCCGGTTGAAAATAAAGTATAAGTTAAAAAACATGGAGGAAAATAAAGTAAAAAAAAAAAAAGAGAATGAGAGTGGGGGAATAGAAGAAGAGAATCAAAGGAAAGGGACTAAAGGGGTGAGTGAAAGAGAAAAATTCCAAGGGCGTCTAGTCCACGCTGAACGCGTTTCTCTTCCATTTAGGTGGGTGACAGGATATGCCTGACTCGTCTTTCCACTCGTTTTTTCATTTTTTCTATTTATTTCTCCTTATCCGATCTATTTTATTATTATTTAATCTTATTATTATCTTCAATTCTTTATTCATTTCTCTTTTATCTTATTATTTTCTTTTAATTACGACACACCAAAAATGCTGTCAATTTGGGCTTTAATTCTGTCCGCCCTTGCACTGATACGCACCGCATGCTTACCGTTCGATTAAAATTTTATGCTTTGCACTTTTCATCTAAGGGCTAATATAGACTGCAATCTAGAAGGATATATATATATATAAAGGGGAATGACAAAGCATTACAATGAAGTAAATCGAGAAGTAGATAAAGCCCGCTATCATGGGATAAGAGTTTCTTGACATTTAGAGGAGAAACATAAAATCAATTGAATTGAGTCGTTTGAGTCATGCTATTTTTAGCTAAAAGATTAGCTGCATAATTAGCCTTACACTTAATATGGGTGAAGTGAATTTACCAATGACAAGCCAAGAATCTTCTAATATCAGCTACAACATCAGAAATATGCAATGTTTTTAAAATTGAACCGAATAAAAAATCGATAAGATTGGGATTCATGGTTCGATCAATTCAACCAAATTTTTTATATTTAAAATATTATAATTATTATAATTTTTTAAATATTATTGTATAAAAATTAAAAAAATATTCATCAAATATTAAATATATATCACAAATATTCTAATAATAAGTTATAAAATATAATTTTAATTTTATTATTACAAGTGATTAGTTATGGATTTTTGAATATCATATGTTAGAAACATAAAAATACAATTATATTATGAAAATAATTTTATGTTTAGATGGAATACTAATGAAATAAATATAAAAAATATTAACCTTGCATATATGAGTATAATTATATTTAATTATAATAAATTCAAATATATAATAAGTATATTAAATTATTAAGTGACATTTTTAGAATTTAAAATTCTAATTTTTCAAATAAATAAATAATAAAAATTTTAAATTTTTATTATTTATTTATTTTGAAAAAATAGTATTTTAAATTTTAAAGATATTACTTAATAATTTAATATACTATTACAATGATCTGAATAGATAATAAGTATATTAAATTATTAAGTGACATATTTAGAATTTAAAATAATAATTTATTCAAATAAATAAATAATAAAAATTATATATATATATTTATTTATTTGATTACAATGAATCAAAAATATAATAAGTATATTAAATTATTAAGTGATATACTTAAAAATTAAAATACTATTTTTTT
The DNA here is from genome assembly GCA_037975025.1 of Excoecaria agallocha. Taxonomy (NCBI): domain Eukaryota; kingdom Viridiplantae; phylum Streptophyta; class Magnoliopsida; order Malpighiales; family Euphorbiaceae; genus Excoecaria; species Excoecaria agallocha. The sequence continues at coordinate 39,749,640 of CM075813.1, read as the reverse complement.
CAAATAAATAAATAATATATATATATATATATATTTATTTATTTATTTATTTGATTACAATGAATCAAAAATATAATAAGTATATTAAATTATTAAGTGATATACTTAAAAATTAAAATACTATTTTTTCAAATAAATAAATAATGAAATATATATATATATATATATATATATATATATATATATATATATATATATATATATGTGGGTGGGTGGGTGAAAATATTAAAAAAATGATTTTTTTACACTTTTTGGCAAAAAATTCGATTTTATCTGGTTCTTCAGTTTTTTGGTTCAATCCAGTTTTTTCGGTTTAATCCAATTTTTTGCCAATTCGATTTTTAATAGTTGAATCAACTGAATGACAACCGAATTGCAGTTAAACCGGTTCAACCGGCTGGTCTGATTTTAATAACTACGGAAATATGGAACTCAACATCATTATTATGTGTTAGCTGCAAAACAATTTCAAGACAATCCGTTTGAGCAATAATTTTCGTCCAACGTTTGGATCATCCTAGTTGAAGACCTTGTGTGATTGCCCAAAACTCTGAAAAAAAGAGACCCTGCATTTATATTTATTGTTTAAAATGAGCTAATCTATTTTTATCCTTGTTATTTATTCTTTGGATATTTATATTTTTTAGAATAAAAATAGACAAAAATCGAATTTCGGTACCAATCTATAATAAAAATATGAATATTGAATTGAACTAATAAATAAGAAATTTTAAAATGTCAAAAATTTAAATTCATGTCAAAATATATAATGAAGTATAGATTAAATACTTTAAAATTTGAAGACATTTAAAAAAAATAAATAAATAACTCACGGATTTCTCCTCCAACCATATATTTGTTTGGGGTTGATTCTAACCCTCTAACTGGGCCTTCATTAATAAGCAGTGGAATTTAATTTCGACTTATAAATTGGAATTTTTATTTCTTATATTTATTAAGTTTCTTCTTAAATTTACTATTAACTTTTCTTTTCTTAATATTTTTTATAGTGATACTTGTTTAAAATTTTCTGGTATATCTTCTTGTACTTGATATTCATTTTTATTGTTATATAATGCTCTTATTTGATCTTTCATTTCTCTTATTGTTTCATTAATACTTTCTATATCAGATAAATTTAATAAACTTAAATATTCTCCAAATTTTTCAAGTATACTACTCATTTTATGTAATTGTTTGATAATTTATGTAGTTTTTCTTTATTAAATTTTAAATCATCTAGTAATATTTTTATTACATTTTTATATATTTTTTTTATTTTCTTTAAGTGATTAATTCTCCTCGATATGCTTGTTATATATTTGTATTTTTCTTTAATTTCTGATTTTTGTTGCAAATTCATTTATACTTACTCCAACTTTATACCGGTTATATTTATTTCTTCTATGATTTTTTCTAAATCTGTTTCTAATTCATTTTTATATTAATTAATTATTCTCTTATTTCTTGTAGTCTAGGTATTTTATATTGTTTTACTGTATTATCTAGATCCATATATATGCATTCATTTTTTTATTTTTCTTATTATTTTTTATAATATTTTATTTTTTTCTGTTAATTCATATCTAGATTTTGGTACCTCGTTTTTTCATTTTTTCTATTTATTTCTCCTTATCCGATCTATTATTATTATTATTATTATTATTATTATTATTATTATTATTATTATTATTATCTTTTATTCTTTATTCATTCCTCTTTTATCTTATTATTTTGAAAATAATTATTTCTATTATTATTATTATTATTATTATTATTATTATTATTTAATCTTATTATTATCTTTTATTCTTTATTCATTCCTCTTTTATCTTATTATTTTGAAAATAATTATTTATATTTTCAAGAATTAGAAAATTATAGGACTCTTTTTCACTAAATTTCAAAATCTTCCCCTCATCCTAGTTATTACCTCGCGGATAATTGTGCTTCATTTTTTAATAGATATAAAGGGAGATTGGGAGAAATACCACTGCCGTTTTGTCCTTCGAACCTAAAAAAAAAAGATGCCCTTTTTCCCTTTCTTAATATTATTCTGTATATTAATATTAAATCAAGAAAGGTTGATATGTTACAACAAGTGTTTCTTAATAAATATAAAATAATAATACAGTTATCACTAAACTTGTGAACACATTGTGATTAAAGCAAAATTAAACAATTTAAAGCCTAATAATTTAAGTAAAACAAATATCATTGTATATTAATTAATATATAAAATATTTTTCTTCTATTTTTTCAGATGTGTAATAAATAAATAAAATTTGTTATGTGCAACATTTAGCTGCTAATTTACGAATCCAATTCAATATATACGAATTCAATTCAATTTGAAATATGACATTTCAACGTTATTTAAAATTTTCAAATTATTGTATTTTATTCTCACTTGATAAAAAAATATTAATAATAATGTAAAGTACGATGGGCAAATTCCAATTTCATATGAACATTTGTACATTTAAAGAAAAGCAAGTATGTACGGATCCAACAAATATGTTTCATATTTTATGTTGAAGCAACGAGAACAAGAAGCCATTTGTGAAGAATCCATCATTCATGGGTCAATTCAAATCAATCTAATCCATTAATGACCCATATTTTTTGATCCATTAATAATTCAATCCATTAATAATTCATCCATTAATGACCCAATTCAAACCCATCCAACTCGCTCATTTACCACTTCTATTATTTTCTTTTTCCCTTTTTTTATTTTAATTACGGCACACCAAAAATGCTGTCAATTTGGGCTTTAATTCTCTTATTTCTTGTAGTCTAGGTAGTTTATATTGGTTTACTGTATTATCTAGATCCATATATATGCATTCATTTTTTATTTTTCTTATTATTTTTTATAATATTTTTATTTTTTCTGTTAATCCATATCTAGATTTTGGTACCTCGTTTCTAATTCATTTTTATATTAATTAATTATTCTCTTATTTCTTGTAGTCTAGGTATTTTATATTGTTTTACTGTATTATCTAGATCCATATATATGCATTCGTTTTTTATTTTTCTTATTATTTTTTTATAATATTTTTTTTGTTAATTTATAACATACTTTTAATATTAAATCACAAGTTTCTCTTATTACTATATCAATAGTTTTAAATAGTCATATCTGAAAATTCATCTTCTAAATAATCTATATCTATTAATATTTCTATTTCAAGTAAATATAAACCATATATTATTTTTATAGCTTCACTGTCAAAATTAATATTATAATTTATTTCTATATTATTTACTATTTGTTTTTCACTCATCTTATTTTAAAAATTTTTTGTTTTTTCTAGACTCTGATACCAGCATGAATTGGAATTCGGTTAAACCCTGGGATCTTCATGGGCCCAAGTGGCAATCCATGACACCTATTAGGCGTATTGAACATCCGCCTACAGATTACCCAACAGTAAAGGGCAGAGAGCCTCACTTCGCCTTGATCATCCTCATGAGTGAGAGTTCCCACTTACTGCCATACCTTAATTTGCATGGATCGAAATTTTGTTGCTGATCTTTAAATATTAATTTATTCTTCTTCTTCTATTTATTTCTCTAATATTATTATTTCGAGTTAGTTTGATTTCTAGACAAGTATCTATTATTTTTGAAATTATAGTAATTTTTGCATGATTATCGGTATATAAACTATCTATAATTTGATCTTTTAATTCTTCGGTAAAAGTAGATGTTACTATTATATCTGAATTTTGATGAAAAGTTAGATTTATAGTATCTTTTATCCTATTCATGTCACTTATTACTTCATTAATAAATTTTTCTTCACTTAAATCTTTAGAATTAAAATAACTTATTATATAGTTTATACTCATTTTATAATCCTAAAGGTATTCTATTTATTTTCCTTTCTAAAACTTTTACTCTTGCTTTATTGACATTTATCATAAATTCTAAACTTTTTATTCTTTCATATATATTATAAGAAGAGGTTAATTCAAAAATTTCTATAAATAATTTATTTTTTTTCTCTCTTTAATTGAATTTTTAATTCCTTATTGTTTTCTATAATGTTATCAATTCTAATTTGTAATTCAGTTTTTTATGTTCTTAGTCTATTCATTTTTAAATTAAGAGATTTAACAATTTTATTTTTAAAAGCATTATTTCTTTTTCGTCCTAGTTTTTAACATGCAAATCCTTTTAAGAAATAGAATTGAAAACTAATACCATAAATTAACAAAGATCAGATTTTTGATATATCTTATAAATCTCATTCAGGGTTTACTGTGTTTCATTTTTTGCTTCTAGAATCTTGTTATTAACGATTTCTAATAACAATTCATTCGTAGACTAATGACATTCTGGGTTGATCTAAACTTAAATTTAGAATTATTATATGTTTGTCTTTGTCTATGATTTTTTCTTTTATATTTTCCATATTCTATAATACTTATATTTTCTTTTACTATTTCTTCTTCTGTTTCATTTATTACTCCAAAATATTCTTTCATTTCCATTTTTACTTGATTAAATGTTGAATTTACATTCATTTTTAAATTTCTTATTTCATGGGTTAAATCTAATATATCGTCTTCATCTATTTCATTTTTTTCATATAACTTTAATCCTTCTTCTAGAGTTAACATGTGTATTTTTATAGTTACTCCTTCTTGTGCATGTTATTTTAATTTTTCTTTTCCTTTTTCTATTTTCTCTACTCTTATTTTTAATTCTTGTACTTATCCTTTAAGTTCTTTTAACATGTCAAATATTTTATCCATTTTATCTTCTGTATTTTATGTTTTTGGTTTTTTAAATGTAGCGGTAGGGAGACTCAAGCTTCCTCTATCATAATTATCTTCTCCATATAAAATACTTGTAAAACTATATGATTTATTACTCTTTTTTCTTATGTTTTGATTTATAATTTATTATTTAGTTGATAAAACTATTCGTCATATGTATATCCATCTATATTTCTTATTTCTTCCATTAAGTTTATCCATTATATCCCATTTTAATTGCTATATATTCTAGTAATTCTTCTATTTGGTTTAATTTATTTAGTAATCTGGTTTCTAGATTTAATTCTCTTAAAATCCTATATTTTATTAATTCTAAATTTTCTACATTTCCTATTTGGTTTAATAATTTTTTTATTTTTTCTACATTTGGACTTAATTGTAATCTAATATTTTATATTAATTTTTTTATTGGTCATATTCATATTATCTATTTTTTCTAATTGTTTAATTAATTCTATATATTTTTTATTTAGATTTTCTAATAAAGAATTTTTATTTTGAACTAAATTGAAACTTTTCGTTAACTTTTTTTGGTTTTGTATTATTATAAAAGTTGTATTTTTGAAAACAAAAGTTTAGAAAGTTGTATGGGTGAAAACTTTTCTCAAAAAAGTTGTATATAGAGTAATTATTTTTTATAAATTTGATGCCCCATATCTGCCAGAGCCATTAGAGAATTATGGTCAGGCCTAAAGGCCAGTCCTCTAATATTAGTGTCCAATTGTCCTTTTAAAGAAGCTAAGAATGGGCTAAGCAATATGGGTCAAGTTTAGGCCCAATAAGTGGCCGAAGCTTTTGGGTAATTCTTAATGGGGCTGCCCTAAAACAATCTTAGCTTTTGAACATTTAAGGTGGTTGAGATTGGGCTATGCAGGCCCTAAACTTGACAAAATGTAGAATAATGTATGCAAACTTTTGTTGGGCTGCCTCAAACCCATCAAAGCCACTTTGCCTGGCCCTTGAGTGAACGGTCAAAATTTCAAATTCTAAATAAATAATGGGCCTAATAATTAGAATTATAGATATAAGAAATGGATGATATTTTGGATTATAAATGGATCAAGTTATAAATAGTGAATATCTTGAGAATTTTTGAAGGTCATAGATGAATTAATTTAGATTGTGTCATAAAAGGATCTGATTCTAAATGAATAAAGTTTTTTTTTACTTTTTTTTTATCTTTTTAAAAATAAACAAATTATATATTTGTAACATATAAAAAAATATTTCTATTTATATTATATAAAATATATAAATTTATATAAATATATTATAAATAATTCGCGTTGACTTGTGAAATAAAATGAGTCATAAATGGATTGTATCGAATGAGCATTATAACAACTTATATCATTTGATGGGTCAAAGGGATTAAAATATTTACGGGTGACTTGGGTTTAGTTAACAATAGTCAAAGTAATAATATATATATATATATATATATATATATATATATATATATAGAGAGAGAGAGAGAGAGAGAGAGAGAGAGAGAGAGAGGATTAGCAAGTTAATTAGAATTCTACTTATTATGTAATAAGTAAAATCCTAACTATTATATATATATATATTGAAGAAATCAAAGGAATTAAAGACTTCTATTAAGAGAGATTTTTGTCTCCTATTCATATCAATATATTTGTTTCTATCAGTATTTGGACAAATATATACTTGTTCCATGTATATATATAATTTTGTCTCTCAATTTAAATGGTCCAAGCTATATATTCAATTATAAATATATGGTGAGTATGAATAATATGGAAAAAGGATAAAATCATTTTTATCATTTTACATGCACACCCTCTAAATTTATGAAGGAGATCAATCAATTAAGAGCTGCTTTTTCAATATATCTAAAGTTGTGGTCGTAAACATTTCGTAACATGCTATTGATAACTTTATTTTTCCATCCGATCAATTTACTTTAAAAAAAAAATACCCATCAAAATTATCATTTTGTCAAATTTAAAATTAAATTATTGCGTGCATTCCAATTTTACCATTGTTATATTATCAATAAAATACTTAATAATTTCATTAATAACTCTATTTTTCTACACTTCACTTTACTGTTTATGTCATTTTGAAATACTATTGGATAATAGTGACGTTAGGCAAACAAACATTTTAATTTAAGACAAGGGAATTTTTATCCCTTTGATATAATTTTTTTATAAATTAAATAAAAATAATAATTATATTAATATCGGTGAAATGTGTAAAAAATGACAAATTAGTGGAGATAATGAAATAATATTTATTACCAAAACACGTATCAATATGACAATAGTATTATTGATTAGTAGACATACTCATAAGCCTAAATCAAAATACACCATTTAATGGGTAAGCTTTTAGGTACAGTCCAGATCTATTAACGAGGTATTAAAAATAATGGTGATAAAAAAAAAAAGAAATGGTGACGTGGCTATAGATCTTATGTCATGGACAAGACAAGGCATTCATCAGGCACGTATTTAATTTATCTTTTGCTCCATTTTATATCACTGTTAAATTAGTTATAAATAAATTGAGTTATAGACAGATAAAAAATTAATGATGTTACTTTTTATCTTTTTAAAAAATATTTTTCATTAAAAATAAAAAATATAAATACACAATATATAAAAATATATTTTTGTTATTCATAATAAAAAAAATTATAAAATTATAAATACTATAAATGGAATGGACTATAGAAATCACATAATAAATCAAGTTAAGTTACTTTGCATATCAAATAGATTGGGTCATAAAAAACCGAATTGAATTTGGATTATATTTTTATGCATGGATATATTTGATCGAATTAATATTAGGGAATAGCATGAAGATAAAGTGGTGCATTAATAGTTAGGATCTCAAGACCATTTTAGTCTATCTTTGCCCCGAGACAAAAATAATATCAAATAGATATATAAGGATATATTATAGATTATCCTTTTCTTTTATATATTGAATTGGATAATATTTATTTGGACAGGATCTAAGAGACAAGTAGCAGATTAGTCAATTATATTTTGTTACGTATATAAAGTAATCACCATTTTTATATATCATATAAAATGTGTTTGATTTAACTCATAAATTTTTTAATGAATCTGATTTTTTTTTAAAAATATATTTTTAGCAAATTTCAAACTAAACTATACAATAATAAATTTTACAACTTTTGTTGAAGAAGAATTGTGCTTCAAGTAAATGACAACAGTGCAGTTTTGGTGCTCTCTCTGAACTTAGCAGCTCACCCTGCTTACAGCCCTATTATTCTCCGTATTAGAGAGTTGCTTAATCGGGATTGGCAAGTTATTGTTCACCATATCTTCAGATAGGCGAATGTGGCTGCAGATTGGATCAATTTCACCAACAATTACTGGAATTACGATTTATCAACTGAAAGTAGATAATTTTTTTTTCGTAACTTAAAAGTCACTAAACTTATCACATTTTTGCATAAAAATCATATTCACTGGTTTTCATGTGAGGATCCTTGCCGGATTGATGATATAACAAGCCACATCATATGTCTGGATACATGTAGCATGTCACATATTTAGATCAATTTCACCTACAATCACTGGACTTACGATTTATCACCAAAAAATAACTGATTTATTTTTCGTGACTTAAATGTTACTGAACTTATCACCTTTTTGTAGAAAAATCATATTGATCAAATACACATGGAGATAGATTTATTGCCACATCGTTAGCTAATATGTCATATTTGACATGTCAGCAGCTAAATCACCGTCATCATCTAATGTATCATATTTGACACGTCAACAATTCATGTGTGTTCATAGCCGATGACATCCATAGCTAATGTATCATAGTTGATGATGTGGCAATAAATCCATTTTTATGTGTATCCGGCCAAGATGATTTTTTTGTAAAAAATGATAAGTTCAGTGACATTTAAATCACGAAAAATAAGTCAGTTACTTTTGGATGATAAGTCGTAAATCCAGTGACTGTATGTGAAATTAATTCAAATATGGAACGTGCCACGTGTGTCCAGATATATAATATGGCGTGCCATATCATCAATTCGGCAAGGGTTATCGCCGGAAACCGATGAACATAACTTTTATAAATTTAGTGACTTTCAAATCATAAAAAAAATCAGTTATTTTCAGATGATAAATCGTAAATTCAATAAACGTAAATGAAATTGACTCCTGCAGACTTTCTTACCAATTGGATTTTTCACCAAAACAATATCTTTGTTTGGCATTCTCTTTATCCTATTGGTTTAAGCCCTTTGTTAGCTAATAATGCCATGGGAGTTTCTTTCCCTTGGCTAACTACGGTCTGATGCTTTGATAGTCTTTTGTTCTTCTTCTTAAAAAAAAAAAAATTAGGTTCTAATTTAATAATTTATTGTTTTATATATTTTATATGTCAAGTCTTTTACACTAGTTTTTGCATGTATTTTGTTCCACATTTATTAGTTTGGAGAATTAATTTTTAATTCACTAGTTCTAAAAATTTAGCTAGCTCAAATTTATTTTTTTAATATCATATTATAGCTATCAGTTTAGCTTTTTAAATGAATTAAATTGTATAATCGTATTTGAATATATTTATTTATTAAAAGTTTAAAAAACATTAATACTTCTTTTTTTTAAAAAAAGAAAAATTTAAGTGCCCAATCACCGTTTTCCTAATATTATATTTATATATTAAAAGCCAAATATTAACTTTGTTGCTGCCTTAAATTTATTAAAGTGTTATCCTAAATCCTAGCAAATGTTAAAAACCATCCAATACTAGCGTGAAAAAGCTGAAATCTTTGTTGAATCTTTTTTTTTTCCTCCTGGAGATGAGCGTCCCAAATAATTTTATTCGCTACACTGGTAATTCTTATAGTGTTCGTGTCCAGATCAATAAACTTCGGATATAATATGATTAAAATAAATTTTATAATCCAAACAACGAAATAGATATGAAAGCTCGATTTAAGTAAGATCAATTAAATTGATCAAGATTTTTTTTTATCATAATCGAATCACTATTCGCAACCAAAAATTTTATTTTATTATCAATTTAATCACTGTTCACTTTTTTTTATTCATGAATAAATTTCTTTGCTGGTACGTATGTCTCCTATTTCTTGAAAAAATAATTTAATTGATGAGATATGGTATGACACTTATGATATCGACGAAATTGATATTAAGAACTTTTTTCTTAGACATATTAATTTAACTCTATAGAAGATTTTGCTATAGAATATATAATTTTCTTTCTGAAAGAAGCAAAGCAACTAAAAATCGTTGGCTAGCTCATTGAATGTGAAAGTTGAAAGATGTCTTTTTGATTTCTTTCACGTGCTTTGTTTGCAAAAATAGTAGTTCGATTGCCCATCTCACAAACAAGTTAATTGAATTAAATTTTAATGTCTTTTATTTTCTTTTTCCATAAGATATAATTTAATTGCAGAAAAAATTAAAAAAAAAATTAATGATTGTAAATGCTAATATGGTCTATGTACATTTTACTAAATGATGAAAGCCTTTTTTTTTTTTTATCAGACATTATTTATAGATTTAGCTAATAATTCATTGTGAGAATTACTTTTTCATGTATAATATAGCTATTATTAACTAAAAAGGTTTGAATTGACTGCAAACAAGTAAATCCATTACAAATATAATGTTTCTTTCTTTTAAAAGCTTCTAACTAATGCATATGATATTGCTTACCTGTATTTCAGTTATTAACATCACTTAGATAATTAAAAATTCCATATTTGAACCAACATTGATTGATTCAAGTGGTTCAATATTCGTTTTTCTTAAATTAGATCTTGAATTATTAAAAATCAATACCAAAAAAATATTACTTTCATAGTGGATCAATTTAATTCGAACGAGATAATATACGAAAAAATTTATATTTATTGATATTTTTTCTTTTAGTAATAATATTTTAAGATTTTTAAGTGAAATTTGGCGAAATTACCGTCAATACAAACTTTAAGGTCAAGTCAATGTTGGTTCGAAAATCAATGGAGAAGGTAAGTAATTTACCCGAGAGTAATTTGAATCGGTGGCGGAGCCATATATTGTTGTACACACTCTCACTTTTACATCTTTCTCAAATTTATTTAGAAAATTTTCAAATATATATATTTAAATTATATTCCTTCCGTTGTTTTTTTCTGTCACTTTTGAGTAAAATTTAAATTCTATTTATCTGTCACTTTTATACTTTAATATAATTTAATTTATTTTTTTAATTTATTTTTCTTTTATAATAAAATTAGAACCAATCAGATTTGATAATTTAGTATTAATCACATAATTTAATACTAAATTTAAGTTTATTTATTATTTCTTAATTCTAATGAAAATAACAAAAGTGACTGATAAAAAAGAACGAAAAGAATAATAGTGATACTTTTAATTTATTTTAAGTATCTGCTTTTAAATTTTAATCAAATAATAATCATTTATAAACCAGCAATGACTGTTTTTATTGCAAATAACGTTCAAAAAGAAATTATTTGAATTGAATATCCGAGTAAAATATTTGGGTATCACTTGAAAAAGGAAAAAAAAAATTCCATACAAAAGAAATGGTAATCTCTACCTAAATCACATGATATGTCTTCGAATATGAATTGATAATTCATACTCAATAACTTGCATATACCTCAAGATTCCCTTTATAGAATATAAAAATAGGCGATGGTCAAAATGAGAAGTGTTGCCTAAGCATGTTATGATCTTGGGTGATAACGTGGAAAGCTATCATTGGTCAGTTCATATGATGGTCAATGGTTTTCACATGATCAGTTCAGTTGACTCATTCAAATATTCACTTTTTATTTATTAAAAAAATAATAATAAAAGATAAAAGGTATTTTTTGACTTCTGAACTTTACTGGATTGTCGCATTAATTTCTATAATTATTTTATTGAGTTTTTGGTTTTTATTTAAAATGATTCATATATTTTTTTAAGACATAACGAAATATTGCTTGATTATTGTTAGGCACATTTTTTTTAAATTTTTTGTGTAATTTTAGGAAGATCCAACTCCAAAATAATTTTAAAATGTAATATATCCTAAAATTTATCATTTCAAAATAAATTGATATGTAATTTTATAATAGCTCTATGGTGATAAGAATATGGCAAGAGTATGTTTTTGAATTTTTCATATTTTACTAATTTTTGCATGATAATAATAATTATTATTATAATAATAAAATTTTTTACTTTATTTGTGTTTATTTCACTCAATTTTTTGATATTTTTTTTCATTCGACAATTTTCAAAATTCAAAAAGTATTAATTATACATTTTTCTATTTCATCACTGTGTATACACTAAAAAGAAACGATTAATATAAATTGATAAAAAAATTTTAATTAATAAATTCTAATAAAAAATTTATAGAATTGATGTTCACTAATGTTTTTTGGCATGTATTGAAAGCTAAAAATTATCAAATCGGATGAAATAAAGGACGTATTTTGGGTGCAAAATTAATTTAATATAATCAAATCCATAAAAATAAATGCATCAATTGTAAGAAATCAAGATTTGCAATACTTCACCTCTTAAATCTAGGTGGGCTCTCCTATCTGGGCGAGTGTGAACTGGTCTTTCGAGATTTCACATCGGTTGCGGAAAAATTATAGTATGTGAGTTATAAGCATATGTTAGCGAGTTTGGTATTTAGCAATTAACTATTTTGCTCCATGGTTACGATAAGTCTTGTATTCATATAATTAAAAAAAAAAATCTACTCACATCAAAATTACTTGCTCACCTATTCATAGCAGCTAAATAGCTAGGTAAATCAATAATTCAAAAAATAAAGGCTAAAAAGCTCAAATAGGCTCCTATATTTAGGAGTAGAAGAATCCATGCCGTCCTTTATGCATGCTTCATCAATATAAGCTTATATTTAATCTTTGGTTCAATTAATTAAAATCTTATATTTTGGATTTTTGTTGATTAATTTGACACATATATTCTTTCAAAAAAAAATTACACACATATATTTACAAACATTTTAGGAATTGAATTGGATTTTGTTTAATTTATTAGTTCAAAAATATTGGAATTATTGAATTAAGCCAGAAGAAAAAATAAAAAGAAAAGGTAATGACAATTAAATATAAATATGTTTAGGTACGTATCTAGTGAAGGGAGTTATATAAATCATATGGGAAATTTAGCTGTAAAATTAAACTAAAATATATTTTATTATTTAGAGCCAAGGAACTTACACCCGCATATATATATATATATATATATTCAACCACTTATTTTAATTTTATTTATCATTTACAAAGTTATTTGCAATTGAAAAATTTTTCAATTGCGTAGTTCTTTATTTGCTTTTTCAAAGCTGCCGAGTAATACTAATAATACAATAAAAAAAATATCAATTTTGGATGACAAAGTACAACCACTTTAACTAATAAACGAGTCTCTAGTCATCAAAGTTTAATTGGACCAATACATTATATAAATGATATTGATGATATTTTCTTTTTGAAAATTACATTTTTGGATAAAGATGGTGGACGACTGTTTGAATAATAGAGGATTTTCAATTTTATATTATTTTATTCTCATACTTTAATTTATGAGCTTATTTATGACTTTTGGCATAAAAAAAAAAATTATTGATACCAAATCAAAATTGAAAATTATTTAGTGCATGTGCGTTCAATAATTTGTTCTCTTCAGTAGGAAAAAATCTAATTAATAAATGGAACCAGAGATAAAGTATGAGTTGTGCACGGCGCCGTAATGGGAACATAAATAGTTCTCTATCATTCCAAATTTTAAATAAATATACTTGTATAATATTTTAAAAAAAAAGAAATAGAAATATACATGATTGGTTATTTTTTGATATTTTTCCTTAATTTCTAATTCATAATCACCAATAAAATGCATTTTTTAAAGTAATAAAATGTATAAAACTTATAAAAATTTATTACTTAAATTCATGGATCTATTTACATATCATTCAATAATAAACTAAACATCTATATTTATGAAAATTACTCTAATTTTTTATTTTACAAAGCTTAATATATACAAAGTTAATTACAATTGAATACTTATTTTTTTCCTCCTGTTCACATCTTAAACAATAATACTATAATTAGTGTTTCTTATAGTATAGTTGACTTCTTAATTTTTTAAACTCAATTTCATGTGCTGTATTTATTTTTCTTATAAGTTGTTTTACTATCATAGCTCAATTTTTTAATACTTCCTCCATCTCATGCCACATGTCACCTCTTTTTTTGAATGTAATGTAAATCTTCATTAATAATATAAAAAATACATCTTTATATAAAACATACGAAACTAATGAAATTATTGAAATATATCTCTGAACTTCTTTGATAAAAATAATGGATAATGTAACATACCGCGAGCAATATGACTTTCAGCGAAAAATTCAATTCATCTATTGTCCATGAAAAAAGTCATTCCAAAAGAACGAAAACTTCCATAAAGGAAGATAATAACCTCCAAATATGGAGGACAAACTTGCATTATGAAAAATTAAATTGCATTCAACATTAACTAAATAAATTATATTTATAAAAACACAAATAAAATCTGAATAAATACGAAAATCAAGTCTAAAATAAAAATTTCAGATTTGATCGAGTTTATTGAAACCAAAATATAAAAAACCAAAAACAAATAAAAAACAAAGAATAAAATTTAAAACTTTAAATTTATACCGATATGAAAATTATTAAAAAAATTAAAGAAAAATAAAAAAACACACAAAAAATTGAAAAATACAAATATAAATTTAATAAAACAATAAAACGAAAGAGGAGATGGGTTGCCGTCCGTAAATGAACTAACAACAGCCTCAAAATTAGATAAATAAATTAAAAACCTTTGAATCCAGATAGAGAAGGAGACTAAATTTGTTTTGTGGAGGCTAAAGAGAAAAGGGGGCTAGGTTTTTTTGGGAGGATTGAGAACAACATGTCACCTCTTTTAAGAAAATAATTATTCCATAAAAAATACTATTATTATTTTATAAAATCAAAACAACAATTATTACATTAAAAATTGTCAAGTTGATTAAAACAAAAAATATTAAAAAATTGTCAAGTTAGATGAAACGGAAAGAGTACTAATTATACTGTATTCATGATTTTTTTAAATTTATTATTATATTTATTTTTATTAAATATAAGAGGAGGTATTATACTTTTTTTCAAAACAAATTTTGATAAAATTGAGAAAAATTAATGATTATTTTAACACATACTTAACAAAATAGAACGCCAACTAATAGTTGTAGCCGTAGGATCTGAAAAACAACAGATAAATTTCAGTCTAGTGATAATGTTTTTCACAATGAAATAATGATGAAAGTGATCAATATGGACAATACTAGTCAAAATCAAATTAGGATATATAAAATATTCATGACAATTTGTTATTAAATTAGTATGTATATATAAAGAAAACCTTAATAAAAATCATGCGCACACACTTGTATACTTCAAGAAAAACACACGCACACAAAAATGACATAATACTTAAATTAAGTGGGGATGGAAAATTAAAAAAAAATACAAATTAATGTTTGAAATGAAAATGACATTGAAATTGGCTATATTCATTCACTCAATGTCACCAGTCATCCCCCATTAATTTCATATATTTTTTAAATCCTCCATTATTTTCACGTTCTCTTTGTCTCTTCCACTTCCTTAGCTAAGCTTGCAACTCTCCTCTCCTTTTTAACTACCACTCTTCCATCCTTTTTCTCATACCATCTTTTATTTTTAGCCAAAAAAAATCATCTAATTCCTACTTTGTCTTTATCTTTTTATGGAACTTGAAATCATATTATAGTTCGTGTTCAATCCTTGCAAGGGGTTCGATTGGAGGTGGAGCAATCACATCATGAGCAATCTTCAAGAGTGGCCAGAACCTATAGTTCGTGTTCAATCCTTATCCGAAAATTGTGTATCCGAAATTCCTGACCGATATGTCAAGCCACCCCAAGATCGTCCATCGGTAATAAAGTTTTCACCAGCCGATGTTAATATTCCTGTTATTGATCTTCATGGCTTGTTCAACGATGAAGATGGTGATGATGATGATGGTAATGATGATGTTCGAGCATTGATACTTGAGAAAATTTCGATGGCCTGCCGGGAGTGGGGATTCTTTCAAGTTATAAACCATGGAGTTAAGCCCGAGTTGATGGATATAAGCCGCGAAGCATGGAGAGAATTCTTCCATTTGCCGATGGAGGAGAAGCAAAAGTATGCAAATTCGCCAAAAACTTACGAAGGCTATGGTAGCAGATTAGGAATTGAGAAGGGAGCCATTCTTGATTGGAGTGATTACTACTTTCTTCACTATCTTCCTCCTCATCTGAAAGATTTCAAGAAATGGCCTGCCCAACCTGCTGGTTGCAGGTATCAATCTTTTCTATTTCTTTGATTTCTTGGTTCCCTATTTTTAACTTTCGTTTATATTCTTTTGAAAACCTTTAGATTCTGTTCATTTTTTATATTTTATTCACATGCTTTCAAGAAAAAATTTTATCAACAACGTATCATATTTAATTCTTTTTCACCTTTTATAAAAGAGATTATAATATCTTATTATAATTATAAAAATGATTAAAAAAATGGAATACTAATCATCAAACCGACTCATTAAGGCCTTTTAACTATTTCTTTGGTTTGTTTATATTATTTAAGGAGATATTGCCTGGATGGAATTTTAGTGCTATGGGTTAATAACATCATATGATGTTTTCTTTTGTAAAGAAAGAAATCATCGTACCTAGTAAATTAAATATCAAGATTAGCACAGAAACTTTGCCTGCCACTTCTAGTTAAAGTAGTTATAATACGTCAACAGTAAGTGTGGATTTTACCTAACGAACATTTTTATTTTATTACAGTCACTGAAAAGTATGGTTAATTTCACTCATATTATGCAATAATCATAAGAGAAAGCTTTTTTTATAAAATTTTGCAAATTTATACAATAAAATTATTTTGACCGAATTCCGACGAAAAAGTCATCGAAAGGTCCACATATCATCATCTGAACTTGCCACGTCAGCATGTCATGTGTCATATTGTGCTGACACGTAAACTTTTTAGTTATTTTTTCGTCGGAATTCGGTCAAAATGATTTTATTGTATAAATTTATAAAGTTCTGTGATTTTTATGAATTTTTTTTTATGGTTATTGCGTAATTTGGTTACAAATTCAGTGATCATGGATGAAACTAACACCTAAAAAGTAAGTTCAATTAGAAATTGTTTAATGGTGGTTTAATTATTAATTATAATTATTTCTTATGGAAATTTTTAATTATAATAATTATTAATATTTGTAGGGAAGTGTTTGATGAATATGGTAAGCAAGTGGTGGGATTATGTGGGAGATTAATGAAGATATTATCTATTAATCTCGGGTTAGGAAAAGAACGTTTACAAGAAGCATTTGGTGGTAATAATATTGGAGCTTGTTTAAGAGTAAATTTTTATCCAAAATGTCCACAACCTGATCTGACTCTTGGTCTATCGTCACATTCTGATCCCGGCGGCATGACCCTTCTCTTGCCGGACGATCAAGTCCCCGGTCTTCAAGTTCGGCGAGGCGACGATTGGATCACCGTGAAACCGGTTCCACATGCTTTCATCGTTAACATTGGCGATCAAATTCAGGTAATTCGAATTGCATTTTTTTCATTTTTTTATTTATTCGGATAATATTTACTTAAATCAATTATTTATGTTTTTACATAGTTTGTCATCAAATGAGTGTATATTCTAGGAAAATAATTAATGCTATTATTTTTTAATTATCCATTTACGGAAATATGTTTGGTTGAGATTTATAAAACTCACTGAAAAGGCACATGGAGGGGTCATGTTTCTGATTGGCCAAAAAATGGACGTCTAACCTCTAGTCAATATTTATTAATTTTCTCTTTTTTTTTTATAATAGAGAAATTCTTATTTAAATTAGTTCAATTTAAATTGTTTGAGTTGCCTAGTCGGAATTGTCACACAAATCTATCTTTTTTGTATTAAGGAGCAAAAAAATTATATATCAATTGCTTTTTTAAGAATAAAGTTATAATATACTTACTCCGTTCCCTTATATGTGATTCTTTTGATCAAAATTTAAATTTTATTTATTTGTTATTTTTAAACTTTTAATGTAATTTAATTTTATTTTTCAATAAAAATTAATTTGTTTAAAACCAATTAAATTTGAAAATTTAATAAAAATCACATAATTTAATATTAAATTTAGATCTAATTAATTAATATTTTTTAATTCTTGTAAAAATAATAAAAGTAGGAGCATTATTTAAATTGAACAAATATGATAGAATCATATCAAGAAAAAGTGCAATTCTTACCCAATACATGAGGTTTCTTTAATTTATTTCCTATCTTAGTAGCCACTTCACTAGTATTTACTTTTAGTCCCATTTGACATTTCCATAATGACTTTATAAAGAGACCAAATACTTCAAGCAACACCACATTTTAATTTAGCACGTGAAAAACAAAGTATTCCTAAAATATTGTTTATGCATCACACAAATTAATAGTTGGTTGAATTGTTGTTTTCATTGATGACTCCTCTTATTTGACGTCTAATAGTAACTTTCTTTAAATACATGAATAGATTCCAAGTATGCAATTAAAGTCCTTAAGTATGCATATATAGCTTATCCCTAATCTTGTATATATCCCCTATTATTAGCTAGGTTACAAAATTCCATTTCAAGAAATTCTTATCTATAACATTACAAATCAAGTTAATCATAATCTATATTGTGAAAGTAAAGAAACTTAACTTTATTTCTCTTTTGGGATCTGTCCTGCGTGGATTCAAATTAATCGAACCAGTAAATTTCAAATACCTGATAATTGTAATAAAAGGCCTAATTAACCAATTTTGATGCAGCATTTATTGTTAATATTGTGATTATAGGTACTAAGCAATGCAATTTATAAGAGTGTGGAGCATAGAGTAATTGTGAATTCAGCACAGGAACGTGTTTCTCTTGCATTCTTCTATAATCCTAAGAGTGATATACCAATTGAACCAATGAAGGAGCTTGTTATCCCAGAAAGACCTTCTCTCTATCCTCCTATGACATTTGATGAATATAGACTTTTCATTAGAACAAGAGGACCCAAAGGCAAATCCCAAGTCGAATCCCTAAGATCTCCCAGATGTCGATGACTCCAAAAATTCTTATCTGGACTAAGATTTATATTTCCTCATTTTAAATCGAGCCAATAATTTATTACAAATCAAAAAATATTATTTTTTTATCAAATATGAATAGATTTTTGAATGATATTGTATTATTGGCTTGATTTATAACTGAATATTTGAACTTAGTTTAGATAAGATTTTTTTTTTTTTACTGAAAAATATGAAGGGTATTTTAAGCTAATTTCGATTTTGTTGTACATCAAATGTAAAGAAATCCCTTCGTTGATTTGTACATCTCTTTTATTTTAGGGGCTATAATATGCAAATGTTATAAATAAGGGATAATTATTTTCAGGAAAAAAAAAAAGAAATGTGATGTAAAGATAAAGAGAATTATCGTTGGTATATTTAATATGCTCTATCGTTTTCTTATTTATATATTTATTTATTTATTCTTTGCTAGTGGGCTACAATTTTTGGGTCCCTAAGGGATTTATATTACACGTTTTGATAGACGTTTCTTTAACTTGACACCGTCGATTGAGGCAACAAGTTGCTAGTTATAAAATCGTAATATTTATTTATTTGTTTAAAATTTAATATTAAATATCATTATCTTGCAGGAAAATAAAATTACTGTCCTCTCATGTTCAAATGATGAAGACATGACATATATACATTCAACGTATTTCAATCTTTTAGTTCAAAATGAATGCTTAAACTATTCAGTTAGTAATAAAATAAATAAAATTTTAAAATTTGAGATTAGATTAATATTGATAACAATTTGATTACCAAACTTCTTGATCTTATAAGAATTTAAGATATCCGGTAAGTTTAATAAAAACACTACGACGATCAAATCAGCATAGAAAAAGAATGATTTTAGAAAGATATTAGATAATAAATTAAGAGAACAGCTGAACGGCTTTGATCCCTCATATACGTTCTTTTGATATGTCATTTGATGGTTAGGACTGTAAATATTCTTGAGTACTTTTTTTTTGAAGAAGGTCGAGTACTTAATTATGGAACATCTCTAATTAATACTTTTATTAATGCTATGACCATTGAGTAATTTAGTCACTCGAATTTAAAAAATATCGAGTAGTTTGATTATCAAATATAATTTATCATATTCAATTATTGTATCATAAACATGAGAGAATTTTGATTCTCATAACAATATACAAATTTTGTCGCATTTTAAAAAATAATTTTCTCTTTTTTAATGAAATTAAAAAAAATTATTAAAATATTTCAATTTCATAAAAAAATATAAAAATTACCTTTTTATTTTTAAGTATTTCATTTAATTTTGGTAAAAAAAATAGAAAACTAATAAAAAAGAAAAATATTTTCTAAATTGTATAAAAAAATAAAGGCAGATGAATAATTTTTTTTTTCAAATTCTGAAAAAAAATATTCAAAATCAATAAAGTAAAATAAATAAATGAAATTATTAAACAGATTGACAATTAATAATTTTTAAAATCCGTATTGAACTGGTGACTAATTAATAGATGAATGCACCCCTAATTTATCCTATAGCATTAGTCACATAAATTTGTTAATTCCAATGCATGAGAAGCTCAAAATTCTTTTCAATTGAGTCCACAAAATAAAATTATATTACTTTATCAAAGTACAATATAGCCTCCAATACGAAGGAGGAGAAACAACCCAAATGATTTTTTTTTATTATTTTCTCTTACTAAATGATATAAATGAATTTAATATAATATAACACAAAATTGACTGATAAGACAAAAAATAAAAATAGAAATTAGATGCATGCATTTTTCTTAATAATAGTAAAACCGTCAAGTAATTGTCTTTTTGTATGTGTTGGATACTGTGGTATCTTCTGGAATGTGAATATATAAGCATGGCTAAAAATTTAATTAATTAGTCTCTTAAGTTTGACCTAATAGTAAATTAAGATCTCCTTAATTAATTCGATTGAATTAATTAAACTTTTAAATTTTAATGAATTAAAATTTTGTCAAATATGTACTAATTTAATTATCATTTTATATCACTTCTTTGAATATTCAATAGTTAAATCAATTTTAAAGGGTTTATTTTATTTTATACCCAATATATATATAAGCATACCCTTTATTTTATATATAACTATAAGCATATAATCAAATTTTTGAATGGGTTTTGGACCATATCAAATTCTAGTGAATAAAGAATATTTTCATTTTGAAAAGGAAAAAAAATCAAAATAACACGTGTTGAAATTCCAACGGCGGCAAATACTTAAATTTGCAGCAAGAGAAAATTTGAAGAGAATTAATATTCAATAATTTTGGTTCTAACCATACCAAATATATAATTTGGCTCATAAAGTTTAGCAAGCGATCGATTATGTACAAATTTGAGAAATTTTTAATAAAATTATTTTTACTTATATATATTAATTAAATGATGGAGTAAATAATAGTCTTATAAAGTGATCACAATTGATATTTAGTTTAAAAAATAAAATTAAAAGGTAACTTAAAAAAAATATAAGTTATAAATCAAAATTTTCAAATAGACAACAAGCACAAAATAATTTGAAAAGATAAAATTTCTTAAATTCAGAATTACCCAGTAATAATTTGTTTGCTACTAATTTCATGTCAAAATTGTTAGATTTCTAGTTCAGATGTAAATTGATTTGCTCTGAAATAATATTTCCTTTATCAATTTTTATTTATATGAGAAATGAAATTTCAACTCGAAATTTTTCTTTTAAACTTAAGTCAGCTTACGCTAAATTTAAATCCGAATATGACTAAATTCATATTAATAAAAATTATCAGTTGGGTTTACTTTAAAAGAAAAAGTTTTTTTTTTCTACCTTTAAGAAAAAGATTTATGCACATGTGATAATATATGAATCATTATCACCAATTCTTTGGAAAAATAAAAAATAAAAAAGGTTTTCCACCACCTAGTAGTGGATAAGTGTGATTAGTCGAATTTCACCTTCAACAAATAATTAAAGTGGGAAAGGAAATTATGACTGGCCCATTATCTCCTTTTATATATATGATATATATTTAGATTTTTTTATTTAGTTGATCATAAACTTAATCAATGGTAAACTGATATATAAAATAAAAAAAAATTATATATACAATTTAATTAGTAGTATTTAATTTCTAAAAAAATAAAATAAGATGACGTAATTTTTCATTCTTTAATCAAAACTCTCAAGTTGGAGTATTTTTAAATATTTAAAACAGACAATTTATTCTTTTTTGCGAGTATATTTTATGTAAATTTAAATTAATCGGATTAAATATTCATAAAAAATAAATAAATAAAAAGTTAGGAAGGTCCATATTTTACTTTTATTTTTAAAAATATTATATAAAAATAAAAAAGTAAATCTAAAGAATATATATGTCCAATTATAATCCGATATATGACATGGATCTTTTGGAAGTCTTACAAAGGATATGTGTGAGGTCTTAATGGGTTGTCATTTGAGCTTTATCTAGTGCTAAAATTTGACATAATTATTAATTAAATTAAAAAAATATTTTATTAGTGATTTTATTAGTGTTCTAAGTCATGTTCGAGTAGATGTTGATTTTTCTACGCGTCAATCATGTTTTTAAGTCCATAGTCTCAACTATATATTATTTTAATTTAGCTAAATAATCTCACACAGTTTGTCTTTTTCTTGTCACTTATAATTAATTAATTAATTTTTGGTGCCTAAAAAATCACATGTTGGATAGACTGATTTAATTTACTTCTTATTTACTTTAGCAGTAGAAAATGTTTGTGTTTTTCTTAATATATTTTAGTTGTTATTTTAAATTTTGATTGTTGACTTGTTTCTTTAGATACAATGAATATGTAACAACCAACAAATTAAATATTTAAATTAATCGCATATTATATTGTAGCAACACCTATCAAAGTTGAATAGGAAATCATGTTAAATTTCTGAATCCAAACATAATTATTATTAGTCTTCTAATTGAAAAGTTTAGTTTTTGGATTTAATTTTTGATATGTAATACAATCGATAGGTCCTCAAATTTTATAAAAAAGAGGACCTTTTATGGTAAGTGAATTAATGTTGTATCCAAGTCAATGACATATGAGATAGTGAGATCCGATTGGATTCGGTGTAGGAAACCTGCAAAAGAAAGGCTAGCCTGATTGAATTGGATGTTAACACTTTAATACTTAAATCAATTTTTGACTAAGAGAAAGTAGTGAAAAAATGATAAAAATACCGTATTTGAAATGTAAAATTACCTGGTATTCATAGGTGACGATAAGAGCCACGGAAGTGGTCTATCCATATGTCATAACAGATCTGCAGCGATATAACGTATAGTAAACGGCAGATGAAATATATGTATGTTTCAATAGGTTTTCACAAGGTGGGACCTGTTTTGTCCAATCATATCAATTAATAAAGAATTTATATGCAAAATATTGGTGTGAAATAATTTCATTCCGCCACAAAATTATTGAAATGTAAATTAAACGGCAATAAATAAACATCTAAAGAAGAAGAAAAGTACATTCTCTAATACAATAAATAGATAGTGATCTTTCTAAACATCAATTAAGCTTTAAAGTCAAAACTGCAACAGTATATATCATCAGCCTAATACATCAAAATCAAACACACATGTTTGTCGTCTGTATCTATTTTGGATTGTATTAATTAAATAAATTTTAAGAATCGTGAAGAAATAGCCTAATAATGGAAAAGAACTTGGACAAAAAAATTATATTTTGGTTTTTTTATACATAATGAAATTTATTATAGTTTATATAAAAAATAGTTCACAATTATTAAAAAAATGAGATAGGACGGTACAAGTTACTTATTTTTTTAACTAAAAATTTTGAATTCAAATTTTAGAAATTAAGTATTTCTAAATACTTGAAAATGAGTATTTTATCTCTTTTATAAACTTAGATTAGTTGTTAAATAATTCAGTAGGATGTCTGAATGGTTGGTTAAATATCAATCTCAATGTATTCAAATATTTAATGAACAATTTTTTATGGTCCCTTACAGTTGGTACTTGCTAGTTGCAGTTGTAGTTGTAGCTGGTGATGGTAGCGTGATGCATTTAATATTTAACATTAAAATTTAATGGATGTGTTGAGAAAAATGGACTTAAGTCTCATCAAATTCTAGTTAACTTATAAATTGACAATTGTTAGTATTTAACTCTTATAACCGGTCGATACGAGTTATTTAATATATTTTATTCACTTTTTAAAATCTAACACATTCGAAAACTTTGAAACGTAAAAATTACGTCCAATTGAACACTTGTAGGAGATTTAACATTGTAAAACCGGACACTGAGTTTCACCAGCCTAAAGCGGATAATATTCACGAGCGGCTATCTGGGGATGTTACAGAAAATCTGTATATGATAGAGAGAGAGAGAGAGAGGGAGAGAGAGAGAGAGAGAGGAGGATTTTTTCAGCAACCTAAGACTAAGATTAAGAAGACATAAAGAGCACAAGGAAATGAGAGAGAAGAAGGAAAAGCTTGAATAAGTTAAAGCTTAAAGAGGTATGGAAACTTCTCCTTTCTTGTGTGTGTGTTTGTTATGTATATGATGCAAAAATAGTAATATGTGATGTTATAGGAAGTGAATATCATGAAAAAATTGAGGTTAGACTTGACTAGAAACCGAAATGGAAAGTTTTGTTGAAGATAGGGAAAATTGTTTTAAAGTTTACTTGACTAGTCATCATTTATTTATTGATATCTTGAGTTTTCGTGACTCAAATTGAGAAATTCTAGTTTTATAAGAAACTATACTCATAGATCTTCATTTCATATGAAGAACACGAAATCTGAATCAATTTGTAAGATAGAGAAAATTTGGCTTGAATCCGGGTTAGGACTGCTGCCCTATCACTGGGAGCAGTTGGTGGTTTTTATGAGATATCTTGAGATTTAAAGCTCTGATTGGGTTGATTTTTGATGTTTTGGAAACTAGAAACACAAATCTATAACTTTGTAGAAGGAAGTTTTCCTAAAAATGATGTTTTATAGGCTAAAAATGGTATAGAATTTGAGACGAAAAATTTGTCTTGGGGCGATTTGGGCCTCATGGTTACTAGGTTTTTCATAGTAACCGTGAGGTACCCCAATTTTCAGTCCAGATCCTAAAGATGACCTATATCAAGATTACCAAGATTTTAATAGTAACCGTGACCCCTTTAAAAAGTATAAAATACGGTTATTACTCATTCGGTAATGACCGTGAGGTAGTCTGGCGTAGTCCAGACTCGAAAAGTAACCTAGGTTACGGTTATCATGAATTTGGTAGTAACCGTGACCCCTATGTCATGTCTTGGGCCACGATTACCATGAATTGGTAGTGACCGTGACCATCCTTCATCAGTTAAAACTTGAAAGTTAAGACCCCTTATAAGGCATAAGATTAACTACTCTTTTCCTAAATCTTATAAACTACCTTAAGCATAAAGTATATGGTAATGTATAACAATAAGCATATGAAATGTATAAGTAATATAAGGATAAAGTTATAGTAATCGATGCATGAAAATATATACTTGAATATGATTGTATTATATTGAATATCTATATATATTTGATTACGTTAAGCAACAATATTGTATCATTTGAGCTAACCTATTATACGATGAGTTGAATTGTATAAATTAAATAACATATGAATACGATTGTTTGCCTGTACATAGAACTTGGTTGTGGATAGATAGGCATGCCTATAGGGTTACAGTCGCAGTTGCTATATGTTCAACCCCGTTTGGATCCCCATGATTCGACCTTATATAGGTCCCCATGATTCGGCCTCTTGTAGGTCCCCATGATTTGGCCCATTTGGATCCACACGATTGATACCTTCGAGTATCTTTTCATACCTACGGGTACTACAATACAGTACAGTATCACCCGTTATCCCTACCCACAGGACTTTAGTAGGCATTTCATAGTATGAAATGAATAGTATATGTGTTATATTGATAAAGACTTGATTAGTCTATTATGTTCTATCCTTATACAGAAATATTATAAGATTAAATATGCTATGTGAGTTATATTGTAACTCTTGCATGTTGATTATAATATCTTGATATTACTACTATTTACTGTGTGCTTGGAAACAATTACCATGAGTGGTTGTTCATATACATATATATTGTTCTCCACTAAACTTTATAGTTTAGCACGAGTGTTTATCCGTATAGATTCAAGGTAGGTCGTTTCTTCAGGAATAAGGCCATCACCAGTTAGAAAGAGAAGTTAGGATGTCAAAAATGTACTGTTTTTATCTTTTTGATTTGTGTAAATTCTATAAAAATAATGTAATGAACATGTTTTGTAATTATTAACTCAAAATATGATTATGATATAACAAAATATAGCCTTACATAATTTATTTTAATGTATGAATTAGACAATCAAAGTATAACAAATGAAATGATAAATGAACATTTCATTAGTATTATATGTAATGTTTATTAAAAATATTAAAATAAGTAACATGAATTCAGATAGCTGGCATGGTCCTTACAAAGATAGAGTGATTACATAGGCAATACGTCTTATGATGCAAAGATCATATTTCAATAAAGGAATCTAGAATCCGAAAAAAAGTGTTAATGGGAACAATTTTGACATGTTAAGAGAAAATAATATTTTCCTTAATTTCTCCCCCAAAACAGGAAAAGATAGATTTATCTTATTTAAGGAAGATGAAGATCTTTTTCCAAAAGGATTATATATCAAATCTTTTAAATAGGTACAAACTCTACGACTTACTCTTGTAAATAGAGAGAAATTGGGTAGGTTAGATAGGTTTTTTTCAACCTTATTTCCATTATCAAATTTTACTTATTTTACCATCAGAATCTTCTTTATCGAAAAACTCGAACGGGTTATTGTTTTTACTTTTCATATGACTTGCTTGCAACATTAACCCATAATTTCTTAGATAAGTAAACAATTAATATTGTGCATTTTGTGTAATTTAAAATTTTATAATTTTATTCATACATTATAGATATAGTTTTTATATCATTCATGAAAGTTTAATTTGTGTTAAGAAAAAGTTTATGATATTTATAAATAACTTATTTCGTTAATCTAATACCGCACATTATTTCCAAAGGGATGATAGTTCAAATAACCAGCATTAGCAACTCGTTAGATTGAGCAATTATCCAATAGATAACATTATTTGTTCTAGTAATTAACATGAGATAGTGACTTGCCACTAATTGTAAAATGAACAAATCAATAAGGACAAAGTCTTCGACATTATATATAATCCACAAGATTAAAATAATTATATCCATTACTAAATTAATGTCTCCATCAATTAAACTTAATTAGAGAGTGATATTAGGACTAGATCAATTTAAAATTATAATATAATATTGTCATCTTCTGTCATGGATGTGGGCTGCCCCTTGTTTTTTTTCCTTTTTAATAAAAATTAAATAATATATAAGATTGCACAACAATGTTGTAATTTTTAATATAGTTAAATAAATCACTATATATTATATCTTAATTGAAAAATAATTATTGGTCGAATTCTAATAAATTTAAGTTGAATCTTGTCTTCATTGAAGAGGATGATAGGATTATCAACCACGTGGCAACTGAATGGATAATTAATTAGAGACTTTTATCATAAGATGTTCACACTTGACCATTAATAAAAGGGATTAACATGATTGAACAAAAAAAAATATCAATTTAAAATATCAATCAAACTTTAATAATTTCAATTTTGTAATTAACTTAAATAATTTCCTTTATTGGCCGCCAATTGTTTTTTTTTTTTTTTCAAAGCATGATTTTGGTTTCTCTCTATTTTTTTGGTTGAAATTTGAAATATTTTGAATCATTTAGCTTTTTCTATTTTCTAAATTAATTTAAAATTAAATTAATTTAAATTCAAGTGTAGAAATAGATGAATTAATAAGTAATTTCCTCCATTGATTTTTTATTCAAAGACTTGGAGGCTCGAAATAATTATGATAAACCATAATTAGTCAATAATATATATATATATATATATATATATATATATATATATATATATATATATATATATATATATATATATAAAGAAAAAGAAAATTGATTAGGGTAGAAAATTAAGATGTTGGCTCATAAAAAAACTATTTCCGAATTCTTTAAATATATTTCAGTTGTTATATAAATGGATTTAAT
Source organism: Excoecaria agallocha (assembly GCA_037975025.1). Classification (NCBI taxonomy): domain Eukaryota; kingdom Viridiplantae; phylum Streptophyta; class Magnoliopsida; order Malpighiales; family Euphorbiaceae; genus Excoecaria; species Excoecaria agallocha. The sequence goes on along the minus strand of CM075813.1, from coordinate 39,721,390 downwards.
TAAAATAATTAATTTTCTTTCTCAAAGTGTTGCCAAATACAAAGCTATGGAAAACTCTATTTAAACCCACCAATAAGGATTCCTTATAAGATCAAAGTGATATTATTAATGGAAAATGGGGAAATTGATTAATTAATAGAGAAATTTGGCCAAAAAAAAAGATTAATTAAGCCAGAAAGTTCACGTAAATTGCTTCAATAATTGTTATAGATAGAGTGGGCCTAAATAAATTATGTTTGGAGACAAGAACAACGTCATCTTTGAACAAGATAAGAATCTGTACCTACGTGATTAAAATCACCAAAGCACGTTTATTTATTTATTGTTTCTTTTTTCCATTTCAATAGAAAAAGTGGGATTTGATGGCGTAGCCCAATCAAAGAATTGGATAATAAATAGTAATGTTTCCTTCATTTATGCCTAAATTTATGGTTCCATAATTATTTTTATTTCCCGTTTAAAACGTCATCTGGATTTTCTTGGAAAATTTTGGAATCTTCGTTTGCTGTTATCTAATTGACTAAACACTGTTAGCTTAACTAATACTTTTATAAAAAAAATTAGTATACCGTAGGGTGGTGGTATGATGATAATGCAAGTTAAGTTAGAAATAAAAAATATTAGGATTGACTCTTGATACCTCCCATGGAAAGGGACAAGAAACTTTAATCTGTAACAACGTTCCGAATTCGAATTTAGTCGGTTCAATGAGGTTCACATACCGAATGATTAATCCAAAAAAAAAAAACAATTAGTATTTATCACTAAATATTTATACTAATAATTTGTTTATTTTAATTTATAAATACCTTATCTAGATTTTAAAAAAAATGTATTTCTCATAAATTTATGATAAAATTATTGATTTGCACATTTTTAGGATAATTCCCAAATTGTAATTTGTAAGCCTAGTCCAGCAATCGAAGGACCAACTCAAGTCCAACCATAAGCCTTTCAAGGAGATAGATCCAATAAAATCTAAGCTCGGCTCTCTGAAAATCAGATGCTCAAATGGACAAGCAGGCATAGGGATCAAGATGATAAAATCATCTGATAAGACTAACAAAACTCGTCCTTCGATGTCCCATTGACACATGCCTCTATCATATTTATCACATGCTCGGCATTATATTACCAAACACCTATTCTGACATTTTAGTAGACCACTCAAGTGGATCTAGACACCTTCTATAAATACCAAGTTATCACAAACACAAGACAATTTGAACTTCCATTTTTTTATGCTTTTTCGATCCAAATCTCTCACTGATTTAAATTTTAAAGTGCTAACGCTTGAGTTAATTTTTGGTAGGACTTGTCCTTTAAATATCCGATTGGACTACGCAGACATTGTCTCTAGAGCATAACTCTACTCCTATTCCTACCAAATAGCCTATCTCTTTTGTTAAATCACCGGATTTATCAATTAATGTAACACCCCAAAATATTATCTGACATGTATGGTAGGTTCTAGAGCATGAAAAATAACTCTAGGTTAATTTTCGAAGAAATCGGAATAAAATAACATAGTAAAACTTAATAATATATAAAGGTTAAATGTGTTTAAACCAGAAAAATACGATGATGGTTGACCTGGTGGGAAGTTTGATATGATATCACAATATGGAAATGGATCTTAAACGGAGTCTAGTGGTACAATTTGGAGAGAAATTGAGCTTAAATAGCCTTTAAATCAGACATCAAGATTTTATCCGGTACAGAAGACTCGATTGACTATAGATTTGATCGAGCTTTAAAGTGGTCTAATGGCCTTCAAAAATTATTCTAATTATATAGATATGTTAGAAATAACATAAAAGAAGCTTCAGGAATTAGAAAATTAATTTTTCGACATTTTTAGAATTTTTGGGTTTTAGACCGGTTAATATTCTGTTGTAGCTAGAAATATATCGAAATGATGTCGGAATGATTTAAAATTTTAACCATATGCTACTGCATATATAAGTGCATGCGAAAAAAAATTTCAAGTCATTCTGACACTTGGAACATTATTTCCAGAAAAAAACAGTTGAAAAATAGTGAAAAACCAAAATAAAGTTAATTGGAAGGCTTAATTGGCATATTAAATTCATTTATGGGCATTTTTGTCCATCTAAAATCAGATAAAATCTGCTGTAAATCCAGTACACTCAAGAGATATGTAGAAACTCATGAGGAGGTGACAAGTAGCTTAAAATTAAGCCGTTGGATTAAATAGTTAGAGAAGGAATTTGGGCCATTGGATTGAGGGTCATTTGGGCAGCATGGAGAGGTATGGAATCCTTTACATTTCTGCCCAAAACTCTGTAAAATTCCCCCCCCCCCCCCTTTTCCTTTAAAAATCCGGCCAGCCCTCTTTAGTTAGTTTTTCTCCATTTTTCTCTCATTTCTCCCTCCTCTCTCCATAACTTCAGCCCAAATTTTACTCAAGTATACATTAAGACCTCCTCTTCACTTCAAAAATTAATTTAGAACAAGAAGAAGCCTTGAGGTGGGGTAATTTGTGAGAAAGAAATCCCGTATATAAGGTAAAGTATATAGTTTTTGTTGAATTTAATTAGAAATTTTTGCATAGTTTGATAGAGCATCTCAAGTTTGATTATTAGGTAGTAATTAGAAGTTAAAAATCAGAACAAAAACTCATGATTTTGTCCCTTTGAAATTCGGCTATTAGGTGAAGAAAAGGGATAAGAGAGAGACAAGGAAGAGGAAGACCAAGGGAAGGAAGATTAGGTGATTTTGAGCACTATTGAGGTTAGTGGATACTTCTCCTACACCTAATTTCATTTAAGTATTGAAATTTGTAGAAAAATGCATTATGTAACTAGGGCAACCTAAAAATTAATGATCAATAATTAAAAGTAACTATATAACATGAAGAACTAAAATGAAATATACATAGAATTGATGAGAAATGAATTTTAATGTGAGTATATATAAGGTGGCCGAATTGTACTTCTTATAGCATAATATGATAATGTACAGGACACTAGCTTAAAGTATATGATTTAATTACTAGAAGGATAAATAATTATATCTTGATTAATTGATAGGAAAATATGCATAATAAGGAAAAAGGTATATAAAATGGCATATGTATAAGTAAATTGAAGTTAGAAATGTAAGGGACTTTTTTATAAATGATGTGTTTGATAAAATTATTTGGTGTAATGGTGTATTTTGAAAATTAATTGAAAAAATGGGATATTTTAATTCATTTTTGCAATTTATAGCTGCGAAATTTTCATGGATCACATATATCGATGTGGAGGCAGATGGACTAGCACGGAAAATGAGGGATAACCAGATTTTCGCAACTAATTGCTGTGAAAATGGTTATTTAATATTTTAGAGAATTAAGTTTTAACTGTGTTGGTTTGGTTCAATGGCAGGAGCTTGCATTTCCTTTTTGGGTGGTCATGGGTTCAAATCTGGTTAGCCACCTTATTTTTTTATGTTTAATATAAGTCATGTGGATTTGCTATATTATTCTTAATATTTATTTAATTAAGAATTCATTTATAATTTTATAATAAAAAACCTTTCATTTATAATTCTATATAAAAGAAAACCCTTTCAAATCTCATAAAAAGCCAATGGAAGGTAAAAAACAAGCATGCAGTTTATAAAATATGTAAATTTTAGTAATTAATAAATAACATTTGTCCATGTCTACTACAAAAATAATATTGTGATATAGAATTTTATGTGTTTAATCAATAATTTATAGTTTCAAAAAATAATACAACAATATATAATTTATTTTATTTATAAACAAGACATACATTTGATCATAAAAAAATTTCAGAAAATAGAAGGGATTGGATACAAAAATTCTATTAATTAAAATTAAATTATAAAATTATTTAATTTAAAAAAATTAATTATATATTTTAATTAATTAAAGCATGAAAATTAATGTTAATTATAAAATTATTTAATTTAAAAAAAAAATTAATTATATATTTTGATTAATTGAAATATAAAAATTAATATAAAAAAGTAGTTGTTACTAGAATTCGTACAATGCAATTTTGCCATTAATCCAAATTGGGTAAATATATATTAAATATAAAAAATTTCAAATTGGGCAAATATATATTAAATATAAGAAAAACAAGGTGGCCTACCGGATTTGAACCCGTGACCACCCAAAAAAGAAATGCAACCTTCTGCCATTAAACCAAACCAGCTTATTTAATGCTTAATTTTCTAGATTATAATATAACCATTTCTACAACAGTTAGTTGCGAAAATATACTCATCCCTCATTTTCCGTGTTAGTCCATTTGCCTCCGCCTCGTATACGTGATCCATGCAAATTCCGCAACTATAGGTTGGGAAAATGGATTAAAACACCCTATTTTTTCAATTAGTTTTCAAAACACATCAATACCCCAAATAATTTTACCAAACACACCATTTATAAAAAAAAAGTCCCAAAATGTAATGGAGATGAAATATGTGAAGAAATTAGATTATATGATGGATGACTTGTAGTGCCGAATTGTATAGCTATTGAAATTGGCATGTTTATTTATTATTTATATGTTATTTACATTGTATAGTATGAATTTATATGAAATATGAATAAACACATGGAAATTACGACAATATGTTAAGTACATATTGGTGAATGCTTAAAGAATAAGGTATAATTAAGATAAAAAGTTAGAATAAAATAGATAATTAGTTACCCTTAGTATTCAGTGGATGATCCAAGATCTTAGGATATAATGGCTAGCCATAGGGATCCATATACCGCGGTAGATTCAAACAGACTAATCATATAGTGAATTTTCTTTATAGAGGCCTCACCCATACAGACAAATAGATGTTCATACAATCTTCACCCCGCATATCCGGTTCGAGATTTTTCACCGATTACTACTAGGGGCAATATGGTAATTTTACAAAGAAACAAGGATTCAATAGGAAATTTTGCCTAAAGGAAATTAAAAAATGTCAATTAATAAGAGAAAATATGAAAAATAGGATTAATATGTTCAATAGGGGTAAAAGTGTAATTACACCATAAACCAGGGATTAAACGGTAAATTGACAATAAAAAAAGGTGATTAGGGATATTAAAATAGCCAAACAAGGTCAAAAGGGTAAAATGATAATTAATGAAAAATTTAGGGACCTAAACAAAATTTTACAATTCGGTAAGGAAATAGTAGCAATTATAAATAGAGTTAAATACTCATAGAGTTAATAGAGTTAAATATTAAATTAATTAATAGAGTTAAATATTAAAATGTGATAAGTAAATAAGGTAATTAAATTAATTAATTGGAAGAGGAAAAAAATATTAGGGACACAAAAGCAAATTAATAATGTATTATGCATTAAATGAAATTTTGTGTAGTAGTATTCACCACTAGGCAATAATGTTGCTTAGCACATGGTTTGTTGACTGCGCATAGGAACAAGTGAACATAGGTCGTGACAGACGCGAGTTGTTAGCATGTACATGTGGGGATTGAATTGTCGCTATACTTCTGTATTAGAATAGTTATAATTAAAGGCATGTAATATAACTAGAAGGTCATGTTGTATTAAGGATATTAATGTTAGTGATTTATGTGTAAATTATCGGATGAATGAATTATGCGGATTGAATGTTGATATTGTGCAATGTTGTTGAATGATGAATGCTATTAGAAGTGTAATGCATATAATGGAGTATTGTAGGCGGAGGATGTTCTTTGGGAGTGTCTTATTGCCATTTTGTAGGTTTGGATAGCACGATTTTTAAGCTGTTATGTTGCTGAAATTTTGACCAAATAAATAATAATTTTGGGATCGCAAATAAATTTAAAGGAACAAAAGTAGGAAATCAAGAAATGAATATTTGATCTTAATGGGATAGAATAAACCTAGCCACTGTAATTTATACAAATAGTACAGGAAGATTAGATACAATAGGGTGTTACAATTAATTTGTAACAAAATTAAAATTGAGTTGAGCTTAAATGTTAAAATTTCACATTACCTGAACCTAGAAAATTTTTGTATTGCTTTTCGGAGTGAGTTAGGTCCAATTCATTTCAATTCTTTTAGGAGTGAATAATTTGTTTACCCAAATTTAATACAATTTATTCACTTTTATCCAAGAAAAATTGAATTCATTTTATACTAAACTGAATATATTGTATTTACTTTTATTCAAATTAAATAAATTATATTCAATTATTCAAATTAAATTTAAATTCAATATAATTTTAATTGAATGGTACCTCTTATTTTTAAAAATATTTTTTTTATTTTTTATAAATTTTAAATTTATTTTATTTTCTTCTTTTAATATTGATTATTACATCAAAATTTAAATTAATGGCAAATTTTTCCACTTTCTGCATCTTAGAAGATTATCCTCATCTAACATTCAAAAAATTATGAATGGATATAGTTATAGGATTATTTAGCTCGCCATAGGCCACCCGTCATCATCTTCCAATAGATAAAGCTTATCAAGATAGATATATATGCATATAATTAGTAAATAAATAAGCAAATTCAATATATTAATTTATAGCAGTAAAATTACTGTAAACTCTATTTTTTTTGAAAGCTTCATCGATTGGGATTTTAGAGAACCAAAACTATTGCATCATTGATTTCGCCCTTGCTTGCTCACTGACATATTTCAATGATCAACAGTTTACGTTTTTTTTCCAAATTATATATCAGCATTTCTCTCTCTCTCTCTCTCTCTCTCTCTCTATATATATATATATATATATATCTGTCAAATCTCTTTATATAATAACTAATTAAAAAAAAAAAAGAATAACACTAGTCAATCTATGTCGGTTTGGATACATACATGCATCCATATTAAAAATTTAAATTTAATAGCAATGAAAATAATAGTAATAATTTATATGTTATTCCTGATAAATGACTTAAACTAAAATAGAAGATAAAATTATGTTGAAATAAATGGTTTTAGTCAATTAATTCAATTTCTTATTATGATGAACGAATTATATTCATTAATTAAGCAGCCATAAAAAAATAGTTTAGGGAAAAAAATGTAATTAGGCAGATGTTCCAGGTGCAGAGAATTGTATAATTGGGAGCCATAATAAACTCTAGGGGAAATCTCTTGCATGCCTATAACTAGAGATGACTATGGACTGATTAACCAATTTATAAGCAAAAAAATTAAATTTTTTTTTTGAAAATAAGGTTACTTTTAAAAATATTTCGAAATCTAGTATTACAGTAAACATAATTAAAAATCTAGTGTGATGGAATCCGGCACATATAAGAGCCAGAATTCGACATGTTGGGGCTCATGAAAGATTAGAATCTAGCTCCATTCTGTGCCAGAATTCAACAAGGTTGCCATTGTCCATTTTTTTTAAAAACGTGCTTAATTTCATTCATTCATTTTCTTGCCTCACCTACACAGAAGTAAAAATACAATGTCACGAGAAGAGAAAAAAAAATAGTAAAATCAATTATATGCATGTTAAATTCATACATAAAAGCAATGATTGCTTTCAATTTTTCATTGTCTGCCCAACACTTCTAGTATCATTTCCTTAGCTTTCCTCATTTTTAAGGTTCTTGTCATTTTTAAAGTTACTTATCCCACAATCTTATTACTATTTTAAATTTTAATTGACATAAAAAAAAAGGTAATATTATTGTAATATATAATTTAAATGCAAGAATTACAATTTATATTATTATTAATTTTATTTTTGTATTTAATTTGTAGGGAGTGATAATTTTGAAGGTTATATAATTTCAAGTTAGATGTGAATGTGGGTCGTTTTCAAATCAAAAATTATAAGGACTTTGTCAAGGGACAATAAATCTCTGCCAATTATAACTACTACAAAAAAAAATACAGAATAGCGATGAAAATTAACGAGTACAATAAAATTTATTGCTAAATGCACCATTTAGCGACAACATTGCGACGAAAAATGATTTTTGTCGCAAATATTGTTAGGGGCTAGTACAAAAACAAATTTTGCGATAATTTAGCGATAAATAATTTATGTTGTAGCTAATTTTTAGCACCAAAATTTTTGCGCAAAAAATAGAGACGAATTTGCAAGTACAGAGCCCTCGCTAAATCTTAATTCATGGCTAAAATGATATATGAATCATTTAGCGAGGACAAATTTCTCACTAACGGTCAAATGGTTTTGTATTTGATATATGAAGTAAAAGTTAGCGAAAATTAAATCCTCTATGCTTTTTGTTACAAAATTTTTGTCCTCGCTAAATTGATTTAGCGATAAAAAATCATCATTTAGAGTCATCGCTATTTTGCATTTTTCTTGTAATAAACGGTAATGATTTTTCTATGATCAAAAGGGACTATTTTTTTTTTATTATTATTCTGATTCATTCAATAAATTAACTCATTATTTTTGATGTCCATTATTTGTGTTTCTTATTAATTCATATTCATGTTTGATAATGACAGGTTTACAAAGAAAATCAAATTATTTCATTCCATCCCAAAATTATGAAGTCCTGAGTCTTGATCCAATCACTTTAATGTGAAAATAAATTTAAAATAGTTCTTATCTCATTGTTATCTGTCAAGCACCTAAATTATGAGATAAATTGCAATAATTTTTTTTAACTCTTGCTCCTTTTGTTCTAAATTTAAATTTTTTTTATTTTTTTTAATTTAAAACAGTTTATCTACAAGTAACCATTCCATTTCTCTTTTTTTTTTTCAATTTTTGTATTTTCAATTTTTTTTGTATTTTTTCTTTTTCTTTCTAACATCTACTTTAAGAGTGGTATAGATTTAAATTAATAATAGTTATTAATTGTTTTTAATTTTGTATTTCTTTGAATATTTAGGTTTCTTTCTTGTATTTTCTTCAATAAATCGAGTTCTGAAATTTTTTATCTGAAGTTTTTATGTTTGTCTATAACTTATATATATATATATATATATATATAGTATATTTGTGTTAACTAAAATTGAATGCAGTTTAAATATTTATTTTGCAAGTATATCATTTTAATTTGAAAGTTGTTGTCTTTCCGAATGGAAGCTTTTCTCCTAGTGTGAAAAGTGATTTAATAGTTTTTCTATAAATAACGGATGTACTTATCGGATTAATTTAGCCAAAATGTTTTGATTTTAGAGGAAGTAATTTATATTAATTTTTGTGTTTTGGAAGCCCTCAACCATATAATCATCTATATATAGTGTACACAGACATTATTTTGCGACAAAAATTCTGTTAACGCCACATTATTATAAAACTTAGAAATTACAGTACATTATATATATATATAATACTGAAGTACTGGAATTCACGTGATTCATCGTTCCGCTCATCCTATTCAGATATAGATTTTCATGGTATACTAAGAAAAAAAAAGCGTAAAAATATTGAAAATATAAGAGAAATGCATAAAAGAGCTGAAAAGTGTAAAAATACTAAAATATAAGAGAAATGCATAAAAGAACTAAAAAGCAAATAAATTAGGACAAAAGTATATTTTTGAAACTTTAGAGACTAAAGTGAAAATTTATCTCTATAGTGTGAAATCAAAATTTAAAGTGATGAAAATTTGAGAATAAAACTTGAAAAGTCATAATTGAGAATGAATTTCTCAAGCAAGAGTAAAATAGTAATTTTATCGATAAAAGTGAAATTTAAAATTAAATCAAAAAAATTTGTGTAAAATGTAATTATAATGAATTTAAACGATGAAAACGAAATAATGAAGTGTAATTATGATCAAAACATGAATGTACTACAGTTTATGGGATTTAAAGTTTTATATTCACCACTAAATACTTTAGAACTTAGCGAATGGTTTTGTACTATACGCAAAGGACCAAGATTGAGTTTATGTTGGAGATAAATCAATGGAATAGAAATCCAATATTTTGTGTTTTTCTTTGGTTGGCATGTATATAAATATGATACCTGTGATGATCTCAACACCGAGTCAATCGTGAATAGTATTTTCTGGGCCTGAAAGGACACCCAAAAGTCAAAAATATTTTATTGGATCATTTGAAAAGAATAGTCATGGTGAGCCTAGAATTGAAATTTGAAGTGGATTTGAGGTCAAATGGGCCTCCAAAAGTCAAAAATACGAAAAATGTAGCGAGTCAATTTTCCTGATAAAGAAGGGGACTTGATTTTACATAAATAATTAAAAATAATAAATGAACTTTAAAAATTGTCATATTTTGCATGCCAATATGAATTTTTATGTAGAATATTTTGGTGATAAGAATGAAGTTTTTTGGTGATGAGAATGAAGTTTTTTTATGACACCGGCAGTTGTCAAATCGGACCAATAACGGACTCTGATTGAACAGAAAATTTATGTACTACCTATTTTTGATGTTTTAAGAATGATGAAATAAAAATTAAAGTGATTTAAAGTAAGGAAGAGAGAGAAATTGGATTAGGCTTAAAAAGGCCTAAATGGGCCTTAAAGTTTAAGTGGACAAAACCCACTCATCAAGCCCAAATTTTGGCCCATAGAGAGGTATATAAGGGCTGAAAATCTGGAGAAAACTCCAAAAAAATTGCTAACCTTCCTCTGCCTCTTTCATGGCCGAACCTACCTCCGAATCTACCTCTCTCTCTCTTGTTTCATAACCACTCAAGATCTCTCATAAACTTCAACTTAGGAGTTGTAGTTCCACCCCTCTAGATGATTAATCAAGCCTCAAGCCTTTGATTTGAAGGAGGAAAGTAATAAAAATCAAGAAGGAAAGGCTTAGGGGTCAAATTGAGGTAAGGGATTTTCAAGGTTTTAAATTTGTTTGAAGGTACCTATAAGAAGTTTTAGGTGCCTAGAGTCTATTTTTGTGGTTAAATTGAGCTCAAAAGGTTGATATCATAGTGTTTTCTTTGATGAAGAATTCGGCTCCCATGGATTTTTCATGATGATGGAGGAATTTCTTTGGTTTAAGGCATGAAAAAAGAAGCTAAAGCATGAAAAAAAGGTAAGTGACTACAAAATCCTTTAATTTCCCTATTAATATGAATTTTTCCTAATTATTTAATTAAGGTAAAAATATTTAAAGTAGCTAATTGATGTAATTATGTCAGGACAATTGTAATTGGACTAGAGAAAATATAAATGAAAAGCAAAAATGAGAAAAAGAAAAATTTTAGGGTGAAAAGGTGGTGGTGTCCGAATTATGCACTAAGAGAAATATATGAAATTTTGCATGAAAATAATATATGATGGCCTAAATTGACTATAGAGATGATAATCGGTGCCATTGAATTTTTAATGAATTATTGGAATTTATTTTGAAATTTTAAAGCTTATGTATTGGTTATGTCTATAGTGGAAATTGTGAAATAATGAGAATTAATTGATTATTTTAGTGAGAAATGATGCTAAATAATAAATAATGCATAAATAAATTTTATTGAAATATATTGAAATTATTGAGATTTTATTGGAATTTTTATGTGAACATGTACAATGAAAATAATTGAAATATTAATGCATAATTGTATATGACTAAAGTGATGAATTAATATGAAATTAAATTAATGTTAACGACAAGAAGAAAAAAAAAAGTCAACCGATGAATTTTTCGAAATAATTATTAAGTCGTGAAAATAATAAGAATAATGAATTATCAGTAAATAATTCATAAAATGAATGAAAATTATGGAAATAAATTGATAAGTAAATAAAAGAAATATAAAATGAAATTTTAAATGGAAAAAAGACTCAAATGAAAGAAAATAAAAGTTTTGGGGCAAAACGGTAATTTTACCAAAGTGGGTAATTAATGAGTAAAAATAAGTAAGAAATAGTTAACAAGGATAAAATGGTAATTTCGAAGACCTAACTGTGTCAAAAGAATAAGTTTTCACGGTATGGGGATTAAAACATAATTTTATCCGAAAATGATAAATTAAAGAATAAACGATGAATAATGGAAGAAATTGTATAATAAAAATGAAAATAAATGATTTTAATGGCAAAATTGTAATTATGTATTTGAAAAGAATAATCCAATAGAAAAAGTAAAATTATACATTTTTGAGGCATAAAATAATAAATTATATTAATAGAATTCCTAAATGCGTAAAAAGTAGTAAAATAAATGTATGACTAAGTTATAAAAATAAATTAATCAATAAAAAGCAGTAAAAGAGTGAAAGATGATAAAATATTTCGCTGACGAAATAAAAATCGGCTTAGAGAATAATTAAAAAATTTTGGACAAAAAGAAAAACAAAGTGTAAAAAGATCAAGTTTAGAAGTATTGAAAAATAATTCGCAAAGAATTATATAAAAAGAATAAAAGAAAATTGTGAATTATAATGCCATAATTCATAATTTATAATCTATATAAAAGACTGAAAAGTTTAAGTATCTGAGTGAATTATCGAAGAATAATTCACAAAAGTGATTGGAAAAGAGAAAGTGAATAAAAGGATAAAAAGTTATTGAATAGTCAAAGGCACACAAGAGTGCATTTGATCAGAATAAAGTGTAGTAATAAATAAAAGAAAGAAATTAAAGATTTTTAAATGTTAAAAAACGTTTGCCAATTTGATTGATTATTTTGCCCTTAGCAATAAGCAGGTATTATTATTCTTGTTTTGGATATAATTGGTTAGCCATAGGAACACCTCTGTACCGCGGTGCAAGTCATGACGACTTGCTTTGCTATGGGTGGAATTTTTGATCTCCATAGTTTCAGTGAAAGTAAAAGTGTATCTATTTCTGCTCTGTGAGACTTGATCTTTTGATATCATTTCTCTATCTGTTTAGTGGGACCTTTGGGTCCAGTCCCGAGTATCTCTTTTGAGAATCCTGTTATATTGCACTAGGGGCGCATCGAAATGAATAAATTGGTACGGTTTAATTGAATTGAATATAAAAAGTTATAACGAAAAATATTTCGTTTGAAAGAAAATGCAAGTTGAAATAAATCTGTAAAGATTTCTGAAAAGTGTAATTAGTAAGAAAAAGAAAAAGAAAGGTGTTATATGAATAAAATATTAAATCAATATTTAGTTAAGCTTTTATAAGGATTTAAAATGTATTTTATTTTACATGAAAAAGATAAATTTAATTAATTGGTATTTCTTGTACCAACTACTATTGTAAAAAGTGACAAGTTTGGAAAATAATATTAATGTCCTGCTTAAAGTTAAAAAGTGATGATATTGACATGAAGTGAAACTTAATGCTTAGGTAACGTCTTTCTGAAAGAAAAGTTAAATGAAGAGTAAAATAATAGAAAGTCACATAATTGTTCAATGAGGAAAAAGGTAAAGGACATAAGTCTCAACAAATATTTGAACATAATTAATGGTATAAAAGAAAGAAAGTTCTGACTGCAAAGTGCTTCAAAATAGTTGTATCATTTTGCCATAAAGCTTATAAGCCTTTTAACAGTAATGTATTTATTAGATTAAAGTTAAAGTAAAGTAAAAAAAATAAATAGTAAAAAGTGAAGTTAGAATACAGATTGAATAATTGAACAGTAAATCAAGAATTAAAAATAGTTTATTTTGGTACTAGTAAAGACACAAATACCAATACACAATGCTAAATGAAATGCTAATTAAATCGCTGTGGCTAAAAGATAAAACGAAGGTAATGATAAAAGTAAAAGTTATAGTAAAGATTAACGTAAAGGTAAAAATAATTCGATATCAATCCACCTAAGAAGATACTGTAAAGTAAAGCTAAAAGTTTGGAAACAAAAGAATAATGATTATCAAGATACGAGTTAATAACATGATTAATGATAACCGAAATAAAATAAAATGTTTAATGAAATAAGAATAGTAGAAGCATAAATTACGAAATTATGCTTTATCTTGAAAAATTCTTGGATTAGTAGTCACCACTGGGTATATTTAATGCTCAACACGTAGTGTTTACTGCGTGCAGATTTTTAAGTATTGCAGGAGCACAGTACGCGGTGGGTCCAGATAGGAAGATAAGATTTTTTGTATTAGTTGGTGTAAGCTTTTGGCATGTATATACTTAGACTATTAAGATAAAAAAAATGAATTGTATTTTGATTATATTTTTATTTGTCAATGGATGAGTGACTAGTGCAAATTTTTTTTGAATGATGTTTGGTGTTTGTTTTAATTGTTTATAAGACTGTTGTTTGATTCTGGAATTAATGAAAAAGTATGTTAAAGTGTTTCGTTTTGTTCAAAAAAAACTTACCGGTTTCAGTTAAGTTTCGCATCGAAAAGAACTGTTCCGTGAAGGGCGTGACAATACCGAGTAGAATGGACATGAGTATTTTTTATGACTGTATATATTTTTTTGAGATGTATTGAATTTGGGTATATCCTACATTGTAAAAGAGTTTTGATGAGATTCAACGAAGGATTTATACTGTGTATAGACATCTACAATTATGATAGCAACTATTGTACTATAATGACTAATTTTGCGAAGTTTTTATATATTGTTGGAGGTTGGGTTGGATGTTTTTATTTATTTGAGAGTGTTTTTATAAGAATTGCAGGAAGGTAAAATCTGAATTTTAGTCGTTATACTGCCTAAATTTTTACAAATTTAATAATAATTTATGGATCACCGTAATATAATGCGACACCAGTACTCGGATCAATATCTGGTTACCGGGTGTCACAGAAAAAAAAATTGAAAAAAAATATATATATATATATATAAACCGATAAATTGGTACTTAAAAATCTAAATGATAACCATTAATAAAAAAAATATAAAAATTAAAAATCATAATCAAATTCACCGGATCAGTTAACAATAAAAATCGATTTGATTTCAGATCGATTTTGCAGTTAATTATATTTTCGATTTTTTTTGCTCACCCCTACCTATAACTATGTCCCTATTAGGTACAACTGTAAGGTGATGATTTTAAATTAATGGCAAATTTGATGAAAATAATCAATATTAAAAGAAAATAAAATAAATTTAAAATTTATAAAAAATATATATTTTTGAAAAGAAGAGGTGTTATTCAATTAAAATAAGATTGAAATTGAGTTTAATTTAGGTAATTGAATACAATTTATTCAGTTTGCATAAGAGTAAATATATTATATTCAGTTTAGTAAAAATGAATTCAATTTTTTTGAAAAAAAATAAATACACTTATATAGTGTATTAAATTTAGGTAAAAGTAAATTGAATGCATTTAATTTGGTAAAAATTGAATGCAATATATTCGCTTTGTGGCTTTTTTATTATTATTTTATGGATATTAAAATGATTATTAATTTTTTAATTTATTAAAATGTACTTTAAAATAATTATAATATTACTTCTTCTATTTGATAAAAAAAAAACAGTACAAATAAAAATGTTAATAAAGATATTAATGTGATATTGATTTCAATAAAAAATTAAAATATAAATAATTTTTATTATTTTGATTTTATAATTTGTCAAAATCAATTATATATGTCAAAAAACAATTATTTGGCAGTTATTGTTTTCAATTAACAGAGAGATATAGTTGTTGACGGACAATTAACAATGTATGACCTTTTGCAAATAAAAAAATACAGTATACTTTTTTTTTGCAAATAAAAAAATACAGTGCATATTTTTTTATAAATAAAAAATATATTTTATAATTTTTTGTACATAAAAAAATGCAGTGTATTTTATTGTGTACATAAAAAATACAGTGTATAATCTTTTATATATAAAAAATATAATATATTTTCTTCTGCAAAAATAATACAGTGTATGATATTTTAAAAATAAAAAAATATAGTGTCTAATATTTTGTAAATAAAAAAAATAATATATGATATTTTGTACATAAAAAAATATAGTGTATGATCTTTTGTATATTAAAAAATATAGTATATGATCTTTTTTTTTATATAAAAAATTCAATGTATGATTTTTTGTACATAAAAATAAAGTATATTTTTATATATAAAAAATACAGTATATTTTTTATATAAAAAAATTAAATGTGTGATCTTTTATATATAAGAAATATTGTGTATGATATTTTTTATATAAAAAATATGGTATATTTTCTCATTTGTAAGTTCCGTGTCTGCTTGACTTAGATATTCTTTCACTTCTCCAATATGTTTTCAAGTTGGACTTTAAACCTACTTTTCTTAATTTTTTTTATTTAGAGTTTCAATTTTTACAGTGAAAACCATATTCGGAATTTCATTTTACACAATTCGATTCAATATCAAAGTAATGAAGTGAAACGGTCAGCTTACTTACTTGAACATTACAATTATAATTATAATGTTTATATAAGTTTAGCTTAAAATATTCGATATTGGCTGCAGCAAGAGAATAGTCAAAATTTGCTGTAGAATAGGAGTAAGAAAAAAAATCGAAAATATGGTTAACAGTAAAATCGGTCCGTAACCGAATCAATTTTTACGGTTAACCGATCCGATGGATTCAGTTATGATTTTTAATTTTTATATTTTTTATTAATAGTTACAATTTAAATTTTTAAGTACCGGTTAACCGTTAGTACACGGTTAACCAGTTCACATATATATATATATATATATATATATATATATATATATATATATATATATATATATATATATATATATATATATATATATATATATATATTCAATTTTTTTCTATTTCTCTTTAAAATTTACATAAAATAATACTTTAAAATATATTTTTATTTTTATACCTTAATTTTTTATATTTTTCTATAAAATTTATATAGTACTTTAAACTAAATTTATATTATATCATTTTCTTTAATTATATAACAATATTTATATATAGTATCCAATTAACTTTTATATATACTTTTTTATTATATATTGGTGTTAATATTTTACTTAATAGCATTTAATTACATTATTATCCAAAATTTTATTTGACTTAGAATCAAACATAGTAATTTTCAATAAATATCAAATCTATTTTATAATATTAGCTATTAATTTATAAAACTTGAATTTTGGCCAATAAATTATGTTTGTTTCATAATTTTTATATTAAACTACTTTACACATTAAAAATTGAATTGAATTTTATCTAATTTTTTTATATAATTTTATGTTATAAATTTTAATGGTTAACCGAAAAATATTGATTAACCAAACCGAAAAATCGAAATTGATGAATTTATTGACTGAATATAACGAACTGGTTAATGGTTAGTAATTTTAAAAAATCGATATTAATGAATTGATTAATTTTTTTTTTGTTCATTAATTGGTTAATCGGTCCATACTCACCCTGCAGTACAACCTTTCGTTTCCTATGCCATTGAATGTTATGCCAAAACTTTTGTTCTCAAGCCCTAGAGAAGAGGACCACAATGATTAGTTATACAAGAATTTTTGTTTGTTATTTCTGAATGGATCAATTTCGACTAAATTGAAACCAAATAATATTTAATAAGAAAAAATGTTATTATTGTTTTTTTAATTGGTTGAATATTTATTCGACGTAAAGATAAGCTGCACTTAGAAAAGTATTCAATTTTGGATTTGGTTTGGCCATTCTTTCAATGGAGTTAATTAGAGTTTTCATTTGGAGCAATTTTCACTTCCTTGAATTTTCACTAAAAAATATTAAATTAAATTTACATTATGGGGAGTTGAATTCTATATTGAATATTGATGCATGAATTAAGATAAACAAAGACCTATTTATGCAATGACAATTTGGATTCAAACCAAAAAAAAAAAAAGGGCAACGAATAGAAAAGATTAAGAATTTGCAGACAATTATGTTAAATATAATTGTTTTTCTTATCACGCAGCAAATTCATATTATGCACAGTTTTGAAATACAGTTAAGGAAATTAATAACCTTGTCAAAATTAGGACAGGGTATTTTTGAAATTAAAAATTTAAAAATGGTAATTATAAAATAAAAAATGTTAAAAATAGTATTTAAGAAAGTGAAAAATAAGAGGGTGCAAATATGAAATGTGTTTTATTTTTTGTGGTATTTGTGAAAAAACCCTAAATTTAATGGACTTATAGGGTCTGTGAGCTCTATTTGATCTGGCCCATGGGCCTAAGAAAATGCAAGGCCCTTTTACTAATGACGAAATACAACTAAGTTGGTGACGTAATATAGTTAGAATTGAACTGAATCCCACACTGCCCAACTGCACAATGCTAACTTCTCTTTATAAAAAGAAAGGACTATATATACATAATTTTAACTATTATTTTTCACTGAAATTAAATTATTATAATTTTAATTTAACATATATATGAGTACTTTTACATATATATTATCATTACAAATTAGAATTCTAACAAAAAGAGCGACATAAAATCAAATTAGAAAATTCAAATTAGAAAATCTCAAAGTGCATAATTTAAATCAATAACTAAGTACTAAATGAAAGGCTATGGCGATTTTATGGTATTAAATAAATTTATGTTATTAAATATTTTGTTTTTTACCATGTACCTTATTAAAATAATAAATAGTTTACAGAATTTAAAATTTAAAATTTAATCGACTAAATTTACTTGATTAATATTGTACTAATTTTAATATCTATAGTCTGTATAATTAAATAAAATAATTAACAACGCTTTTCAATCTTTGAAACAATAAAAACAAAAAAAAAAAAACAAAATCTAGTCTTCATAATTATATTCATAGATATGAATCGACTAGTAAAAACCGATTGAAAATGAACTCAGAAGATATTTCATGAACCGCTGAATCCATTCTATAATTTCGAATCATCAGTGAACATTCACAAATAACTGAACCAGATGCTCAACTTGCTGCATATCTATGAAACTATCAAGAAACAAAATCTAAGAACAAGCACTTCTCAAGTGTATAGGCCCCTGAAGTTAAAACAGAAACTAATAAAATCTGTTGTTGATTAAACATTATGATACCGAGAAACCATGATCAGCCCCAGAAAGAAAAAACAGTGATTAAATATCAGCGATTCACGAGGAAATCAGTATGCTAAACAATGAGGTTAACTCCCTTCCCCTCCAAGTTTTTCTCTTCAGATCGTTACTGCCTTCCCTTTTTCGTGCTGCAAGAAGGGCACTTGTACTGCTTGATCATTTCTGCCTTCGCCGGTGTTATCTTCACACATTTCCCATGATACCACCGTTCGCATACATCACAGCCAATCCAAAACTCATCAGCACTGTAAGTCCCTCCACAGCTCCCACAAAGAGTCTCACCATGCTCTTCTTCATCTTCTGCATAACTTTCATCCAGTAACTTGGTGCTGCTTCTTACTTGTCCATCAATTGATCTCTGTGATGAAAACAGAGTTTTAGATTCAACATATATAGTTGTAGACATGATGCTCAAATTTAACAAGCTGTATTGCTTCAGTTCTTTGAAAAGAAGAAAGTGTTCACCTTCGTGCTGTTCCTAGATTTGCTTCCACTGTCCATGCTTGGCTTGTCCTTCACTGGCTTCCTTCCGGTTACAACTTCAAAAAGGGTGGGCAGATCATTAATCAGGCTGAAAAGACGTTTCCTGTCGAGTGAGAAGGTAAAACCTTTTAATTATGGTTCAAAGAACATTACATTATAAGGAGAAAACAATAAGCATGCATGCGCATGCGCATGCGCATGAAAAAGAAGACAATATTTCAAAATCTGAAAGAGTGAAGAGTAGCTGCTCAAAAACATTTGAGATAGAGAGGGCAAAATGAAAAAAGACAAGGCAATTATACAAAATAATATGCATTCCACCACCCCTGTGGAAAAAAATGATATCGGAAACTATAAGGGATATCCTTATTGCACCACTAGAAGATAATCTAGTGAAGTATGAGGTTCATAATCTTCTCACAAAAGATTTTGGGAAAGGGTTACCTAGGGATGGGAAATTGTAGAATTAGAAAGACTGAACAGTAGAACTGGTCACAATAAAAATGAATATTTCTTCTATAACATGGTTTTGAGTCCACTTTGGACTATGTGCTTATGGCGATATGACATTCCATGCAAATTTGGCACATTGGTCCATGAATTGGTCAAGCTTGGCATATCTAAGTTCACATGATATGCAATAAATAAAACTCAAAATAAAGATGGCATCATGTTTGGCATCACGTTTGAATAGGATTGACCTAATTGATTAAATGTACTCTATCATCAAGCCACAGGCATCCATCTTATTTTGAAGGCACTACAAATGAGAAACAAACCAGGTAAAGCCAGATTTATGACAAACTTGAAACCACCAATCCCACTCAGTTTGGGTTGAAGTAGCAGGTTCTTCTCCAGAACAAGTAGAAATACCAGTTTATGCCTAAAAGATCTGGACTACGTCATTTTCTGATTTTCATAGATCTTTCAACCAACTTAAAGCAGCACAACATCCTAACCATGGACAAGTATCCTCATCCAACATAGGATATTTTAAGGAAAGAGGAAGAGTAACCTGTGCAGGGCTGAAGGCAATCTGACCATCCACTAGAACAGGAGAAAGCTAAATCCAAAACATATTTTAGTTGATCTCAATCTATATGCTGTATCGGTCTGATCTAATCAAAGTGGATTTAAATCCATCACCAGTTTGACAAAGTTTGTTACCATATAGTATGAGTGTTCTTTTTCAAACATATTTTAGTTGAGAGCTTGGTAACCCATAGGAAAAGTCAGTATCTACAGGCAATGCAGTGTGCCCTTGCATATTGGCTACAATCAACTGCAAGTGCATCTCAAATATCTACAGGAACTGCAGCACGCTCTTAAATATTAGCTAGACAGGACAATATGTAAATGTAAGTATCTATAGGCACCACAGTATTATTTTGAAATAACTAAAATCAAGTTCGTGTAATGACTCTCATCTTCCGAATATATATGCACAAGTGAAAGAAGGCAAAAGGCATTCCCATATGAAAGGAAATGCCTATATGAGTGATTTATAACATCACATCAAACTTTCCTTGCCTGACTAAAGCAAGTAGTACCTAAAAATAGATTGGAAGTGGGCAACAGATGAATTATGTATTTGATGATGAACAATATATGACTTCAGAGAGATCACAAAGAACCCTACATCCTTTCTGAAAGTCAATTGAAATAAATATTTCTTTCAATCTCATTTTAAAAATACACCTACAAAGTCAACCCAAAGCAAAAAAGGCAGTTCTATTTCAACATGCAAAAGCTAAGGCAACCAAAGCACTCAAGTTTTGTTACCTATAAACACTGGAGAGATCCACCAGTAACTGCCAAGTAATTGGAAGCGATAAAAGTAGTATTAAACTAACACGATCAACCATTCAGCCCCATATTTCTCATGACAAAAGAGAAAGCATTAACAAGAGAAGATGAACTGAAATTTTTCACACATATCCTAGCCCATAACTGTTTATTTCTCAGGTACTGACAAACATAATCAAGGGAAATTCTCATTATCTGATTTGGCACATCATGGAATGCAGGATAAGGGACCTGATAATTCTCAAAACAAAGTGTGTTAAAGAGGGTTGTCCTTTTCTCAGTTTATGTTTTGGATTCTAAATATGTTATGGAATTTACCTATCCAAACAGCTGATAAGGTATCCCCCTTGCTACTATTGCATTAGGATTGTCTCACGGTAGAGAGAGCTTTTGCAAACCACATCTTAACATGATCCAAGATCAAAACAGCACATAATATTTTAATGGAGTTTTTCCCTCTTTCCAGAGAATGCAGTACAAAACTCTCTAACTAGTAATATATTTTCATGAAAGTTATTATCACTACAAAATCGTATACGTTTAAAAAAAAAATTCCAAGTTTAGATCATCTCCTTTAACATACAATGGAATTTTCCTTTTCAATTCCCAATAGAACATAGTTCCACAAGCACATTAGAGGAACTAGCACAAAAGGTGAAGGTAATACAAACAAAAGCATTTTCAAGTTCCAAAACAAATACTTTCAGAAATCATATTATTTGGTCATTCCATGTCTCTTTCGGTACAGGAAGATCTTCTAATTCAGTGAGTACATGTCTCAGCTTATATATTTTTGCCTACACATGCTTCCTCCAATCCTCTGTAAATCCTTCACAAAAAGTTTAAAGCATTTGTATTATCCCACACCTTTTAGGAAAACTCTTTTTAATACATTTAGCACATTATTTAAAAAAGGAGAAATGACTGAACTTTATGGTGTACCTAAGTATACAATACAACAGTTCAAAGAAAACTCAAATTATTACGTAATAGAAACTTCTTGAAGTATGCCCGAGAGGGAATGTTTAATTGACTTGTCACGTACAAAGTCAAACCAATGTTCTAATGGTAAGCACTGTGATAAACACTTCCACAATATTAAAAATCAGTGCATAGAACAATATACCTTTCATTGCGATTAAGCCTAGCACCAAAGTAGAATGCCACAGATAGCAACCAACAGTCACTGTGTACTGCAACAAGCGAAAGCCAATCTTTGCGGTGCATTCCATCTCTTGCAAAATTGATGCCCAGTGCTGGCTCTGGGAGCTCCGGTGGAACTTCTTCTGCTGGCAGAGCTACTTCCCATGACTCATTTGGGTGTCCATACAAACATAAATTCTCCTTTTCTAATATATTACAAAAAGTAGATTGTCATAATTTTTGTTGACAAATTACTAATACAAATTGAGAGTGGTCACAGGATTTGCAAGTCAAAAGAACCAAAATCATCGAAGCAGATAATAAACCGATAAAGTTCCATTAACTTTTTATCCCAAATAACGAGATATGGAAATAACACTTGATCCATCACATTACAAATCTCCTCTCTCTGCAATATCTCCTTAAAGTAATCGCTATATGTAATTTGGGAGAAATTCAAATAAAATTCAAGGTTAGAGAGTCACAAAAAAAGGCCACTAATAATTGCTTTATGATAAACAAAAACTCTAATTCGCCCCAATTCGCAAATATTAATACCCCAGTTCACTTTGACAAAAATGCATGCTGCACTTTGAATAGACCCAGAAACAGTTATGCTTAAAAATTTATTTCTTTTTTCTATTAATATGAGTTTATCTTAGCAAACAGCAAAAATCATACCGAAAAGGCACAATCAAGCAACCAAAGGAAATCCCAGAAACTAACCTGGATCACATTGAGAGTAGAATTCATCCACATCTGATTAACAACAACAACAGGAAACGAGAAAATTAGAAACCAAAAGCATAAATATACACATGCACGCAGAAGAAGAGATTTCAAATTAGGGTTTTCCATCACCGTAAGTGAGAGCCCGAACAAGGCCAGTGCGACGAGCATTATAGTCTTTGAAGATCTCTTCTACAGTGCGAGGACTTGAAGAGATTGAAGCCATTTAAATGCATAAATATGTATACAATTTGATGCGGATCCAAGAAATTTTACTTGGGTTTTGAAATTGGCGAAGCTTTCGGAAAGAAGATAGTCAATTGACACCAAAAAGACGAAAACTTGAGCTTCGAGAAAGATGAGAAGACGAGGAAAATGAAAGAACAATAGCAGATGGAGGAGGAGGAGGAGCTTTGCGTTGTGTCAGTTCGGTGTCAGGAGAAAGCTTTGTTGGTGAGAGAAGAGCTTTTATGGTCTTAATTTTGGGCTTTAATTTGGGCTTCAATGTGGGCCTTTTGGACTCTATAATAACCTTTTTTTTTTAAATTCAAATCAAGCTCAAGAAGTTTATTTGATTGGCTATAGACAGAAAGTCTTGAATAAATGGTGACGTGGCATAGATAAATAATATCACATTAAAGCTGCTGAATTTTAATTTGAAGTTATGAGTTTCATCCATGTAATTATTCACCATGTCAAACGTTAAACAATGTTAAGCATGCTTGCAATCTCTTCCTTAATCTTTTCAGCTCATTCCTTAATCTTTTCAGCCTATTAAGATTAGATACTTAATTATGTTCCTATCAATCTCAGATATATCTTCGCAAATGCATGCAGGGATGGACCCATGCTCCCAAATTATTTCTTTTTTAAATATTTTTTTATAAAATTACTGATATTATTCGGTTCGAATCGGTTGACCTACTGTGAAAGTAAAACTCTTCCAATATTAATTTTCGACATTTACAAAAATCGAATTCGAAACCTTATTTAAAAGGAACAAGTACCAAAACACTTAAAAATGGTTCATGCGGTTCATAAATGAGAATTTTGCAAACCCTTTACGTATAGTTTTTGGTCCTCCATCCTTTCATATCCTTGGTGTGCCCGTAGATGCAAGAAATTGTGACGTTTGATTAATTTTTTACTCTGTCTAAATTCATGAACTAAGCAAATAATAAGCTATCGTGTACGTAAAATAATACTCCATCTATTTCAAAATAGATGACGTTTACAAAACTCGAATTCGAAACCTTATTTAAAAGGAACAAGTACCAAAACACTTAAAAATGGTTCATGCGGTTCATAAATGAGAATTTTGCAAACTCTTTACGTATAATTTTTGGTCCTCCATCCTTTCATATCCTTGGTGTGCCCGTAGATGCAAGAAATCGTGACGTTTGATTAATTTTTTACTCTGTCTAAATTCATGAACTAAGCAAATGATAAGCTATTGTGTACGTAAAATAATACTCCCTCTGTTTCAAAATAGATGACGTTTAAGGTAAAAAATTTTGTTTCATAATACATGACATTTTGATATAATCAAAACACATTAATTAATTTTTACCAAATATACCCTTAACTGATTTTGAAAAAAGACAAAATTTTATTAGTAAATGCAATTAATATAGTAAGGATAACAAAATCTTTTAATAGTCAAGTAATTTCATTTTTTAATTACTGTACATTCTTCTCAAACGTCATATATTTTGAAATAGAGAGAGTAACTTTAAGCTCTGCGAGAATTTTATTACTTAAGCACATATGAAAGTTTATTATTGGAGTGGTTCATAAAATCATGCATGGATCTAATTATGTATTATGTTTTTCACATAACACAAAAACACTAATGATATTATATAATTATACATAAATATTAAATACCAATTGGTGTTAGCTCAATTGGTGCATATAAGAGATTACTTTTAGGTTTTGAAATATACAAAACAATACACAAACCTAAACTTCAAAAACCGCTGAAAGTATGATAACAAGAAGCAACTTAGGGACTGCTAAATCCTAGTGCTACATTATACCCGTCTAAACTACAAGAATATAGACTTTTAAGGAGGCTTTAGTTCAAAATAATTCTTGAAGGAAGGTGAGCTCCTGGCAATGGCATATACTCTTCTGAAACTATGCCTTTGCAACTAACAAGTTTCACAATGGAATGAGCATTTAGATTATACCTATTCGAGATTTCAACAAATCCTCTGCTAAGAACTTCTTCTGCCCAATTCTCCACTACTCTTTCCTGCTCTGATAAATAAGCAGCTGCAAGTATTTGCTCCGTAACTTTAGGGTCGATATCTAGTGAACACTCGGAGCCAACGATCTTGTTGAAGTTCTTGTGAATCTTGTTAAGCAATTTGTCGGAGAGAGCCTTGAAATCAAAAGGCTTGAAAACCACTGTTTCGTCAGGCTGATCAGAGAAGTTTTGCAGCCATGCCTTTGAATTACCAGATATGGAACCATCATCAGAATTCCCATCATCACTCCCTTGTGTATCATTACCTTCAGCAGGAAGGTTCAAATCTAGATTCCTAGCAGATGTCTTATGAGCTCGTTTCACCACTTCAGAATTATCATGCTCCTGTAGATCGTCATTTGCACCAATTAGCTTCCTCTTATTCACAAACATTGAACTAGAGATGCTTTTTTTCTCTGTGACAGACAAATTTAAATTTTGAACCCGTTTATCAGCAGGAGCTTGTTCAATTACCAGCTGCATTGGCTGGACTTTTGCTCTTGCTATTCTTTCCTCCATATACGTGCAGAAATCTTCCCCAGAGGTGAACATGTCGTTGTCGGTGAATGCTGAAGTTGTTATGAATATCGCATTGTTTACTGCAGCTTCGTGCCCATGTGAATTTGAAAGTTTACCGGTCCGAATAGCACAGGACAAACTTTTTTGAGCCGGCAATTCAGCCTTATCAACATTTTCAAGAAAGACAACAGACAAAGGCTTCTTGCGCAGTTGGTCAACAACACAATCAATTACAGTCTTCCCCCAAAACTTAACATTATAGCCATGCGCATCTTGGGACAGCGTCTGGCTATCTTCTAGACTTAAATCGGCATATATGAAGTTTCCCTTACCTCCATATATTATCTCAGCCAGAGCAGCAGCAACTTTCTTCTTACCACACCTATCAGGACCAAGGAAATTGAACCATACATCCCGTCTAAGACTCGCCCCATTGCATCTTTCATTTCTTGTTCGACAGTGGGCTATTGTTTGGCTGATAAGATGTACAGCTTCATTCTGCCAGCTAACTTTCTCAATGATAGCTTGGAAAAGTGCCTTGAAACTACTAGAATCAATCTGCCCTCTAAAATCAAGAGAAGATGAAGATGAAGATGATTGAGCATGATTCTCAGTGTGCCTCCCATTGACAATGCCGACATTTCCCAAAAGGGAACCTGATAAATCCCATGGTAGGTCGATATGACTTTTATATGCCGTTTTCTTTGTATCATTACTTGTAGGAAGAGGACTTAGTCTCAAGCCAAGATCTGTAGTAACGGAAGTAACAGTTGTAGCAGATTCCCAATTACCATCAGCCAGACTTGAATTGAAAAAACTGCGTGGAGATCTGAGGCCATCTGACACAAGATGATTCTCTTTTACAGGTTTTTCAGTATTTTCCTCGGAAACTAGAGATAAAGGAAAACCTAGTTGCTTTGTTGAAGTCTTCTTCAAATCAATGGGATGATTCACACATGTACTTCCGTTTGGAGATGCATTTGTATTGTTGCTGCTACACTTTTCAGCATCTTCCTTTTCATCTTGAACCAGCTGAAAGCCCATAACAGTTGGGAAGCGTGTGGGATGAATATTCGAGCCAGGTGGTTGGGTGTGATGAAGACGCCGGCATATGCTGTCCCATTTCTTTTGCACACCTGCAACTTTGGCACTCAATACAACTCCATCATCTCTTGTCTGCACTGAAGGGATAGAAATCGGTTTTTACACGAATATGGAAAAGATTCGGTATAATTTCATCATATCAAATCAAATCCAACACCTATGAAGCAAACTAGCCTTCAATTTCTATACATTAACAAAAATTGATCCCTGTTTCTCACCCACATTCAATTGGACCGTTCTTAATTATGACTCAAATATCATGTTCTAAGTAAGAGACGAGCAAATTCCTACATGAAAGACATGTTTAAAAGCAAGACGCACCTTCACATCCAATGCCTTGTTTGTGCCAACCTCAATCATTTGTAACCAAGAAGGTAAATTAGATTGGTATTGATCTGCAACCGAAGAAATGAATCCACCCTTGGAAACAGCAAGTATTTCTTGTTCACATTTCTCATTGCACAGATGACAGCGGGATTTGAATTGGCAACAACTGCTTAAGGAGCCATTCAGCTCTGGAAGTGAGGAAAAGAACCCTCCAAACGGAACAAATGATTCCATCAAGCTGCAATTACAGAACAACTGTGAGAAAAAAAAAATGAGCATAGGACAGTCAAGATTTCAAAATCAGCCTAGAAAAAGAAAATAGCTAGGTTTGGTCCTCGTATAATCAACTAACAAGGGGCATCTTTATAAACTTGTGAATCATAGATAGCATATGTATTTCTGGCTAACGCAGCTAATAAACGGACAGGGCAGAAGGAGCCAAAGTTGAAGCATATTATATTCCCTTAGACAGACACAGTTTGCTAGATATCAACATATATCCGATTTTTATATTTGATCATAAAAGCGATATCCTTATCAGAAGAACTCATTAACATATATTAGTAAAGTAGGAAAGTACTTCAAAATATTCCTTAATTTAATGAATATAACATCAGATCTTCATTAATCAACCAGAAAATGCTTGGAGCATCATTCTCACTGAAATCACCAGTGATTATTTAAATTGCAAACGAATTTAATGCTCTTTTATGCTCACAAACAAACAGAACACCTCAAAAGTGAAATAAGAATTATCAGAACTATAAACAAATGGTGGATTACTTGTACCTGCATATATGTGAATAATATCACAACAACAAATTGGAAGAGAGAGGCAACGTTACCTGGACCTGGGATAAGATTCAGCCATGGAAGTTCTGAAAGAAGTTATAGGCAAAAGCTGCAAATCCCAATCCTTTTCGACGGAAGGAAATTTGCTAACAAACTTCAAATAACCTTCATAACTTGATGTTGAGCCAATTAACCAAACTTTCTTCCCATAAATCTGCAAAAATTTTGTAGATTTTTCAACAACATAGCCCATTGAATCATTAAAATTTCCATCATCACCATTAACATATGACTTGAAATCTCCAAGATTTAACACCAACCCAGTACCTAAATTTTGCTCAACTAATCTACCCACTTCCTCAAACTTCGAATCCACACACTCTTTATCAGAATTCTCACTGAGAATTTTCTTGATATCACTTTCAATGGAAGTCACATTCACTCCTACCAACTCCTCGGGCAAAATGTTCTCTTTTCTTTTCTCTATAACCTCACTGAAACTAGCTAGTGTATCATAAGCACATACGCCCACAAGCAGAGGATTTCTCCCTCTATTTCTCACTAAAACCTCACCTATTCTTCTGCAATTCTCATCTCCATTAAAATTTCCTGTAAAACCCTGGAAGGGGAAACTAAACCCTCTGCGACCCGAACCCAGATCCGAATTGTCGCTCAAATTGCAGAGAAACATAGGTGGGCCTTTAAAGCGTGAAAATTTGAAAACTTGAGGGAGAGGACGAACAATAGCGAGCTTGATTTCCGAGCTGGGAAAACCCGCGTCGCCAAAGACCCGACTCACAACCGGGTCATCAAGAATCGATATAATCAGATTTTGGAGCTCCACTTTTATGCACGACATTGAAGCAGCGGATTGCTGCTGCGATATTTGATGATATAAATGGAAATTCTCCGGCTGCCTCCTCTGGTTGGCCTGAGAACGTTTTATCGCCGCCATGAGGGAGTTCGACACCGGCGGATCCTCTCTGATTTGACTGGCCGAGACACGATCGAGTGAAACACTGAGGCAAAGCTCTAGCGCCTTGAATTGAAGCCGTGGCGAGTAAGCTGAGTTCCTGGCGCGTGCACAGGCGTCGCGTAGAATCGAAGAAGGAAGTGATAGCAAAGCAGAAACAGCATGAAGCGACGTCGTTTGCCCATGCCCTCTCCGGCGCGCGACACTCACAGCCTCGTCTAGCGCGTGAGCTGCTTCGGGTGTCAAGCATTGCCTGGCTGTACTTACCGGCGTAGGCATCGCCGGTGAAGTAAAACAACGTTAAAAACAAACAAAATAACTCGTTACAATACAAAGGTTGTTATTTCCGTTTTTTTCCTTTTTTTTTATAAAAAAATCATTTCTTTCTTTCTTTATTATGAACAAACACAACAAAATAAAATAAATAAATATATAAAAGCAAAGAATCAAGAACTTCTTTGGGACAAAAGATTTAAATAAATTAAGTGATGGGTAGTGAAGAGTGGTGGTGGTGGTGGTGGTGATGGAGGAGATGGTGGTGGTGGTGGTGGTGGGACCCAGAAGTGGAGAGAAGAGGTGATGAGTATAGATTCTACAAATATATCAAAGATCTTTGCTTTTCTTTATATTTAATTTGTTTAGACTTTAGAGAGTTTATTTAAAATGGAAAAGAGAGAGATAATGAAATATGATTAGTAAGAACTGTTAGCTTTAGAGAGAAAATGAATCGAAGGAGGAGAGATAAGAAATTGAGATGCTGTGTCCACTTACTTTCTGTGGGACCTACCTTCACAGTCAACGTCACTGTCTGCTTACGTGTAATTTTCCGATATGGGAGTATCTATTTTTTTTGTCCTCACTTTTATTTTTTTAATGGAGTCAATGAGTTTGGGAAAATTAGTGGAAAACGAGTTCACTTGTATTGTATCTTGACTCGCCCACAGTGAGTTTTTTTCATTTTTATTTTGATTCTTTTCACATTTTTATTTTTTTTCCATCGAAGATGATAATATATTAAGATATTATTTATTAATCTTAAAAATATTGTAATAAAAATAAAATAAAATTATTTCAATTTTTTTAATTTTTTCAAATATTTATTAAAAAAATATATTGCACAAAAAAATTTAACTATTTATATCTTAAAAAAATATATATTTAACATAATGTTAATATATGTATATCTTGATATAACCAGATAAGAAACAACTAAAGAATTAAAAATAATATATTTTTAATTAATTTTAAAAATTTTAACAAATAATTAAAAAAAATTCCAAATAATTTTCAACCTTATATTGACAGTTACATACATTGATCCGAAAAATATTACAGCTTTATTTTAAAATTTTTTATCCGGATCGATTTAACAAACATTACCTAAAAGAAAATATAATAATTAAATTAGCCTATGATTTATCCATTAAATAAGCATTTTCCACTAGCTATAGTATCTTGTTTTGTAATGTAATGTTTGTAACACCTAAATAAATAACTTGCTAATTGGAATTAAACGATAAGCTCCTTCTTAATATATTTTTATTCTTCGAGCAAGTTGGATTATCTTTTATAGATGGATTTAATGCTGTGTCTTTTTATGATTAAAGGGTAAAGTTACGTTTAATCATGACTAATGACTGTTTAATTAACTCTCCATTAAACAAAATGAATCCTAGGAAAAATAGTTATATTAATTATATTATACTTTACATTTTCTAAGCATCTTTTAATCACCAATTTTTGGTGCATGGAAAAATCTCATCTTTGTTTTCTCAACTTTATTGAAAAATGCTAAGTGAATCTTTAATTAACTTTCTAATTTTGATTCTTAATTACCGTTCTACCTAATTAAAGAGCCAACAAAAATATTAAAAAATTATAAAAAAAATATTTTTGATTGATCTTCAACTTGATAAATGATCTTAGCCACTTTTTCAAAAAAACTTTTCATCAATTGTAAAAGAAAATTAGAAAATGAAAACACTTTGCTTGGATAGATCATTGTGTCCCAATATGGTGATTAACTAAAAGATAATTTGACCTAAATTCCAATGAGTGAGATGCCATTCCCTCTTAAGGTTGTTTTTTTAATTAAAAGAAAAAGGAAATAAAAGAAAGAAAAAGAAAACCACCTTAAAGTTATTAGATACCGAATTTTACGTCTTTTTCATTTTTATATATATTCGTTTCACTTTTAGGTATTCGTTTATAGTTAAATTTTTATGCATAATTAAATTTTTAAAAATTTAATTTATTATGAAAATAAAACATAAGTTCATCATAATCTTTCTTTAATAATAGAAACATAAGTATTTTTAATTATTTGCAGAAAAATTCACGAGTCACGTTTTGATACAAAACCTTGCATAATATATCCTTAAATATTAAAAAAAATAATTTAATAATTTTCCAACCAAATAATCAATCTACTTTTATTCACTTCATCATGAGGTATAAAGTTATGCATATAATGGTTTTCAACTATTAAATTGAACAAAGTTTTAATTTGTTCATAATCTATTAGTGGTAGAAAATTTAACTATTTCCATTATATTGGTATAAAAATTATAAAAAAAAAAATAGTTTGGATGGGGTAATTTTCAAGCGAGTTGAGTTATGAGTCAAGTAAGCGAGTCAAGAAGATATTATTAATATAGTGCATAGGAATAATGACCCAAAAGGCAGAAAGAGAAGGGAGGAAAGCGTCTCTTCATATTGTAAAGGTTGAAAATGACATAAAAGAAAATAACCCATTAATTAAATTTGCACCCACCACCCCACACTTGCCATTCATCATCATAGTGGAATCTTAAAAAAAAATTATATATTTTTTTTTAATTTTTCGTAAAAAAATAAAAAACTAATTTTTAAATTGAGATGGAGGGAGTATTATATATCGGTTAGATATAAAAATATAATATTTATTTTAATAATTAAAACCGTTTAATTTCAATTCACGAGTTAATCTTTAGATATTAAATAAGGTCTAAATCAAATTTTTTAACATAATATAATTGGAGTAAAAAGCAAATTATTTGGTGGAAAAGAGAGGGAGAAAGGGCGTGTACGTGTGAATATATTAATATGTATGCCTAAGATTTCTTTTCATCCGTCAAAAGGTTCATTGCCTTCCTTCCATCCTTTTGTTTTCACTTTCTTTTCATCTCTCAAAAACTATTAAGAGTAAGAGAGAGAGAGAGAGGAAAATGTAAAAAGGTGTTTGATTTGATATGTTGTTTTGTTGGTTTCCCTTCTTTTGTTCGCTTTTGCAATTCCCTTTTCGGTTGCTTTTTCCCTAAATACCAAACAACCGGTTTCCTCGCTAAGATATGACCTCACCCCTCTTCCCTAATTTCATTTTATTATTACTATTCAAAATAAATTAAACATCCCTTTCCCATGTCAATCTTTTGACTCCACCTAGTCAATATTTTTTTTTGTTTTATTAATATTTGCGTTTGTATAATTATGAATTTATTTTTCGAATTAATCATTCTGTATCCGAACGTTACTGGACCGATTAAATATAAATTCGAAACGTCATTGCAGGTTAAGATTTCTTAATCATTCTCATAAAAGGTGTCGAAAGTCGATACTGAGACATCTCATTCCTAGTCTAGTTTGCATCACAATCAAAACATCATCACATGGATATAATTGTGAATTTATGATTTCCTTCCACCTATACATTTAATATATCATATAGCGTTTGTTAAATTTAAAAATATCGAAATAAAAAAAATGAAATTATTTCAATTTTTTTGATATTTTTAAATGTTTTGTAAGAAAAAGAATTCATCTAAAAAAAATCACGTGATTTATTAACTATCTATATTTTAAAAATCAAGATATGCATACCTTCACATAGAGTCGAATATACATTATTATATTTTGTCAGATAAAAAACAATAATAAATTTGAAATATATTTATTTTTAATTAATGTCAAAAATTTTAACAAATAATTAGAAAAAAATTCGGAATATTTTTTTATTTTATTTTGACTATTTTATATTTTGATTCGAAAAGTATTTCGACTTATTTTAAATCTAATTATCCGAATCAATTTGACAAATACTATTCCAATATATTAAATATAAAATATTGTATTAAAAATAATATTTTTTCAATTTAACTGTTTACAAATGAATTGTACTTTATTAGAGAAATATTTTCTAATTTTAATTGTTGAAAATTTTATTTTCTTGAAAAATTAATTTAAAAAAAAATGAGATGGAATGTAACGATCACTCTTTTTTTTCCCCAATAACGATCACTCCTTACTTGACCAAATATCTCGAGTTTGAATATGAAAATAAATTAAAGGGCAATTTGGAAATCTAAACTTACATCAAATAAACTATTTATATATTTATGATATATGGAATAAAAAGATATAACCACCAATTCCTATTGGTCGCTTTCTTTTCATATGGCTTCTTTTCAAGCATTTTTCACCATTGTTTATGATTCTCGTGTATTATATAAATGAGTAGTTAAACTTATAGTCAATTTAAAAGTAAACCGAGTTATTTTCTCCACCTCATTTTAAAATATTATTTTTTATTTCACTTTACTTCATCTTAAATTTTCTTTTCAGAATTTGCAGAATATATTTACATGTATGTTTCTCTTTATTATACACGCTTTTAAATATTTTTCTTTCTTCTGTCTCTTTTGTTTTAACTAAAATTAAATAAAATTATTGAAAATATAAAATAATATTTTTGTCAATGATTATAATTTTTTGTATGAAATTGAGGTATTTTAATTATATTATTAATTCATATAAAAAATAAAAAATTATTTTTTAAAATGGGATGGATGGAGTAATAAGTATTAAATCTTGAATCTTTCTTGTTTTGTGCCTTTTCTCTTGTTATAAAATACATATATATAATAGAAAGAACTTTGAATTAAAAAAAAGTATTAGAATATAGAAAATAATTATCAAACCATACATAATCAGAGATAAAAAAAAAACGATATTAGTAATTAAAAGGTATCTCAAAATTCAGAATCGATATTAGAAATTCAAAACCAACTTCAAAAACATTCAAAATAAAATAAAAAGATTTTTTATGATAATAAAATTAATTAAATTCTATCCAATAAATTCGTACTTTTCATGGACGTTAGAAATAATTATGACAGTAAATAATCAATCATTCATTTAAAGTTTGAAACATTATATACGTCTTATAAGACATTTAAATCTATCCACAAAATCCTAATAAAAACATATATACCGTTAAATTTCTTATTCTATGGACGATTTCAATATTCTCATAATTTATTTATTAATTTTTGATTTTCCGAATTTGACTTGATTATCGGAGTGCATTCGAAACTCTATTGGCATTGTTTTTTTACGAATATTGAGATTTATCGGCAATTATTGTCATTTTCAAATGAAAAAGAAATAGGAATGATATTAAGACCTAATTAAGCTAAAACTGGAAGTAATTAAATAGATAGAATTGATGGAAGCGCCTTTTGATTTGTGCGGTGTCGTTTTCACGATTTGCAATAATAATTAATTTGTCGCCCCCTCTACAGTCAAAGAGACATACATTCTTATTCCACCGGAAAAATATATAATTAAATTAGTAACCATAAAATAAAAATCGTAGAAGAAAAAGGTTTGAAAGGGAATTTGTGAAAGGGAAAGGAAAGAATCTTAGAGTGGAAGATCTCTCGATTTCCATCGAATCTTTTGCATTTTATTTTTTTCTTTCTTTTTAAACTATTATCTTATTTATTTATTTTTAGAGTTTTTATTTCTTTTCTTTTGATTGCACCCTTAATTCTTTTAAAAAGCAATTTTTCTTTTCTCAAAAATTTTTTTCTGTATAACCGTACAGTAACCGAAATTCGTTTGTCCGATTAGTAAAATAAAATGATCACTATCAAGTATTGAAAAATATTTAATTTTCAAAATTCAAATTCGTAATTTTTAGTTAAAGAAAAAAATGATCTCAACCATCCCATTTTATTTTTTTAAAATTAAGAAGTCGATTTTTATTTCATCCAAAATGAACCCAATTCTCAAATTATTATTATTATTATTATTATTTTTTTTTTTTTTTTT
The DNA here is from genome assembly GCA_037975025.1 of Excoecaria agallocha. Taxonomy (NCBI): domain Eukaryota; kingdom Viridiplantae; phylum Streptophyta; class Magnoliopsida; order Malpighiales; family Euphorbiaceae; genus Excoecaria; species Excoecaria agallocha. The sequence continues at coordinate 39,686,307 of CM075813.1, read as the reverse complement.
GACTGGCTAAAGCTTCCCGGTGTCCGGTTCACCCTACCACTAGGTGCTGACTAAGTCCGAAGTCGGGGAATCATCACAGTTAAGGTTCTTGTCCCTCCTCAGGGAGGGTGTCGAAACTCGAACCGTAGTCTGGTCGTCTAGCTCAGCCTGCGTTGCCAACTGAGCCACCCGCCTTGGGTCATTGTTATTATTATTATTATTATTATTATTATTATTATACCGTAAATAGTTGAAAATTTTTGAGTGGGCAACATGGAGAGGTATGCATTATTAGTGGTTCTCCTAATTTTGTTCATCTCCCACGCTAGATTTGTTTTTTTTTTTTTTTTTTAAAAAAAGCAAAATAAGAATTATGCTTTTTTGTGTGTGTGTGTGTGTGTAACATATGTATGCTAACATAAAGATTGGAAAATCAACAAATAGGAACTTAATCCTGGTCTGGGAGACTGGAATTATATATGGATACATAAATATATTTTTTTTATATACATTAAACATTTGCTAATTATAAAAATATAATATATTTTATAAATATTTGGACAATTCTCATTTCACAAATTAACTTTTGAAATTGAATTAAACTAAAATTCATTTTCTTTCCTACAAGGGAATTTAAATTCTATGCTTAGATCAAATCCATATCTGTTGCCAACGTACGTATTTGTTGAAAATAATATTATCATGCAAAAAAAAAAACTTATTTCTTATACGGATACGAAATTAAATATAATATTTTTTTATGTAAGAGATGAGTATATAATCTAATTATAATAGCAAATATTAGTGGAAAGCATTGTTAATGAGATCTTCGCTCTTTTAATAACTGTTGATCACATATTAAAGCTAGACGGACTGAGTTTTTCATTGAAAACTAGATTGTCCGTGATAAATTAATATTATCCACTGTTTTTATCGAATAAGTTAAAAATATACTGCAGCAATTTCATTACTTTAAAATTTTATAAAATTATTTATATTTTTCAGATTTATTTTTTATATTATTGATGAATATTTAATTATCATTAAAAAACTGTTGATCACAAAATTATTCATTTTGTTTGTAAATAGAAACATTAATAAAAAAAATTATCCAAAATTGATTAAATTGGTTTTCTGAATGTAATAATTTATAATTATAATAAAATGTAGGCTTTTCATATAAAGCTAGGTTGATGGGATTTGACCTTCATTTCATTTGTTTGGCCCCATCTATTCTAATACGCATGAACCTGAATCCTATTCCCCCATTTTAATCACATATCAACTAATTCAAAGACAATTCTAATGATGTTGAAAAAAAAAAGAACATCCGTGAATTTTTAGTAGTCTACACTCTGAGCATCAAATCATTATATTGAGAGAAAAAAAGATAGAAAAAAAATAATTAACTTAAATTGAAATTTAAAAAATTTATATATATATAATTCGTTAAATCTTACAAGTAGGCAAGTGGGTGATATTCTCCTTTGAAGTGATGATGATTAGAGTGGGGCAGTTTTTTTTTTTTTTCTGGCATGAGTCTTGTTTTGGTTGAACAAAGATATGAGGAGGGAGAGTGATGTATCGTTTGGACTAATTAATTAATTTATTTGGGTGCTATAACCAAAATGGAAATTGGAATTTACTATCACCCTCTACCATCTAATTACACATAAAATTAGATCAAGCATAAAGTAAGACACTTTTTTTTTCTTGGTGGTAATTAATTGACATTAAAAATAATTTTAAACTTTTTATTTGCAATTCTTTTGTTTCATTTCTCTAATATATATATTAAATAAAATTTTCATACACCCTATATTTCTAGTACAACCATGTAATGAATTTGTCAAAGAAAAATGTGATAGAGTGTATTTTAGGATTATATGAAGCAAAATAATTAACTTTCAATCCAAATGTCCCTAGCTACTTTCTCTTTCCCTCTCATTTCAATTATTATTATTATTATTATTATTGACTAATCATTCTATTTTTCTAAAATATTAAAATTTTAAACACGTGAATGCACATGCAATTGTACAAATTTGTATATGTCAAAAATAAGAGGAATATATATGTATATAAACAATGAATTGACATATATTCTTGTTGCTAAGATGCATAGCAGCTTTTTTTTTTTCCCTTTGACATAGTAATAATTAGCAATAAGAAATAGGGAACATTTGATTCCCTAGTTAGCCCTTGTCGTGGCACAATATTCACCAATTAAAAATAATACCAATTGTATTTTCACTTTTGTGGTGTGTATAGATGCAAATGCCTTAGCTCAAGGGCAGCTTATCGTATATGATAAATTTATATATAAAGAGAATTAAAAAAATTAAAAACTTAAAATAAATATCAAAAGCAAAAGGGTTTCTCAACTAGGTCTATTTAAGAACTAACATATTCCTTTATAAGACTATATCTAATATATATTATATATTAATAGAAAAATTCAAGAAAAAATATGGAATAGGATTTAATTTTAATATTAGATGTGAAGTTGCCGGTCGTGAGGTTAAAATTTGTTGAAACAAATGGCCATTAATATATTCTTTTTCTTTTGAAAATTTAGGAGACTAAACATGTAATTAATTATTTTCACAATTATAAAAATATAAGGACTAAAATGCTAGCATAACTATAAAATTATCAAAATTTTTATCAGCATCTCAAAAAGTAATTTTCAGCATTTAGATACTAACATAGTATTTTATAATTGGCTGATGAATGTTGAAAATTATACTATTTGGTCAAAATTATTATTTTAATTTGTTTTCTACCATAATACTGTAGGTTCTAATTCTATCACGTTTAGTAATTAACCCACCAAACATGAGGGTTCCATAATTTTTTTTTTCCTTTGCGTGTTCCATAATTAGTTGAAGAGATATTGATATATGACTTCTCTTTCCAAATATTTTGATAGGGGTGAGTAGGTAACTGAAGAAGAAGATATCAGAAGCTTGATTTTGGGGTATTTCTCAAATTTATTTCAAGGCAGTGAAGCAAAATGTGGTTGGGTTGATGAGCTAGTGGACCGACGGGTTACAGAGCAGGATAATGAATTTTTATTGAGCCCTTTCTCAGAAGGGGAGATTAGGAAGGCAGTTTTTCAAATGCAACTCGATAAATCGTTCAAGAAAATTAGGGGAATTGAAAAGAAAAAAAAAATACATACTACATTCAAGAAGTTTAGCGGAAAATATTTTTAGTATAAGTCAATATTGGTACGTTGCTATACTTGAACCAATTATTCGGATTAAGAGTGTTGCTGGGTGTAGTTGGCTGGTTATAGGATACCGGGGTATATACTACGGTAGCAAGTCATGACATCTCTTATTAGTGAACCAATGGCGAATCCACGCCGATATACAATTGATGATGTACAGATGAGAATAGTGATTTGCACAGATATGGACCTTTGAGGCCAAAATTCCGCACATTCGATTCGTTAGTGTGGTTTTACTAAAAATTATTATGGACATACTAAATGAAAATAAGAAATTTAAGTAAAATAAAAGAAGATGTGAATTTGTTAAATTTAAATATTAAAGTAACTAATTAAGCCGAGTTATTGTTGGGAAATAAATTGAGAATTTAAAGATAACATGTTATTAATGAACAATTTATGGATTAAATGGTAATGAATTTATTTACACATGTTTATGGTTACTTATAATTAAAATGATTGATGATGTGTAAATGAACATTTAAATGATGTATTTATTTACATTTAGCTGCTTAAGAATTTCATGATAAATTAATATAGACATACATGGTAAGTACATAATATGTATGATAAATAACGATTGGTATATTGATAGTTAATGAGAAAATCTTACGTAACTTCATAAAAATAATTTAGTTATTTTTGAAACTAAGTATATATATGTGTGTGATCATATATAAAACTAATAATAAACCGATTACTGCTTTCATAAAAAAATAAAGAATAAAAAATAAACCGATTCCTATATTAGACTAATGAAACCTGTCATTTTTAAATATAATTAAGTTTTCACAATATGTAAATATATTATCGTTGTGGTCTATTTTATTATGGATATATTAATGTGATATAAGTGAAAATTCAACCAATAAAAAAAATTGAAATTTATAGTTGTCTCATTTTAGTTTCTTATAGTTTGATAAACCATTTTCTTTCACCTTTCTTTTTTTGTCTATAAATATAATTATGTTTTATAATTAAATAGTTGATGTGGTTGCTAAACAATTAATAATTGAAGTATAAAAATCATTGAACCTGTAATTGAGATGCATGATAAAAATCTCTACTAATTTAATCAATGATTTTGAATTCAAGTTCTGAAAATACAGTTATGTTAAATACCGCCGTTGTGATTCTTTCCGACTCGAATACGGAATAGTCTGAATATGGTATGATTTAAAAATTTTTCATGTCTGTATGGATCCGTTTATAACACCTCATAATCTATCGGAATAAAAAATTGAAATATTAAAAGGAAATCCTAATTAAGTTATCTGTTTGATTTAGTACATGTTAAACCAACTATATAACTCAAACCATGTTCGGAGTTTTTATCTAAATGTTACCAACATTAAAGAGTAAATTATAATCAATAAGTGTTAATTATATCATTAATGATTAATAGTTACTCTCTCGGTTCTTTTTTATATGTCACTTTAGAGTAAAATTTAAATTCTATTTATTTATTATTTTTAAATTTTTAATATAATATAATTTGATTTTTCAATTTAATTTTCTTTTCAAATAAAATTAAAATAAGTTAAATTTAATAACTTAATTTTAATCATATAATTTAATATTAAATTTAAATCTAATTATTACTTTTTAAAATACTATTTGACTGTCGAAATTTGTACAAATATAGACTTATCGATATTTTATTTTTTTCAGAGATCGAAAACGTTATCTCGATGAATGACTGGAAATAACTAGTTATGCTTGATTTACGGAGTATTCGAGAATGAATAAAGAAATCAAACTGTTTTTGATATAATTAGAGTATGTTAAAAAGAACAATGATTAAATTATGATGTATAAGAATTAAAGTCAGTCCAAAAAAGAAATATGAAATTTTTGGTATAGATTCAATGTCTGGTAACATAAAAATCAAAATCCGACAACAAAATCGGTGAATTTTGGCATGATATTGTTACTATTCTTGGCAGAAATATATCAAACATATAGGCGGCAAAGTCTTTATGCAATTATGAGTACTCCAGAGATATTGTTATTATTGATCTACCTGTAGAATTGTCGTTTCTACTTTCATTAGATTCTCCTTGATTTTTTTTAATATTATTATTATAAACTCGGAAAGCTATTAAAAATATTTTTTATTAAATCATAAGCTGTTCTAAACAGATTCATAAAAAATAAATATACCTTTAAATCATATTACATTCAAATTAATCCCCATTTGAACCGAATTAACCTATTGTAGATGTAAAACTCTTCCAATATTGATTTTCGTCATTCACAAAACTCGAACTCAAAATATTTGCTAAAGAAAAATAAGTTTTAAATCACTTGAACCAACCAATATTGATATTATTAGCTTAATTTGACCGTGTTGTTCTTATATATGATATAACGATGACAAAGACAAACTCTATTCTAACTAGAATTATATATATTGTTAAATATATTTTTTATACTTTCTTTATATGTGTATTTAATTATTCATGCAATTGGTTGTTATATATATATATACACATTCCACCTTGTATAATTATTATTATAATTAATTAATTAATTAACTTTGGGGAGACCATGGGCCCACGTCACCAAGCACTTTGGCCCAAAGTGAGTAAGAATGGAAATAACAAGGGTAGGTATGAGTGGGCAATTCATTAGTATTACCAAAGTAAGAGAAACCAATACCATATTATACAAAAAAAGGCCAAGACAGGATTGTGGATTTTTCTGAGCCTCTTCATAAGGAAACCCCACTTTTTCCCAATTTCTAAAGTTTAAGCTTTATAAATATCAAATATATTATTTTAATAATTGTTTGGTATGATGAGAATACAAAATATTCGATGGATTTCTAGTACAAATTTCCGACAGTTAAGTTAGTAAAAAAATAAATAATTTTATAAAAATATAAATTAATTGTAAAAAGTGTGTTCGAAAAACTCTATGTCTCTTATTTATATAATACTCTATTTTGATATCGACTTTGTTTTAGTATTAATAACATGTTTTGAATTTTATTAAAATTTCTAAAAATATAATATTTTTTTCTATTTTTTCCCACCAACAAAATTACTTTATAAATATAAAGAAAAAGCTTAGCCTACTAATTGTGGGGATCCCTATTTAAAGGTAGGAGATGCGTATGGCCATGGCTAATCAAAGTAAGCGATCCTTCAACTGTGGAAAAAGTTTCTTCTTTTCCACATTACGACAAAGAAAATGAATCTTGTCCTACTCAACTTCGAAAATTAAATTAATTCACAACCGAATATTATTTGAGTCTATGCAATAAAAATTTTATAATTATACACAATTAATATATTTAGACTATAAAATTTATAAAATTAAATATCTGCATATTAATTAGTATCATATAAAACCGGTAATCATAATATTATGTTTAAAAAAAAGCTCAAATTTAAATTAAAATAAAAAAAATAAGAATTATCCAAATTATTATAAAAATAGCTTCATATTTATAACCAATGTTATTAAAATCGGACCAAATAAAGAATCAGAGAGGCAAAGGGTTATCGGTTCTATAGGATTCAGCCGAATTTTTTATTTTTTTTCAAAATAATATTATTTTTAAATTTTTTTATAAATATTATGAGAATATAGCTATACAAAAAAATACATTTATCATCAAACATTAATCATAAAGCAATATTTTCAAGTTATTCAATATTCATAATAAATATTTAAGATAGATATAGTAAAATAATTACAAATATTCAAAAATATTAATTAAAATTGTCTAAATTTCAATTATTTTGTATTTATATTTACATTTTATTTTTTTTCCAGCAAAAAACAATGTTGTATATATATTTTGGACGAAAAATGGTTTTTCTAATTCAAACATGTTTTCTGGTTTTTATCCAGTTTCATGCTAGTTTTTACTGGTTTATCCGGTTTTTAGCCGGTTCATATCTTTTCCTTACGGTTTTTAACCAGTTCGATTTTTATGCATCGAATCAACCGAATAGATGTCAGTTCACGATTAAATCGGTCCAACCAGAAGGTCCAGTTTTAATAACATTGTTTATAACCCGTCAATATCAGATATTTAACACGTAGAAAAGGCAATTATAGATATGCTGAAAGAAGAAAGTAAAGTAAATACAACGAAATAAAAAGTGGCATATACATATGAAAGATAGGATATGGTGACTTGGAGTTTGGGGCAAAGTGGGGGGTGGCTGAGTGGACTGCAAATGGCTTTGGTGTTGCCTTTGATTTCACCCTAAATAGGAATTTCTGTTTTCTTAGTGGAGAACATAGTTCTTTTCTCTACCTACATTCATTTTCTTTTCTTTTCTTTTTTTTTTTTAATGCAAATTAAATCTTTTCATTTTCTTAATTGACCTTTGTCAAATTATTATTTTTTCACTTGCAATAATATTTTCTTTTCTTTTATTTTAATGACTCCAATGGGGTTTGTGCTTTAAGATGTTATAATTTTTAGACAAATTTAATACCATTAGGCATTTTACTTATATTTACTAGCTTGAATTTCCTGTATTTTAATTTCAGCAAATTTATTTATTTATAAGTCAAAAAAAAAATTGTTACTGCCCAAGCAATTTTAAATTGGGAAGGAGTAAAAAATACTAAAAAAATGAAAAGGAAATTATTATTATTATTGCTCAAGCGATTTTAAATTGGGAAGGACTAAAAAAATAAAAAAATGAAAGAAAATTATTATTATTATTATTATTATTATTATTAACAAGAAGAAATCCATTTTTACCTTTAAGATAAGATGGGACCAATGTGATAAGTCAAGCTAAATATAGGTTCAGAGCATTATTCTCATCAGAAGCAATCGGTGGCCCATTTATGGCCCATTTAAATTAATTGCGGAAAATAAATCCACAAATTATGCCACTAAGAATAGCCCACATTTAATAGGGAATGGACCGTCATGTCAAGTATAGGGAATTAGGCCCTATGGGTCGCTACCATAGAGTATCGAATTTTCTTTTTCTTTTGACTTTAATCACCGATATTTTTCTCTCTTATTTGGCTCACTTTGAAATTAATTCAAAGAAAATTTTACTTTAATGGATTAGGTTCTCAATGGATTAAACAAGATTAGATTAATAATGGAACCATATAGTTGATTAGATGATTAATCACGTTTTATCTTAGGTATAAATCATTTAAAAATTAACATTAGTGGGTGATATTATTATTAGGATGTTGAAAAAGAAGTCCATAATGCATATCCTAAAAGCAGTCTAATTTCTTTATAATTTCCCATCTAAAAATAATTTTTATTTGTCAATTAATCTTACAAATTGTGTGTTATTTTCATGGGATCTATTATTAGTCTCGTCTTTTAAGTCCTTCCATGAAAATGATGCTTGCTTTGGACTTTGCATACACTATTATTAGCCTCACCACAAAAAATAATTCTTATCTTATGAATACGAAATTAATGTTGAGTAGTAATATTTTGATATATAATAAATTATTTACCTGTCTTTTTAGTATAAAAGATATTTTATATAAGAGATAATACAAAAATTCATGTGCAATTAATTTGGAGATATATATTATAAAAAAAGGGCCGATTTACATTATCAATAGGGCCATTTTGTTGGTTGGTTTTAGCCTAACAAGAGAACTATTACTAGTGGAGTACGATGTGATAAATTTTCAATAAGCACATATATCTTCTAATATAATTATAAATCCTGAAATATCATAAATGACCAAAATCGGATGAGGGAATGGTCTGATCAAATTAACAAGACTGAATAGGTCTACAATAAAAAAAAACCATTTGCACGGACCGAACTTAAACACTTCAAAGTCCAAATTAGCAAAGTTTAGAGAGAAAATCTAGGGAGAATGTTTGAAGATCAATGTACCTGGTTTTGAGAGTTATAAATTATTTATAGTACATATTTTGAGTCTAATGCTTAGATACTTGAATGTCTAAAAAGCTTGACGTAATAAATGGACTAATTCGACGTAGTAGATAGCGTGTGTCAAATGATTTGATAAATTAAGATCCTGTCAAATTGATTAAATATATCAACAGATATGACAGGATATTATCTATTAGTCCCGTTAGATTGTACTGAAATGACATATAGATTATACCGATATAATAATTGAAATAAGTTTGAACATTTGCTTGAAGTTAGGTCTTATGCTGAGATAATATCAAATTTAAATGATACAAATCAATAACAAAGATAATGATTTTTTTAATTAATATTATGGATGAAGAGATCATATATAATTATCAAAAATTTTTAATTTAATAATATTAATTTGGTGGCTTACCGGTTCATATTCGAAATTTTAAGATAAATATATTTGCGAAAATACTGGAAGAAAAAAGAAATTGACTCTGCATCTTTTCTCTTCAAAACCATCACTTACGTTGGTGACTTGGTGTTGCTATTTTATATTTGCATTTTCTCTTCCTCTATTTTTTTTCTATAAATTTTTAATTATCACTACCTAATGCATGAGGCAAAATTCTTTTGTCTTGAATCACCACGTCATTTTTATTTTGAATTGAATGTTTGTTTTTTTTTTTTAATATTATCATCTTTGAAAAAAACTGCAATTCTGAAGGCACTTCTAGGTGAGATTATTTATTATTTTTTTAAATTATTATTAGCATTATTAAGGACAAATCGAATCGATTTTCAAAACTTTATTTAAAAGAAATAAATTTCAAAAAAAAAAAATTGAACCAATTAATATTGACTAATGTTATTTTATTTTCTTTTAACGAATTCTTAGCTCATTAAATTTATAATTAGCTTATGAATCAAAATAATAATTTATTGTCGTAATATTTCTAAAGTTTAATTTATTATTAAATTAATATATGAAAAATGCTTCAAGACCTAAATTCGATTTTGTCTTACTTGTGTTGTAATAATTCAACATCACGCAGCATATGAAATAAGGCGAACGATAACATATACTTGCAAACAAATTTTCTATTTTTTTCTAATTTTTTATTTTTTTTGAGATAAATTATTATTATTATTTGTTTGATACTGTAAACAAGTAATTAAACATAGTGGGATCCCATTGTCGACAAATAAAAGTAATTTAATAATAAAAGGCTACTAAAATAATAATTTTATATTTTATGTATTTGAATTTTATACTTTATAATTTGTGATTAAATAAATCATTTAAAAAGAATAAACGAGTTAGATTAGGGTAATATTTATAGAATATCCATTTGGAAATAATATCACAACTTTTTTTAGCATTAAGAGGGATTTAATATTATTAATCGATAAATTTGTATTTGAAAAAAAATTAAAAAACGTAAGTAAGCATGGAGACAGAATCAGTCTATAAATTTCTAAATAATGAATCAAATTAGAGTGAAATTAAAGATATAATCATGGTATTAACAGCATATGATAAAAGCAATCACATCAACACCACCTTTTTATCAGCAAATATGTAATAATTTATATTATAGGGTTAGGCAGCATTTTCATATATTATTTTTTAATGTAAAATATATTAATAGCAGAAATTTCTTTAATTTATTTTAATCTAAAAATTAAATTTAGAAACTAAATTGGTTAGAAAAATCATGGCCACATTAATCAGTCATCTCATTTCTAGCATGACTAACGGTTACTTAGTTCAAATTTGAAATATCAATATCGAAATCTTAAAAAGAAAAAGAGAAAAAAAGGAAAAAGCAAGACAATTTATGATATTAAAAGGTAAAAATAAGTAAATAAATAAATAAATAAAATCTTTATTATGGTCACATGAAAAAAAAAAATTAGAAAGAGAAAAAGCTGTTTTCTGTCACACTATTCTTGGAGGAACAAAATGATAGTGTAAGGTGGGATTTAATTTTTGTTATTAATAATTAATTTCATGACTCCTCCATGAAAAATAAGGTTGCACCGATAAAATAGGTAAAATGGACCCCACTTCTAAAACTTGACTAAGATATGATTTATAATTTTTTAATAAATTAAGATAATATAAAAATATCGCATAAAATAAACTAGTTAAAAAAATAATAATGGAATTTATAGGTAATTGATGGTTGCTTAAGCAATAAAATACCTAAAAAAAATATAAATATCCATAAATAATATAAAAAATAAGGGAAAAATAACTTATCAATTTTGAAAGATTATCTTAGAGGATTATAAGTGTTTGTGGTATTAAACGAGCAAAAGTTAGAGTAACGGTTTGCAACTATTAATCATTAAAAGGTAATACTCGCCAATTATTGATAATATTTTAATGCCGCTAACGATTAAATTGGAATTCATATTGATTATAAAAACAATAAAGTTTAGATTAAAAGTTGGAATTAAAAAATTTAATTATCAATGACATTTATGGTTAACTTAATTTGGGGAAAAATTATTCACAAGGATTACAACATAATTAATTATGAAAAGTGGACCCTATGGCTATTATATTTCGAGGTTGTTATTTTCTTATCGTCTTTGCAATTCAAATTCTACCATGGCAATTCATTAACTATTGATTAGCAAGATGCTAATCAATGTTTTTAGAAGCGGCTCGGAGATCGACTTGATCTACCAATCGAGTCAATAGTCAATTGCTTGAACCAGATTGATTCAAAATTTTTATTTTTATTAAATATAATTGTTTATAAGAAAATAAAAATATGATATATCAAATACATTGAAAAATTTATTAATTAATAAATATCAATATAAAAATATTAAGACCAACAAAGTTTCTTTTTTATATTAAGACTAACAATTTTTTTTATATATTTAAATACTTGAAAAGAAAGTACTTTAATATTTCACTAATAAAATAGAATTAATTTATAAATTTAAGAATTTTTATTATAAAAAATAACATCATTTTATCCTTGCAGACTTATAAATGGGCCAAGGTTTTGAATGAGCCCTTTTATAATGGGTCGAATTGCCCATCAAAATTCTTGTTATCTTGAACCTCAAATCAAGATCACTAGATAACAAAAATAAAAATAAAGATGAATCTGATTTTGAAGTCTTCCCGATCGCTTCTCTTTTTTCTCTTTGTTGGTTTGAAATAGATGCATATAAAGGGAAAGAAATTTAGGGATTTAGGGTTTTATTTCTCAAAATGCAACATTTTTAGGTTGAATTGGAATTCGATCCAATCCATCGAGTTCCGATTCAATACGATTTTTTTTGAGTCAACCTGAATTTTTACACCTTTCGATTTTCATGTTGAATTGACTCGAATTGCTTGCCATGTCATGGTCCAACCAACACCAACATCCGAGTCAACCCGAATTTAACTAATAATAATAATTAAAGAAATTACTTTGCTTCACGGAATTGGAAAACTAAAGAATATACCTTTTCCTTTTCTAACATTGATTCTCCTTATTTTTTGAAAAATAAAATATATCCGTCACTAGTTTATAAAAGCAATAAACTACACATTAAAAATTGACTATAATTAAATTAATATTTACGATTATTAATTTATTATGATGGTTATTTATTTGTGACTATATATAGGGAGAGGGGGTAAACTTTTATAAAGTGATGATGAAGGATGGTAATTGTAAGGGCAGTGGTTTGTGTAATCATTTGTTCAATGTAAAGAGCTTTATTTGACATTATTACGATTTTTGCAGTTAAAAAAAAAAAAAAGAAGAAGACATTATTATGATTTTTGATAAAGTAACATATGCCGATTTGTCAATTTGAGTTGCTAACCAATTAAAAAACGCTGGGATTTTTTTTATACAATAAATAATTTTATTTTTAAAAATAATATTTTTAATTTTTATTCAGTAGTTAATATGCACTGCATATTGTCTGTAGTCGAATTTTTACAGTAAAAAAACTATATTTACTTTAAGAACTTTAATGATTTTTATTTTGAGCTCAAACGCTTTAAATGTAAACTATTAAAATATATTATTTTCCTTTTCTCTTATGCATATGCTTTTTGTAAATTAAAATGAAGAGAATATTTTTATTTTGAATACATGAGAGGGAAGATGTAACTCATTTTACCAAAAAAAAAATTATTGGTGACATTGATAGTAAATAAAATAAACTAATTATTTGGTTTAGAAAAAAGTAATACTAATTAATTAATATCCTAAAATCCTAATTAAAAATGAATTATTTTTTGCCCCACCTTACCAAAAAGGAAAAAGAAAAAAGTTAATAATTTGTGGAATATTATAAATAAAAGAAAAGTTTTTAATTATAAAAATAAAAGAAAAAGTGGTGAAGAATATTAGAAATGGTCCTATGGATGACTAATTGACTGCCCATGAGGCCCATGGGGATGACATACTACCAACACCTGTACGTATTAGAAACCTCCACGTGTCAACTGACCCCACAAATCACAATGGGAAAAAAAAAAATTGCAAAATCCTTAACTTTTCAAAGTTGGTAAGAAAGACTTGGCACCATCTTCCTGGCTTCTGTTTTACAGCAACTAATACATAGAGAGAGAGAAACAGAGAGAAAGAGAGAGAGAGATTGAAGAGCATGCAAACCCTGAAAGATGTCTTCTTTTTTCCCACTTTTGACCCTCCATTTTCGCTTAATTTACATCTACTCATCACCTGCTCTCCCCTTCATCTTTTACTCTCTCTTTGACTTTTCACAACCATGGCTGCAGCAGAATCAGTACTCCTCTCAGACATCGAAGCTGTGCTGGATTTTCTCCGCAAAAATGGCTTAAAAGAGGCTGAATTTGCTCTTAAGCAGGATATTATTGAAAAAAATGAATTAGGTTCTTTTGATTTCGAGAAATTCTTGTTTGTCTTGCCTCCTGTCAAAGTTCCCGCCACTCTCCGGCTACCGGATGGTGGTGGTGATGGCTCGAAATCGAGTGCTGGGTCCGCCTCGGATGAGGAGTTTGTTAGCTTGGGATCTTCTACCAGTGAATTGTGCTCTTCAGGTTCGGTTATTTTCTTTATTGTAATTTAAAGTTTCAAATTTTATTGATATATAATTGTGGTAGCCATAAAACTTCTTGCTTGGTCATGTCTTTTTCGTTTTCCTTTTTTAGACTTTGGTTTTTATTTGAACTCGAGAAGTTACTCTGAACATTATATTATACACGATCTGGTCCAATCTATTTATAATTGAAACTTTAGCATATAATTCAAGTTCTAGTTTTGTTAGATCAATTGAATATATGGTTTAGTGCTATGTGCAGGAATTGAAGATAGAGTTACTATTTATTTATTTGAGATATTTGATTCCTTTGTTTGTTTGTGGAGTATTTCAATCATTGAGTTCCAACAAAATAATCAGAAGATTCCTCCTTCTCGTTTCTAGGAATTCTTAGCTACGACATGGTACAATTAATCTGTAAAAAATTTCTGTTTTTGTTGACTCTGACTTGGCATAAGAAGATTAATATATCTATGGTATATGGGATGACCATTTCGTCACTTTAATCTTCCCTTTGTTGTTTCTTTGTCAAATGTGGGAAAGTTTGTTCATTCTTTTTTTGTTTCACTGGAGTGAACCAATGAGGTTTGAAACTTAGAATTCATCATGGCCGTGGGATGAGACCGATACCATTAATTTAAAGCTTATGGTGGAAATTTGTGAATTTTAAATGGACTTATTTTAATTTGATGAAGTATAAACATGCTGCTTGATGACCATATCAAGCCGCTTTAATACGATTCATTGATTCTATTCTGTTTTGTGTTTATATATGAGGTAAAGTTACGAGTCAAGTTTAGTCGGTGGTAAGTTGAGCATTCTGAACCTTTTATGTGGCTGCAGAATTTACAAATCCTTATGGACTACGTTCCGCATCTCATGCTAATTCAGAAACGTCATCGGATAGATTGTCTCAATTTGGTACAGCACGTGATTACCCTGATTTCGAGTTGCAAAATGACCTGCATTGGTACGATGAGAAAGAAGAAGGCCATTTCATGACTCCATCCTTCAATGGGCTAGAATACTTTGGTGGTCCTAGTGAGGATAAGTTTATCACTACATCAGAGACAGCAAACCAATTTGAAGATCTGCTCAATTTATATAGTAAACCTGATGGATTCAAAACAGAATCAAGCGATGATTACTTGGATAAGCCTTGTCTTCCTAATGTGACATCTATGAAAGATAAAAATGAAGCTCAAGCAGTGGATTATTATCATTTTGATAAAGGAAACTATCAGGAAGGAAATATTGGTGGAAACGGATGTTCGGTTCCCCTTTGCAAATGTTGTAAAGAAACTGATTTGAGTGGCAGTCAGCTAGAAGTTGGAGATATTCCCTCTAAATACAGTATAGCTCCGAGAAACGGGAAAAACAGTAATACATACCCTTCAAAAACATCTACAGAGACTGATTGGATTGAAAATTATAAAAACTTCCCTGCCATCATACCAAATGAACATAGTGACTATGAAGTAAAGAACAAAGAAGAAGCAAATGGAGAAAATAACGAGCTTAGGGCTGCTGCAGATGAAGAGGCTGGGGAAGTTAACTCTGACGAGCTTCTGATGTTTGATACTCAGGAAGATGAATATGAAGTATTCGATCTGCGAATCATACACCGGAAAAACAGGTATGTTTGTAGATTGTTGAATATGTGAGCATTTAGTTTCATTGATCATTTTATTTCTGTTCATTGCTGGTTGGCATGTGTAGAATCACAATACTTATAAATTAATCCATCTGCAGAACAGGATTTGAGGAAAACAAGGATCTGCCGATAATGCTTAATACTGTCCTTGCTGGTCGATATTATGTTACTGAATACTTAGGTTCAGCTGCTTTTAGTAAAGTTGTTCAGGCTCATGATCTTCAAACTGGAGTAGACGTCTGCCTGAAGATCATAAAGAATGATAAAGATTTTTTTGATCAGAGTTTAGATGAAATTAAGCTTCTGAAGCTTGTAAACAAACATGACCCAGCTGACGAATGCCATATCCTCCGTCTTTATGACTACTTCTATCACCAGGTGTGTCTAAAAAACTTTTATTTTTTACTTTTCCATAAAGTGCAAGGAAAGTTACCTACAGATTTAAAGAATTTTTTTAGAAAACTGCATAATATATGGATTGTATGTCTCCAAAGTAAATGTTGGGGAGCTTAATTTGAAGGAATAAGAGTCTAAGGGCTAAATAAACAAAGCATGCATACTTCAGGGGTCAAAATGTGGATCTGTCTCTTCTTCTTCTTCTTCTTCTTTTTTTTTTTCATCTCCACTGCTCTTTGGCAAATGATACATGATCCGATGAGAGACTTATACACTTCTTATCTTGGATTATTCAAATATAAAATCTTCCGTGGATTCTAAAACAGAATTACCGAGAAGATCCCTTTCTAATGTTACAGTTGAATCTTTCGATATACAGTTTCACCAATGGAATATTTAAATATTTACATGTAGCAGAGACAATCAAAAAACTTATTTCCCAATATGTTCCTTTCTTTATTTTGGGAATTTGTGATGTTAACTATTGACCGAGTTCTCTTCGGTGGCGAAGCCACATACATGGGAAAGGGGGGCAATTGGCCCCCTTATTTTCAAATATATATATATATATATATATATTAAATAAACATTTTTACCCCTCTCAAAATTTTATTTTGACCCCTTCTACTTACTTATTTCTTAAGTTTAAGTATAATTTATATTTTTTGCTCCTCTTGATTATGAATCCTAGTTTCGCTACTGGATCTCTTTATAATTGTCACTCATTTTAACTCCGCAGGAGCATCTCTTCATTGTTTGTGAACTCCTGCGTGCAAACTTATATGAATTTCAAAAATTTAATCAAGAATCAGGCGGTGAACCCTATTTCACACTGAGCAGGCTACAGGTTAATTTGGCTTGGTCTTTGACATGCAATGTTCTTCATTTCTTTGTCTTCAAGCTCTTGCTTCTGTGTCCACAGTTCAATTGTTTGAGAGTGTTATGTTCCAACAACTATTACTGTGGCCTAGGATGTACGAGGAATTGTAGTTATACAATCTTTTAACCACTCTACTTATTATTTGTTATAAAGTAAAACAATTCATACGGACAACTATGAAAGATAATGCTGCTGTCGCAGGTCATAACCCGTCAATGTTTGGAGGCACTAGAATACTTGCATCACTTGGGAATTATTCATTGTGATCTCAAGCCAGAGAATATTCTAATAAAGAGTTACCGGAGATGTGAAATAAAAGTTATTGATCTTGGAAGCAGTTGCTTTCAGTCTGACAACTTGTGTCTATATGTACAATCTCGTTCCTATAGAGCTCCTGAAGTCATTTTGGGCCTTCCTTATGATCAAAAGATTGATTTATGGTCGCTTGGCTGTATCCTGGCCGAGCTATGTTCTGGGGAAGTAAGTCTTGACTTTAAATTTTCATTAAATTAAAATATTCATTGTGTTTCTCTGATATCGTCTTGAATAAGAAAAAACGTATTTACTTTAAATAATTTATCGAGCAAGTAATCATGAATATCGATGTCTTTACCAGGTGTTGTTCCCAAATGATGCAGTTGTAACAATTCTTGCACGCATGATTGGAATCCTTGGTCCTATTGATTTTGAGATGTTGGTGAGGGGTCAGCAGACACACAAGTACTTCACAAAGGAATACGATCTCTATTATGTTGATGAGGTTAGTTTGCCATATTTTCTTCATTACAAGACGCAGAAAACTTGGATGATCTTACATTTTCATCGTCTTCTCTTCATTGAATAAGCATATAACAAGCATGCCCATGGTTAAATTTCGGATTATCACTCTTTGTCATCTCAAGAAAAGATGCTGTTAAATCCAAATCTGAATTGCAATGTAGCCAGAAAGCTTTATTTGGATAAAGATATAACAGAAACATGCGCTAATTTCACTAGTCCTTCAGTACTCATAAAAACCGATTTGAGTTTGCAGGAGACAAACCAACTAGAATGCATACTCCCAGAGGAGTCCTCATTGGAGGATCATCTACAAACTTCTGATGTTCAATTTATCAGTTTCCTGAGAAGTTTACTCGAGATCAATCCCTTGAGGCGTCCAACTGCACTTGAGGCACTCGGGCACCCTTGGCTTTCATATTCATACAACTCCAGCTCTTACTGAATTTTTTAGGGAGAATTTACCACTCTTGGTGACATATTATCTATGTTTGGAAGTGCCTTGTGAGCTGAAAACGCTGTGTAAGCACGGTGCTCACCGGAATGTAAATTTTCTATTCGAGTTTTGTTTGATACGCGTGCAGCCTTGCCGGATGCATATACTTACATGCACATAAATTGTTCTGTACAGGAGGTTGACTTTTGCATATAAATTTTTCATCCTCTCACTTGCTGGGGTTTGTATCTATCATTCATATCATATAATTGATTGGTATAACTATAAACAGATGCTCAAAATAAAATTAACAAATATCAGTGATTCTCTCTCTTCAGGAATGTTGTTTTTGCTGAAAAATATTTGATTACACAGAAAATAATTGTTCATAGAGATGTTTCATGAGTTTTGTTAATGGACTAAGTATGAATTGTGAAAACTAACTTTTCTTTCACTAAAAATTTACAAATCAAGTAACGTAAGTTGGTCTAAGTGGATGAGATTCTGGTCGTTTAAGCAAGTGATCTCGGATTTGAGTATTTGTGCATTTAACCAATTATGTTGGGAGAGGTTTTTGCAATTGTGTTTGATAGTATATTGAGTATGGATTAGTCTGAGTATGGTATGATTTAAAAATATCTTCTATCAGTATATATCTGCTTAGGATACCGCATTAAAAATCCAAAAAATAAAAAATATATAAATCAAGTGCAGGCAAAGTTTATGAATTAGTCTAATAATAAATTGTCTTGTATTGCCATTAGATTGGTTAATGTTAGGATTTGATAAAATAAAATGATTATTTAGGGATTGAATAAGATAAGAAATTCGGTTTCCGGTTGTTATAGTTAGGAACCGAAACGTCAAATACATATTGAAAATTATATTCGGTAAAAATTTACTAGTTGTTTATACTTAAAATTAGCGCACACCTTGATAATGATAATAATAATATATAAACTATTATTGTTGTTATTATTACTATTCAAATTATTAATTATTATTATTTATAAAAAATATTAAAATTAAGGGTGCATTCGGAGATGATTTTATTTTCGATTTTTGATTTTTTTCTTAAAAATAAAATTGAAACTTGTTTGGCAGATTTGTTTCCATTTTGATTTCTGGTAAAATTTAAAGAAGTGCTTTTTACACTAAAAAAATAAATTAAAAAATTTTAAAATGCGGTTTTAGGCTTTTGCTTTTATCAACAATTTAATTAATTTATCCTCGTTAACAACACTTTTACCACTACCTCCATGCCACAATTTTCGCCGCCACTGCCACTAGCTACTGCTGCCAATGCCACTACCACCACTCATCCGCCACTATTGCCGCCACCGCCACCACTGCTATCACCACCATCACACTACCGTCTCCACCGTTATTGTTGTTGCTGCCACCACTACCAAACTACCACCACCACGCCGCCACTACCACCATCACACCGCCACTGCCGTTGGCACCATCACTTCTACCGTTGCTGCCACCACCACCAATAATGCCACCATCACCATCACACCGCCACTTCTACCACCACCAGCTCCTTCGTCATCGCTGCTGTCATCACTGAAATCGTTATCAAATATAAATGAATAATTAAAAAAAATATATGATACAGTTTTTAAATATATGAAATAATTTTTTAAAAAATAGATAATACAAACTAAAAATGATTTTTGAATTTAAAAAAAAATAAATAATAAAAAATCACGATTTTACCGAATGCATCCTGAAAAATTTTGCCAATATCAAACCCCCTTAGTTTGAGCTGACTGAGAACCAGAAATAGTAAAAATTGAGCAAAGTAAATGGGCCTTCAACCATTTTATAACGAAAAGGGCCTTTCTTTAAGATTCTAATCCAATAAAAGGGCCTAGCAAAGTAACAAATTGAAATTAATCGGTTTATTAAATAAAAATTAAAAAATACCAATTATTAATACCGATTAAAGAATAAAAGAAGTAGAAAAGACAAATTTATGGGATTGAAAAGAGGAAAAAAAAACACATGTCATTGATGTAAACCTGTATGGAAAATACTAGGAAATAACCTAGTCATAATCGTTTTTCTAAGGCTGCTCTATTTTATTTTATTATGAACTTATCAAATCATCTTATTCCAAGTTGGCCTAGGCGATCGGATGTAGATAAGTATCATTTAAAGATTTTTTATTTATTTTTCCATATATGACAAAAAATATGACTAGTTTTCTCCCCAAAATATATTACTAATTATTTTTTTTTTGTTGGAATTATATATGAAAAATCGATATCAAGAAACTGTTTATCTGTATCTGTCTTATTGGGAGTCAGCATTCAACTGCAGAAGTTGGAAGGGGTCTTGCCTAGGAATCAGAGAACAGATATTTCCAAAATAAATATAAATATAAATAAAATATAAAAATTCTTCTATGCTATCACATCTTTTAACTTAAAAAAAATGTAAATTAGTAATATTTTTTATATTGTTGAATATTATATAAAATATACACATTTTTTTTGTTTATGAGTCAAGTATTTTATAGAAATAATTTGATATTTTTTTACGAATTTAAAAGATAGACTGATATTTGATTTAGTTTGAAGAAAAATTTATATAATTTTTAATAAATTTATAAGAAAAAGGTTGCATGATATTTAAGTGGAGTCGAACGCAGAAGATAGTATCCTGATAGGTCTCGGAGATGGAAAGTAATAATGATTGAGGATAAAGTACTTAAAAGAACCAAATATTGTCTCTTCTCATTGGTTGATTTTATTCAATAAAACTCCCTTCATCATGCTCTCATCTCTCGCATGCATTACATTCCCCCAACTCCATTTGTCCGAAATTTAATTTAATTTAATTTTTTATTAACACTATCAATAAATTAAATGTTCTCGAATTAAATGTATTTTTTAATCCAAATAATTCATATTTATTAACTTACTATTGATTTTTGATATGTTGAAAGGGCTTCAAATTGGGCCAATGGGCAAGAGCCCACCATCTTGGGTTGCGAACCTGTTGGGCCCTTATTTTTAGGATTCAAAGGTCGATCTGGTGGAAGTGGGTTATAAGCTCCCTCAGAGCAAGCCCAAACCCCATCGCCTCTGTCCTTGGCCACTGCTCTGCCGCCTAAATGATTGATAATAAGCTCTGCATCTCGAGCGAGAATCATGGCATCCTCACATGTATGGCGCTTCAAATACCAAACCCATTTGCCCACATCTTCCCTCAAGCCTTTCATAAAATAACCAAGAAACTGAACTTCAGATGTTTTAGGTATGTACCCCATAATGGGTTTAAATGCCTCAATATACTCATCCACCGTCCCGATCTGGAACATGGCTCGTAACTCCTCATGAGAGTTTTGGATTCTTCATCTGCCAAATCATCCACTCAGCCGACATTTGAATTGTTCCCAAGTCATATGCGAGTTGTCTCAGAGTGCTTGCAAAAACCAAGTTATTGCTACCTTTGCCTTACACAACCGTGCGATGGATAACTTTATATGCTACGGAGTTTGCTGGATACTGAAGTATAGCTCTGCTTTTGCTACCCAACTTTGTGGCTTTTCTCCTGTGAATTCTAGCACTTGCACCTTAGGTACCTTATTCCCACCCCAAAAAGGTTAGTTCAATCAAAAGAATCCAGTTGGGGAATTTTGGTTGGCTGAATTTGGTATTGGACTGGTAGAAAGTTCTTTCCCGAGATTCGACGTTTGAGTCGAGTTCATTACTGGAATGTTCTTTCGAATTAGCGATTCTGGGCTATTTTTCGATTTGTGTTTGGATCTAGGGAGTATCATCGCTCAACTCGATTTTGTTGTTAGTTTGCTGATCTTCTTCTTCATCATCTACGGGTTATTTTTCTTTGTGCTTGGTTATTTTGGCTTCCAGAGATTGAAACTTCCTTTCTAAAAATTTTTGGAGGTTAGCGAGGGTTCGTTGGATTGCCTCTATGGCTTCATCATGAACATCGACTCTGACCTGTAGATCAATTATGGTCTGCAAGCGTGTTTTGTGTGGTACATTCATTCTGTTTGTTTTGGGTGAGAAGAGTGATGGAGGGTTTCCCATAGACGACGCCAATTGATAGAGAACAAAATTCAAGAAACAGCAATACAACCAAACAAAGTATCAAATAGAAAATGAAAAGAAATTTGTGAATGATTTCATTAATAGATAAACTGGAAATAAAGTATTGTAAATCCCTTAGGAAGATAACTTCCCTCTCCAAAAGGAGCCCTGCTCAACAGCAGCTAAAACAGATGATATTCAAAAGATAAACATCATTTTCCCCACTCTCCAGCTAAAATAACAAAAAAAAAAAATGCAAAAACCGTTTCTCCCTAGTCCAACTAGGCCTAGGTGTAACCACTTTCTCACTTTTGCCCTTAACCGAAATTTCCAAGTGAAAAATAAAAATTGTGTAACTAAATTCCTTCAATATCCCTGCTGCACTATTGCTTCCTCAATCCCCATTGCATTTGCTGCATCTTCTTAGTAAATTTGCAGTTTTCTTGGCCCAAGTGAGTTCAGCCCTGCTTAAGTAGTAGCTTCTCCATCACATATATATCAATGCATTTGTGGATGATTTCGGTAATGCATTTGTTATTTAAGCAACTTAATTCTCACTTTGTAAATGTAAAAAAAGTGATGTCAAAAATTAATTTTGATCGTTATATATATCCATTGCTCTTTGTATTTATTCATTTTTTAGGCCCTGCTTTTAATAAAAGAATTAGAATTGTGGAATTCATTTACAAATGAATTTCACGTGTAATTCATTTGTAAATGAATTCTTATATTTGGAATAAAATAATTAATGTATAAAATTGAAAATGAATTTCTTAATTTTATACTTTGAATAAATGAATTAAAAAATTCATTTCTAATTTATTTCCTTAAATGTCCTCAATATTGATTCAATACATACAAAAAAATCAATATAACATTATGTCTATAGAGATTATACCAAATAAAATACTAATTAACTATTCTAATTAATTTTATACAACAAAAAATTAATTTACAAAATATAAAAATAAAAGAGAATACTGATCCGGTAAAATTAATTGAGAAATTGAGAAAAAAAGAGAGCAAGAATTATTTAAAAATACAAATTTGATTGAGAAATTGAAAAAGAAGGGAGAAATAAACGTTAAAAATATATAATATATATATATACTCCTTCCGTTCTCTTTTATGTGTCACTTTTGAGTAAAATTCAAATTTTATTTATCTGTCACTTTTAGTTTTTCAAAGCAATTTAATTTGCTTTTTCAATTTATTTATATTTTTCAATAAAATTTGAACTAATTAAATCTATTGTGTCCCAATCCCACATCGGTTGTGGAAGGTGAGAAACATTGCCTTATAAGCGTGTGACTCCCTTCCTCCAACATAACACGCTTTGGGCTTAGGCCCAAGGACAAAATCGTGAGTGTCCTGGATGGACCTGTATCCAGAAGCAGACATGCATCTTGCAATGGTACAAAGTGGACAATATTGTGCTGGCGACCGATCCGGGGATGTTACACTAATGATTTAGTTTTAATCACGTAATTTAATACTAAATTTAAGTCAATTTATCATTTGTTAATTTTAATAAAAATAATAAAAGTAACAGATAAAAAAATGGATGGAGTATAATATAATAAGGATATTATGATCTTTCAAAATTTAACTTCTTAAAAATAAGAAATTCATTTGCAAATTTTATCTATTTTGACGGAATTTGGTGAAGATATAATGAATTTCATGGAATTTAATTCATGGAATTCAATTCCTATTTTATTAGTATTCTAAGCATGAAAAATTAAAATTACAAATGAATTTCATAAAATTTTATGAAATTCATTCATTCCAAACATAGTCTTAATAATTTAAACATTCATATAAAACATCTTAAAATACTAAAAAAATTTCTGGTGCCGATTTAGATTAGTTTGATTAATAGATTTCATATATTGAATGATTATATAAAGTATATTATACGTGTATTTTGATTAAGAAGTAAATAAAAATAAATTAAAATTTTATAAACTTTTTTTTGTGAATATAGCAAAATGGAATGTTATTAATCAACAACTAAAAACATAGTAATTGGAGGAAAAATACCTTCCCACTCCTAAAAAGGACATTAGCAATAGTTTTAGCAAGTTCATGAGCCATCGCATTTAAATGTCTTTTAATCCAAACTAGGGAAACATTAGATTTAGCATTTAAAAAGAGTTTTCAGTCTTCAAGTACATTGCTAGTAGTAGATAAGTCTTGATCTTGAGATGCAATTGTAAGCTGAACTTATTGTGCACTAGTCTCTACAATTCCTAAGCCAAGGAAATGAGGAAAGACAAAATCCAGAGGTAGCAGCACCACCAATCCAAAACCTGCACCATTATTGTTCGAAGAGAGAGAAACATCCACATTATATTTCCAAAATCCTGGGGAGGAAAATTCTTTAATACTTTTAATAAATTTATAAGATATTTTATATAATATTTAATAATATAAAAATATTACTAATTTACATTTTTTAATTAGTTTGGTAATTTGACTATTTAGCAAGGTAATAAGTTAAAATATTACTAATTTACAGACTTCAGGTGGGACCTCAGCTTTCTAAATTATTTTAGATACATTAACCCACCTTCATTATGAGTCAAAGCGATTTCATGAACCAGAGTATAAGCTGATTTCACCGTATAAGAACCAGACTTAGAATGATGCCAAATCATTTTGTTACCTACGATGAAAGCTCAAAGGAATACTTAAAACACTATCAACTTCCTCCTCTGTCAATAAACCTCGAACTAGGCCCTCATTCCAACTCCTCAAATGTTCATTTAATAAGCCAATCACTAGAAAATCTTCAAAGCCCTCCAAGCAAGGATTAGAAATAAAGAAATTTTTAATATTAGGAAGCCAATGGTCTGAACACACCTTTAAGGATAAATCATCACCGATAACCCATCTCGTTCCCAAACTCAGCAAGTTTCTTGTTTCAAACAAACTCTTCCACGTGTAACTAGAGTTGGATCCCAACCTTGCAATTAAAAAGTCTTCATTTGGGTAATATTTAGTTGTAAGTATTCTAACTATTAAAAAATTTGAATCAGACAAGAGATGCCAATCTTGTTTATCAAATATGGCCAAGTCAAAATGATGCAGATTATGAAATTTCATCTCTTTCCTCTTTATTGTGACATAACTTATTTCAGAACATTCAGTGCAATTTTATAAAATATTACTCTTTATACATGTATTAGAATAAATAAATAAATAATTTTATACATAAAAAATCTCTCAAATTTCTTTTCATTAGAAAAAAAACTCTTCAACTTCTCGATAAAAATTAAAAAGAAAACTCACACTTTAAACTAGGGAGAATTTTTTAAATAATATTTTTTTAAAAAAAATAATAACAAATATAGGGTGTGTCAGAAATTATTTTCGCGTTTGGGATAGTGGGTTAGAAGACGCTGGTCTCCTCAGTGTCATCCATCCGGCTGGCAGCCCACTTTGATAGAAGATGCAGCCCTTTTCATATCCTCCATCTGGCCCTGGTTCGTCTTCGATCCGGCCCAGTTTGATAGAAGATCCAGGCTCTGGTGCGTTCTCCATTAGGCTGTCAGCCACTTGCTACATAACGCGTAAAGTATAGTGTCTTCCGTTCTTGGTCACACCCCATCATACCCCATGCGAAAACTTTATTCACGAAGCCTCTATATAAGCTTGGTTGCCGAAGTTTATATCGCAATGTTACTTTGCATCCGAAGTAAAGAATTCTGAGGTGCAAAGTAATTATCGAAATTTATTCAATTAAATTTTATTTTGCATCCGAGCGAAGTAGATTTGAGGTGGGAACAACTTATCAGTTGGTCAAAGTCTGAATAGGTAAGTATTTTTAGTTGATCGTATATAATTAAATAAATTAATTATATTTATAATATAATGATAATAATTTTTATATTTTATTTATTTAAATGCATGAATAAATTGAGCGATCTGAAAATAAAAAGAAGCAATTAAAGTAGTTACTAAAAACATATATGTTATTAGTTTTAGTATATTTATTTTGTTGTCATATAAATTTACATAAAATTTGATAAAGTTGAATGCATAGTTAATAATTAAGTAATATATTAATAACATATTTATGAATAAATTTTATGTGACAATAAAAATTGTTATTGGCAATAATAATATATTGTTAAAGTTGTATTTTAGAAATTTTGATAATATAATTTTCGTAATAATTTTCAGAGTAGTTAT
This sequence comes from Excoecaria agallocha, assembly GCA_037975025.1. Lineage (NCBI taxonomy): Eukaryota > Viridiplantae > Streptophyta > Magnoliopsida > Malpighiales > Euphorbiaceae > Excoecaria > Excoecaria agallocha. Next base: position 39,659,794 of record CM075813.1, on the reverse strand, counting down.
GTTAAATTTTAGAAATAATATTTTGGAAATATATGTATAAACTTATTTTAATATAATTGTCGTTATAGTTATGCATAGTGAATGTAATTTTGAAATATAATTATGAATTTTTTTATAATATAATTAACGTATTATTATTTTGATTTTTAGGAAGTCGGATGATGTCAATGTATACGAATTTTATTTGCACACGGGGAGGAGGGGAGGGAATGAGTTTTGGAACGTCAAACTTTGATTATGACATAACCAACCCGAATGTCATCACAAGAAGATTGAAACTAAAAAATAAGCCAATTCTTGCTGAATTGCGCCACAAAATACACGGTATGACGAATGATCGTTATGTTAGAAGGCGGTGATTTTATCAGATGACAAATACGTAGATACAATATATGACAATTTAAAGAGGTATGAACAATATAATTTGGTAAAATTAATAATTATAGTTGTAGAGTTTGGGAGCTTAGGTTTTTAGAATGAAGAAGAAGAAGAAAAGTTGATTGAAGAAGAAGAGGGAGAATGAAGAAGAAAATGTTTAGATGGTGGTCAACGCGGTTTCTACATCTTCACGTGGGAGCTGATGGAAGATGCTGCTGACAGAAGCGTTATTCATCAGACGACTGACAACACACCTATCACAAGCATCATCCAACTCACCTGCAAACATTCACGAGGTGCATTGGCTTTAGGGGTGTTCAAAACCCGAACCGATCCGAATAACCCGAACAACTCGAACCGAACAAGCTATTCGAGTAGGGTTGTTAGGGTAGGGTAGGGTTGTGGGTTTGGGGATAAATCGGGTTCGGGTTCGGGTCGGGTGAAACCTTGATTAACCCGGCCCGCCCGATTAACAACTTAAAACTCACCGTTTTATCCATACTATAAAATAGAGTCATGTCCTATCTTCTACACTTACACGATTCTTCTCTTCCACAGCCAAAAATCAAAATCCCTAATTTCTCATCTCATCTCACCCCTCGCCACCCCATCCCATTCTCGTCGCCGGTGCCTCTCATTCTCGTCGCCGATTTCTTCATTTGCTTCTCCAAACAAGGTATGATTCTCTCACACTTTAAATATTATGCTGTTAAACATTTTAATTTTTGTCGGAAGCTTGTGTATTTTGTTGATTTCGAGCTCTCAATTGTTGCTGCTGGTGTTGTTTGTAAGCTGAATAATAAGAAAATGAGAGACGATAGAAATATAAAATAATGAAGCAAACTTAAAGAAGAGTAGGAGAAGATATGGTGATTAACGCAGGAACCGTGTATTCTTATTTGAATTGAGCCTATATATATATATAGGTGAAATGGTTTTGGAAGAGACGTTTTTGTTATGGAATGATTATATAACGTCGCTTTGCATACCTAAAAGAAAGTTATTGAATTTTGAGTCACAGTTGAAATGGGTGAAGAATTTAGAGATAAAAGCAAGTTTACAGAGGATAAGAGGATGAGAAAGGAGGAAGATGACACCATCTTTTGCGTTGATCAATCTTGGGATTTTGATGTATAAATAGACAGCCTACTGTAGAAGCACTGTAAGAAAACTCTATTCATGTTTGCCAGGTGTCATCCGCTAGTAGCACCGTAATTCATTGAAAAATACACAAACAAAGAGATGTCAAACCTCACAAGTTTAATTGAAACAATTAAAATGTCACCACAAAAATTATTTTTAATCTCATAGGATTGGGAGTTTTTTGTTTTTTATTATTTTTCTTCTTATGCTTGTGTATTAAAATAATAATAGAATTTATATTAATTTAAAAAAATAGATTATAAACTTTTTTTTTACGTATTCTCTTTTTCCATACGATTATTAAGAATGAATTAATGAATTATTTGTTTAGCGCATATATATATATATATGTTAAATCTCAAAATTAATTTTTTCATATTTGATGATGTAAAGCACCATTTTGTTAATTTAGTCATTATATATATTCTTATTCTTATTATTATTATTATTTTGTTAATTTAGTCATTATTGTAAAAAACATGATTAAAACTAACGATCATTCCCAATACCAACAATATTATGCTTGTGGTCTAATTATTTTTCAATACTCCATAAATAATTCTAATTTTTTTTTATGTTTTCAATTTGTAGATGTCTCAATCTCATGAAGACAATCCCTCAGCAAGACAATTCAAGACAACTGTTGCACCCGAGCAACAAAGCAATACGCCTAATGTGACAAGCGCTTCTGTAGTTGGTGCAAAGAAAAGAAAGCCACCCCTACCAAGATCTATTGTTTGGGAGCATTTCACACAACTATATGATGTTAATGGCGTCAGAAAAGGCAAGTGTAAACATTGTGCTAAAGAATTTTATTGTGACCCTAGAAAGCATGGCACTACTACACTTAAAAATCATATCAATAATTGTAAAATGCATCCACATAGTGTAGAAACAAGACAAACACAACTGTCTTTATAACCAACTTCTTCTGTTGATGGAAGCTCTACTGGGTCATTAGTTAATTGGAAATTTGATCAAGATTATAGCAGAAAGTGTCTTGCTTTGATGATCATACGTGATGAACTTCCTTTTAGTTTTGTCGAGGGAGAAGGTTTTAAGAAATTTGCTGCTAGTTTGTGTTCTTGGTTCAAAATGCCATCTAGATCGACTGTGACACGTGATGTTAATCAATTGTATATTGATGAGAAAAAAAGTTTGAGAGCTTTCATTAAAGAGCATGCTTATTCTGTTTGTATAACTACCGATACTTGGACTTCTATACAGAATATCAATTACATGTGTATGACAGTTCATTTCATTGACAAGAATTGGATGTTGCAGAAAAAAATCTTGAACTTTTGTCCAGTCGGTAGTCATAGGGGTGAGATGCTTGCACAGGACCTTGAAAAGTGTTGTAAGGAGTGGGGAATTTTTGATAAAGTGTTTTGCATAACAGTAGATAATGCAAAAACAAATGATAAGATGGTTGACACTTTGAAATATAAGTTTGTTGCAAAGGGAATTGCTATGTCAGAGGGGAAATATATTCATGTTAGATGCAATGCTCACATACTAAATATTGTTGTTCAAGAAGGATTGAAAGATGTTCAACTTTCTGTGAAAAGGGTTAGAAATGCTTGTAAATATGTTAGATCATCACCTGCTAGATTAAAAAAATTTAAAGAATGTTGTGTGGCTGAGGGAGTGCAGTGTTTAAAATCATTGTGCTTAGATGTGCCAACTAGATGGAACTCCATATATTTAATGTTAATCACTGCACTTGAATATCAAAGGGTTTTTGAATATTTTGAGACTGTGGATCCATACTTTAAAATTGAATTGGATGCATGGATAAAAAAGGATTTGGGTGCAAATAATGATTTGGGTGGTGTGCCTGTTTGGGTTGATTGGAAGATTGTAGAAAGAATTTCATCAATGTTGAAACAATTTTATGTAGCTACTTTGCGCATTTCAGGTTCGTTGTATGTCACATCTAACACATACTGGACCGAAATTAGTAATTTATATGCTAAGTTGTGTGATTGGAAAAGTAGCACTGATGTTGAGTTGAAGGAAATGGGACAGAAAATGCAAATTAAATTTGACAAGTATTGGGGAGAATATGATAAAATGAATAAAATTATTTATATGGCTTCTATCCTGGATCCAAGAGAAAAATTTGAGTACATGGAGGATGTATTTGTTATGATTTATGGTGAGCAGAGGGGGAAGTATCTATTTGATGGTGTGAAAATTGCCATATACGAGTTGTTTGAGGAATATAAGAAAAAAATGCAACCTGATTGTAATCAAGAAATTGGAATTCGAACAAGCTCAATTTCAAGTCAAACTGATATTGGGGAAAGAGGAATTTTAAAAGAGAGAATCAAGCGTGCAAGGGTAGAAAGTGGTGTTGCAGGGGATAGAAAAAGTGAGTTGGATTTGTATTTAAATGAAGCAGTGTTTGAAGATGATAAGGGAGATTTTGATTTGTTGAAGTGGTGGAAGCTAAATTCAGAGCAATTTCCTATCCTTTCTCACATGGCTAGAGATATTCTGGCAGTTCCAATTTCTACAGTGGCTTCGGAGTCAGCATTTAGCACTAGTGGTAGAGTGCTTGATCCATTTAGAAGTTCACTGACTCCTAAAATTGTTGAAACTTTGATATGTATGCAAGATTGGCTCCGAGGATCTAATGAACACATAAAGATCGAAGAAGATTTGGATGTTATTGAAAGACTTGAGGATGATATGTATTTTTTATTTATTTGATTTAATATATTATATTATATTATTGTTTGTTGATTATTGATTTTATAATTATTTATTCAATTTATAGAGTTGGAGAAATTTAATGAAAGTCAACTTAAAGCTAATCAGGAGGCCTCATCAAGTGTTAATCAAGAAACATCATCAAGCGTTAACCAAAGAACATCTTCAACAAATTTGGAGAATATTAATCTAGATGATTGAGTCATTAATAGTAAGGTAAATTTAATTTAAGCACAATTTAGATTGCATTTTGTTTGCTATTTGTTATTAATTTCATATTTTATAATTTTTTATATATAATTTATATGCTAGGTGGACATGAAGTAATTGAAGATCGAAGATGATGGTGTTCCTTTATGGCATATTTTATTATTTGTGTTTGGATAATTATTTTTAAATTATTATATTATGTGTGTTTGAACAATTCTTAAATTATTAGTTGTTAAATATTATATAATGTGTGTTTAAAAAATATTTACATTGTCAGTTGCTATTTATTATATGGTGTGTGATTGAAGAATTTATTTGGATTTTATTTATTGTAAATTTTTTTATTTGGATTTTAATATAATTTTTGTCATGTAAATAGAAAGAGATTTTTTTTATTTTAAAAATATATTTCGGGTTATTCGGGTGGGTCCCGAATAACTGCGGGTTGTTCGGGTAGGGGCCCGAACTATTAATAGGGTAGGGTCGGGTTGAGGTTTATAGTGTTGTTCGGGTTTCGGGTCAGGTTGACCCGAACCCACCCAATGAACACCCCTAATTGGCTTGATAAAGGAGGTTGGGAGTACCTTCGCCTCCTAATCTAATTCTAAACCCGTAAATATTTTGTGACACATCATATATTTGTTATTATTTTAAAAAAAAAACATGATTTATAAAATTCTCCCTTTACTCTGCGCGTGGGATAAATTTGAGCATCTTTAAGAGTCTTTCTCTCTCTACTACTACTAAACAAATTTTCTCTCGCTACAACTTTGATGGATTAATCACCGCCAGCCACCACAGAAGACCCCTCCCAGAAAAAGCACTGAATTTTACACAAAATTATTAAAAAATTCGCCAAATCAAACTTAAATCCAAGATAAATTCCCCATTTTCATTGGCTCTTAACCACTTAACCACCACCTCTGCCGCCGCCGCCACCACCACCACCACCACCCGCCGTTTCTATGGCTGAGTTGACTCAGCCTGAGGTGGTTTACTCACCTCGGTCTGTTCAAATTTGGAGAACTCTCTGGAACTGGCTGGCTTTCTTCTTCCAGATCTTTCTACAGATTCTTAGAGCTTTAGGCCATCTTCCTCTTCTCTCTTCTTCTTCCTCTTCTTCTAACTCCTTCAAGCCTTTGCCGGATGTTGAGTTGCCGGAGAACGATCTTCTGTCCACCGTAGAGATCGCTCCTGGTCCTGAGCCTGCTACAGTTGACGAGCCTATTAAAAGACTCACGGTAGGAAGAATTCGATTTTGTTTCAGTTTGTTCTTGTTGGGATTTGATTGACTGGTGTTTGATTTTCTTATATATGTTATTTATGGATAATACAGAGCTAAATTTAGGTGATAAATTATTCTGAAATTAGATAAAATTTAAATGCTTCAGTAAATATGCATATAGTAGGGGATTTTGACTTCAGGGGAAGCTTAGCTCAAGAACATATTTACTCTATCCGACTTAAATTTCACATTTTATTTTTTTTATTTTTTATTTTATTTTTTTGGCTTATGGGCGCTTAAATTTTATGTTTTTCTTTTTGTATTTTTTAAACAACTGTTATCTCTTATTTCAAAATAATAACCAATATTTGCATTAAAAAGATTTTGATTTGGATTATTAGTATTTGAGGTCTCTGGATTGCAGAAACGATACAATGTTTGAGAATTCAGTCCATTTAGTAAACAAACAAGAGAAAAGAAAAGAAATTAAATTTCTTTAATTTTTGTTTTCTACATTCCCTCAAAACTAGCAAAGATTCAGTGGATGTTTACACTGTTGAGAATACATGCATATGCAGGTAGTTCTTGACTTGGATGAAACTCTAGTTTGTGCATATGAAACTTCTAGTTTGCCTGCTATTCTCCGCATTCAAGCAACGGAAGCTGGACTGAAGTGGTTTGAGCTCGAATGTGTCTCTTCAGATAAGGTCTCTTTTATTTCTAGTCAGTTTATTGTGAAAATTGTTACTTATTGTCTGTGCAAATGGGACATTTTTTGATTGGTTCATATTGGAACTTGAAGGAGTATGAAGGAAAACCTAAGATCAATTATGTTACGGTCTTTGAGCGTCCAGGTTTGGCTGAATTCCTAAAACAATTGAGTGAATTTGCAGATCTTGTGCTATTTACTGCTGGCCTTGAAGGTTTGTTTATTACTTCATTTTCTTGGCTTTCTTGTTTGCTGTTTTGTTTCTTTTATCATTCATTTCTTTTATGATCTGATTACCATCAATATATGTTTGTAGGTTATGCTAAGCCCCTTGTGGATAGAATAGATACAGAAAATCTTTTCAGCCATCGCCTTTATCGGCCTTCAACAGTTAGCACGTAAGTTTCTTGTGCTACTTTCTTAACTTAATGCGTTATAACTTCAATAAGAAACATAAACCAGTCAAGTTTCTGTTCTTTGCTTGCTTGAACATATTGCTGGTTTGTTTTCTAAGACAGTCAGCAAATGCATCTTTAGAAGGCCGAGCCTATTGCAGTTGCATGAGAAAAGGAAAGCAGTTGGTAAACTTAGAATGAATTAGGCAAAAAGTAGTTAAAATGGATTCAGCTACCTTTATTTTTAATTTTTTGAAGATTTAGCCTGGAACCAGGTGGAGTGCATAATCCATGTAGCCTGCCATACTAGTTTGGGAATGGAAAATATTGTTTGCCTCAAAAATTAGTTTGAATATTTTATTGTTCCAGAAATATGCCTTACATGGTAAACAAGTTTAAGTTCAACTCCGGGTTAATTTCATCCGTGATCACTCATATTTGGTGATTATAACATTATAATCATTATACTATGATTTGTAACAAAAAAAAATCACTCAATTTTTATTTTATAATAAAAAAAGTTATAATAGTCGGAAAATCAAGAGGGAAAATAGAAAATATGAAGATAAATATACATTTTACTTGTCGAACATGTAACAAATTTTGATACTGTCAATGATTTTAAGATTATAAGATAGTATATTTTTTATTGCTGTTAAAAAATCTTGCTACTGTTAATGATTCGAGTGGTCGTTTTCTTGATTTTCCGATTACTGCGACTTTTTTGTTACAAAATAAAAGTTAAGTGATTTTTTTTGTTACAAATCGTAGTATAGTGATCATAACGTTACAATCTCCAAACATGAGTGAATACGGATAAAATTAACCCAACTCCTTATAAACTGAATAATCCCAAAGAAGATATATTCATTATCTCCTGGCAGTTGGGAGATGGATGAAGTGTTTCTTCAATTGGTTTTATTGCAAATAAAATTTTGACTGCTTTTCTTGGATGATAATTTGCTAATCTATACAAAATAAGGCTCGGCCAACTTATCTCAGATATGCCATTGGAGAAAGAAAACTAAATGGGCAATCATCTGCAATAGCTGTCTTCTTCTAGAGTCTTTTACATGTTCCAGCAAAGTTTAAATATAAATGAAGATTTCTCATCTCATAGACTGGATTATTGATTTTATAAAGAATTGCCACATCTGGTAAATGTGATGACTCGTTATTCTGGTTAATGACTTTCAATTTGATTTTGTACTTGGAACCGTTGTGTTTTCATATACATGTCATTCAAGAAAATTTCTGAATATACATTTCTCGACTTAATAAAATAAAATCCAACATGTTCCAAATCATTGCATTTTATTCGTTGTATACTTATTGACGATACTCAAAATTTCAGTCTTTCCGGTTTTGAGGAACTATGTTAAATTAAATGGACTTCTTTTGTTACCGCTATTCCGGGGATTGATTGTCCATGTGAAACAGCGATTATCGGGAGCATGTGAAGGACCTCTCTTGCCTATCAAATGATCCTTGCCGAATAGTTATAGTTGACAACAATCCGTTTAGTTTCCTTCTACAACCAGTTAATGGGATTCCATGCGTCCCATTTTCTGCAGGTCAACCACATGATACGCAGGTAGAAATATCTAAGAATCGCAAACCTTCTCCAATTTTAGTTTAATCATTTACTTACAATCTTTCCATTTGTTATTTATGGTTTATCAGCTTCTGGGTGTGCTTCTTCCCCTTCTGAAGCATCTCTCGCAGCAGAAAGATGTGAGACCTGTGCTATATGAAAGATTCCACATGCCTGAATGGTTTCAAAAGCAGGGAATCCCTGCTTCTGGTTGGACGTAGGTAATATAATAGATAGAGCGCAATGAAAGCTGCGTTCTTTCCTTGTACGAACCGTGCATTAAAAGGCGGCATTACGTGTAGGAGACACGGCCTTTTGTAGAGCATTGATTTGTATGCTTGAGGAGGCATTGATGAAAGACAAAAGTGCATGCAGTTTCTGAAAAAGAACTGATTGAAATTTGCTGCTTTCATTGGGCAAATAGGTAGACAGCAATTATGTCTGTAGATTTGTTAATACTTTGATTCTTGTTGTTTACACTGTTTATATGTTTTCATATCTATGTACTGGTTATGTATCCTTAAGCGTTTTGTAAATTGTGCTTTATCAATATTATTCAGTTCCACAGATTTGGCTCTTGTGTAGGATTATCTACACAAAGTTCATGAATAAATTCAATTGCAAATGGTTGGTTATAATGATAATTAGTACATTATCAAGTACTAATAAGGAGAGAGGAATAAAAGTTACAATTGATAATTATTTAATCTCCTGGGATTAGAAATTGTGTGGCAGTGGAAGCACATGGGGAGTACGTTAGACAATGATTAAGAGATTAATTACGTTTTAATTTCATAGTTTGCCAATCCGACATCATGTTTTCACGACTTATTTTCTTTTATGCTTTTACAGCTTTGCATATCTTTTTTTTTTTTTTTTTTTTTAATGCAAATTAAACTTTCATCAATAATATCAAAAGTACATCTGAAAATTATAAATAAATTTATAAAATTTAAAAATACATAAATGTATGAAACTAATGAACTTGTTAGAATATATCTTTAAATTTTTTCGATAAAAACAGTGAATAATGGTAATATATTTCGGACGATTTGGCTTTCAACGAAAAATTCAGTTCATCTACTGTCTATAAAAAAATTCATTTCAGAAGAACAAAACTTTTCATAAAAGAAGATAATAACTTTCAAATATATGATAAAAAAAAATTAAATTACATTCAATATTAACTAAACGAATCAGATCTATAAAAAACAAGTAAGATCTGGACAAAACGAAAATAAAAAATTTTAGATTTAAGTTTATTGAAATCAAAATACAAAAAGACAAAATACGAATAAAAAATAATGAATAAAATTAAAATTTCAGATTTAAATCGATATGAGAGATTTAAAAAAAATAAAAAAACATAAAAAATTGAAAATTACAGATAAAAATGTAATAAAATAGCAAAATGAAAAGAAAAGAAGCTGCCGCCTGTAGATGAACCGACGATAGTTAAAAATTAGATAAAAAAAGAAAATCTTTGAATTCACGAAGAAAAGGAGGTTAGGTTTTTTTTTTGGAGGATAGAGAGAAAATGAGGTTAACTTTGCATATCACTTAAACCATATATATATATATATATATATATATATATATATATATATATATATATATATATATATATATATATATATATATAAACACAGAAAATAGCAAATTAATTTCATCCACGAATTTATATTTTAATAGTTCTCTAATATAATTTTTCTTAGCTTCATCCCCATTTATAAGGATTCGGTCATAAAAAAGGATTGTTTTATAAAAATACATTAACTTTTAAATATTGTAACTAAAATTATTTTTATTGAAAAAATCTGAATACGATACTAAAATGCTTATGTAATAATTTTTAATAGTTTGATATATTTTAAAAGGTTTCATGTTAGCATTTTGATGCCGAATTTATAATTTTTAAATAAAAATTATTTTAATTGAAATATTTATAAAATTGATATATTTTTTTGGATCGAATAGTTTATTAGAGTATAAACTATGGAAATTTAAGTGACTAATTTAGCTACCTCATAAGTAATTTTTTTTTTCATAAAACATATCTTTTTTTTTAATTGATTTGGGGTGTGTAAAAAAATTCATATCAAAAGGTCAAAATTATTTTCATTTAAGTATATAAAACGGAGTGGTTTATCTCGATGAAGTCGTAACTTGTGGCAAACGATTCAATTACAATCACAATAAGAACAAAAATGGTCAAATCAACTTTTTATTCTATAATCATATTTATGATTGTTTTGCAACAATACAAGTGTGTTAAGAGCATATATATATATATATTTTTTATTTTAAGGATTTTTTTTCGACATGAGGGAAAAATTATATATGGAATCTGAACTTTAATTTCTTAAATTTTCAAGTTGGAAAGTACCCTAAAGTCAAGCTAATTTAATATTCTATACTACGAAATAATTTAGTTTTGATATTATTATTATTATTTGATAAACACTAAAAAAAAATTTAGCATATGATTGTTGCGCTAGCACAGGCTTGGTTGGCTCGATTAGGTGATCTACAATTAATTAATACTGTTGTTATCTTTAATTACAAATGTAATATAAAATTAAATAATTAATCATATTCAGTATGACAAACACTTTTACGAAACTAACAAAGAGAACATACAAGATTTCTTTATCAAGATATGGTGATAAAGATTTTTAGCATGTTGCATGTGAATGGCTGAGTTCTCAAAAATTATTTCCTGCATACATGGAGAAAAGAAAAAGTTTCATTTTACTTAGGCAAAGTATTTGAAATTTAACGTTTTTATATATTGGATTTCTGTACTTTTAAAATTATGCATTAGATTCCTAAATTTTTAACAGAGCATGTCTTATACTGTCGTTTGTTCCGTCCATTTTAGATTAAATGTATTTTCCTCAAAAAATTTAAAGATTCAATGTGTAATTTTAAAATCATAAAAATTTAATGTGTAAAATCGTTAAAGTACATAAATTAAAGTACATATTTTTCCTTTTTTATATTCCAATTTTTATTACTAGGAAATAAGTCATATACATAATAATATAATCATAATCGGATATTCTGAATTTAGGGTTCAAATTTCTGTCTGAATATTACTAGTATTGAAGAATCAATCGTAATGAATAAATATTACTTCTTTCATAATCAACCATTATCTAATATTAATGGTTAAATTTATTTAATTTAATGTCATAAAAGAAATATAAGAACTTCATAAAATGAGCATGAAAATATAAGGACCAAATTGATGTATTAGTAATAATACAGACAAAAATAATATATCAATATTCAGTGGTAATGTGGACAAAAAGAATACTATTATTTATGCGTATAATCTCTGTTCTTATATTGTGAAACAGCTATGATTAGATCCATTAGCTACTTAGCTGTGGCATAAAGTTAATAAATTTTTATTCATTTTATTTTAATTATTACTATATTATTATTATTATTTTTTATTTGAGTCAGTCATATATTTAAATACCCTTTTTGGGCAATAAGTTGACCTAATAACAATAATAATAAAAATAATAATAAGAATGTCATCTGCCATATTTTCTCCAAATTATATTGCACACAAGCTGCAGCTGCTTTTTATTAAATTAAATGTGAGCTGTTGCCAAGATTCTTTTAGTAGAAGCCAGAAGCTCGCTAATATAGTGCCTAACTTTTCTTTATACATAGTTATTTTTGAATTAAATAATCGGATCGAATGGAAATTTAGATGTTATTTTTTTCTTATTTAAAAGTTTTGTGTTCTGGATATAAATATTTTTTAATATTTAAAAAGGATCACCTTTTTTATACGAATTTGAATTAGTTGAATCGATAAATTTTTAAATACTTAATGCTTAAAAAATTATATTAGCTTACCTGGCTTTTTTTTTAAATCAAATTAAATCAGACAAATCAAATCATCCTATGCATACAAAGTAATAATAACTTTGTACATATATTCAAAAGTACAATCTAATTGGTATAATATCATTTTGTATTGTGTTAAGGTATTTTTAAATGAAAAATGGTTATCTACTTAGACTGAATTTTTGAATTTATTTGTAAGTTAATTTAATGATAAACCCTTTTTTTTATAGTGCCTAACTTTTCTTTATACATAGTTATTTTGGAATTAAATAATTAGATCGAATGGAAGTTTAGATGTCATTTTTTTATTTAAAAGTTTTGTGTTTTGGATATAAATATTTTTTAATATTTAAAAATGATCACCTTCTTTATACGAATTTGAATTAATTGAATCGATAAATTTTTCAATACTTAATGATTAAAAAATTATGTTGGCTTACCTGGCTTTTTTTTTTTTTAAATCAAATTAAATCAGACATATCAAATCATCTTATGCATACAAAGTAATAATAACTTTGTACATATATTCAAAAGTACAATCTAATTGGTATAATATCATTTTGTATTGTGTTAAGGTATTTTTGAATGAAAAATGGATATCTACTTAGACTGAATTTATGAATTTATTTGTAAGTTAATTTAATGATAAACCTTTTTTTTATAGTGCCTAACTTTTCTTTATACATAGTTATTTTGGAATTAAATAATCGGATCGAATGAAACTTTAGATGTCATTTTTTTCTTATTTAAAAGTTTTGTGTTCTGGATATAAATATTTTTTAATATTTAAAAATGATCACCTTCTTTATACGAATTTGAATTAGTTGAATCGATAAATTTTTCAATACTTAATGATTAAAAAATTATGTTGGCATACCTGGGTTTTTTTTAAATCAAATTAAATCAGAAATTTTTCAATACTTAATGATTAAAAAAATATGTTGGCTTACCTGGCTTTTTTTTTAAAATCAAATTAAATCAGACATATCAAATCATCCTATGCATACAAAGTAATAATAACTTTGTACATATATTCAAAAGTACAATCTAATTGGTATAATATCATTTTGTATTGTGTTAAGATATTTTTAAATGAAAAATGGATATCTACTTAGACTGAATTTATGAATTTATTTGTAAATTAATTTAATGATAAACCTTTTTTTATGAATAATACAAAGTGATTTTTACCTTACATTTACGCCAGTTTATCATTTATCTGTTTTATAATTGAATTTATAACTATGATTTAAGACAAAATAATAATTTTTATTAGGATAAATCATTTACGGTACAATTTTATTTTAATGATAAACTTTCACGTTGTTAGAAAATTGATTATATTTAGTTTTGGTGATAATATCGAAGATTTTATTGAATCTTATTTTTTTATTAAATAATTTAATTATTCAAAATATTGAATTGTACTATATTTTATCATTTAGAATCGAAAGAATTAAATAATAGTTCCGAGTTGTTTCATATTTTTGGGATAAAATATAAGGAATTTTTATTTTTATTTTTTTTGCAAAACACATCTTTAAGTATTTAATTTTTCAATTTTTTTTTGGAAAATTTTGACATTAAATATTTATACTTTTCAGTCCGTTCACATTAGTTTCAATTTATATAAGACTGATAAAATAGAAACGCACGCTCTATTAATTTTAATTTACCAAGATAAAAAAAATTGAAGAAAAAAATCAACTTATCACTTTTTGTATGTCTTAAATTATTGTATATTTTTTCAATTTTTTAATATTTTGTTGGAATCTACTATCATTTTAAATTAATTTTACTAGAGATTAACATAACATATTTACATTAAATCTAATATTATGAATGATATAAAAAGTACATAAACATAATAGTGCCCATAATTTCAATTAAATTACTTCGTTTTAAAGTTCCCAATATTTGAAAATAAAGTTGGAAGATATTTGTATTCCTGAATACGACCAGACGGTATAGAAGGCAGTTCATAATTTTCATAATCTTTTTTATGAAACAAATGGCAAGAATTCGAAAACCAAGAAATGCAATTAATCATTATAAGGGTGACAAGTAATAATTTGGTCAAATTATTTCACATGGAAACGTATTTAATTGAACTTAATCATTTCTTCACTCCACAGCAAAAAACAATGCTCTCTCTCTATATCTATATCTATATATATTCATATTGCATTGGAGCAATTTTCCAGTAAACTGTAAATAATTTATGTGTAAAAATTTTTAAAAGCAAAATAAAGTTTTTATAATAATCTAATGTCAAAATTCAAATCCAAATTATTGAAAGGATTAAGTTTTTGTTATTAAATGGTTAAGCTAGTTAGTATATGGATTATGGTAGTGACAATGGCCAATTATCAGTTGCTAATAAAAGATTAATGTTTGCAAATTAATTTTGATGTTCTTAATTTTTAATTATAACTAATTTTCTTAATTATTGTGGATTAGCATACCCACAAATGGATAAAAAAGTATTAAGGGAAACTAATATTTAGCACTAACATTGGTTGGTTAAGAGGATTTGACATTTATTTTTTTAAGTAAAAATTGAAATTATGTGAATAACAAAAAAAAAAAAATTGTGATATTATTAATTATATCTGTCTTTTAATAATTTATGGTCAATAAATTGGAATTTTATCACCTGATGTCATATTTTTTTTAGATAATATAATAAAACAACTTGGAATATATAGAGAGAACATAACAAAATGATAAGCTCTTCTAAACAAGTTGACCAAAATGTTGCAAGTGAATAATGAATTGAATACAATGATTGGAGTATGAACATCATGTAACCGAACTCGACGTCATATATATATATATATTGCGTATAGTAAAATTTAATATTGAATATATAAAGTTCAGAACGTTTATTATTATTATAGACATTTAGAGAGTTAATTAATTAATTTTTTTTAAAGAAAACTTTTATCAGATGCAAGAATCGTAAGAAATATCTTAAAATTTAGAGGATTAGATTAGATATATATGGTATAAAAATATAGTTGAAAAAGATACAGTCGGACTTGGTCAGGATAATAATATTCCAGATTCTTGTTTCAACAAAATTGATGTTTTCTTCAAGTGAATTTTGTTAAAAAGATTTCATTTGTTTTTAATGTTTACTTTGAAATTCATTTATCTTTTGATGTTTTGATTTTCTATATTTCAATTTAATTTCTTTTTTCTTAAACAATTTTTTTTCCTTTTAAATTAAATTCAAAATATATAAAATTATTCTAAATTACTTCTACCAAACTTATAATATTAAAGCAAGTTTGCTCTATATTATTAATTTTTATGCTCTATATTATTAAATTTATTTTTTAACTATTCTGAGTAGCTCTATAATTCTTTTTTAATATGATCAGAAATTTTTTAATATCAAGTAGACTCGTTTTAATTGGTAGGGATTTTGATAAAAGTGTTTTAGAATAATTTTATAAATTTTTGAATATAATTTAAAAAGAAAAATAAGTCATGAAAAAAATTGAAAAATTAAGGAATTATAAAAAAGATATTTTAGAACACAAATTAAATAACAAGTAGTAAATTAGCTCTAAAATAAACGTTACGAGTAAATCAATTTTTTCAACAAAACGTTTCTCAATTTTAATCAAATGAAAAAATAATTAAATTTTCAATTATTTCAGTTTTATTTTTTTTAATAACAAACAAAAGAATTTATGAGATTAATGAAATAAATGGTGGTATAACAAAATTGAGTTTCTTAAAAAAAAAAAGAGTTTTATCATATCCATCTTCCTTCTTATTTTATCTTATCCTTAATAATTATAATACTCTTATTTAATTTTTTTTAATGATCAATAAAATTACATTCAATTTTTGCATTTTTAATATTAGTCATCGGGGCATAAAAATTAAACTGTAAGCAAAATTATATTTTAAAATAATAAAATATATTTTATTTTAATCGGTGAGTAAATGGAAATATATTTTTATTTTAGAACGGATGGAATATGAAATATGAAAAAAATGACAAGGGTAAGAATAATATATTATTTATTTCTCACAAAACGTGGTTGACCTTTCAAAGAAAAAACCAAAGCAAATGGATTAACGAATTAAACAAGGAAATTTGCAAATACTTTCTAGTTAGTTTCTCTCTCCTTTCATTTTCTTTCGCTTTCTTTAATTTTTCTCTTATATTCTTTTGAACCAAACACCACGGCAGCCGTAGAATTCATCCTCTTTTGTCTTTGACTCGGTTGGATTGCAATTCTTGAGTTTTGAATTTTGGATACTATCATATTTTTTAAATTGAATTTTAGTTTCAGATTAGGTTAAAAAATCATCAACAGAAAACACTAATGGTAATAAAAATTATTATTATTATTATTATTATTATTATTATTATTATTATTATTATTATTATTTATGTTGTCCAGTCAACAATTGCAACCTAAATAACACATTTTTTAGATTGTCCACGTGTCTGCTGAAATAAATACATTAGGCATCTAATTGCTTTATTTATTTTGAAAAAAATGCGTCTCTTTTTTTTTTCTCCCTAACAAACTTTTATGGTTTTTTTTTTTAATTTTCTATAAATTCTTCTCTTTTATAATTGGAAGTTTGTTGCTTGGGAATTTAGCGGTAAAATACAAAAAAAAAAAAAAACCTTCCAAATATTAGGTTAGAGTACAATGTAAATCTCTAATTGAAAGGGAGAATTTATATGGTAACAAAAAAATATTGTTTTCTAAAACCATTTATTGAAAATATGAATTTCACAAATAATTCACACTAATTTCATTTAGGAAAATAGTCAAAAGAATTCAAATACAAATACATATTATTTATTGAAAAGAAGAATTGAATGATAAAAGAGTAGAATTAATTCTTTCTTTGAGTAGTAGAAATTTGAAAATTTCTTTTCATTTGAATTACCCATCAAGACGCACAATTAATATTTATATTTAAAATATTAAGTCATTAGGTAAATAAGATTTTTAAATCATCGATAGTTGGTTCGAGTGGTAAAAATTTTAAAATTTTTTTAAATAAAATTTTAATTTTAATATTTATTTCATTTACATAATGCAGATCATCGAAAAAATAGTATCTAATTATAGATTTGATAATAAAACTCATCAAATTTAAATTGTACGCGATTCTTTAAATTTACATATAATTAATTGTAAATTCTTTCAAATACCATTCTCCTCTGCCTAAAATAGAATTATAAAAAAATGATGGTAAATAAAGATGTTAGAAAAAGAAAAAAGATATAAAAAAGTATTTCACGAATAAAATAAAACATCAAGAAATCGAAAACAATTTTTAGCAGAACTTTAAACTCACACCTGAAACCCACGAATCGAATCCACAGTTGCTTTTCTCTCTCTACTTTTTATAACTCTCTAGTCTTAACTCTCTCTCTCTCTAAAAGTCCAAACTTCACAAATTACAAGTCTGAATTTTCATTTCTCTCTCAACACCAATGAAGCAGCCGGCCGGAACCCACCACCATCACTCCCGCCGTCGTCGACTCACACTTTCTTAGATGACGAGACTACCCTTTTCTCCTCCCATTACTCTTGCATTCCTAGCTTTTCTTCTCGCCCTCCCATTAAAGCTTCATGCTTTGGGCTCCGGTTCCACAATCGCCGTCACCTCCGCCTCCGCCTCCGCTACCGTGTGCGGCGTCGTGGCGGGGAGGTCCCCACAGAGCATTATATGCTATAGAGGTGGCCAGATTATAAACGTCCAACCCAATATCTCCTTCTCCTCCATCTCCGGCGGCGAGAATTTCTTCTGCGGCCTCCGTTCCGGCGGCTACGCCTTCTTGTGCTGGGATGCATCAAATTCTAGTACTGTTTTGAGCCTCTCATCCCCACAAAGAGTTTACTTTAACCTCACTGTTCTATTACAGAATCTCGCGGTTGGGGGGGATCAAGTTTGTGGAATTGTGAACGATACAGCTAATGTTAATGACACTGGCACTGTTTCATGCTGGAGAGGTGATTACAATAGCAGTAATAGATATCCAGTGGGTAGTACTCAATTTGCGTCAATTTCATCTGGGTATGGATTTTCTTGTGGGATTTTGACGAGTAATAGAAGAATTAGATGTTGGGGTAACTATCGAGTTGCTTCAGAGATTGAATCTGGATTTGGGAACATGTCAATGGTTAGTGTTGCAGCAGGTGGGGCCCATGTTTGTGGGATGAATTCAATTGGGTTTCTTGTCTGCAAAGGGAGCAATAGTTCCGGTCAGTTGGAGATACCTATGAATTCTCAATTTACGTATTCTAATCAGTTGAGTCTTGGGGCTGATCATAGTTGTGCAATTAAAAGCAATGGATCAGTTGTTTGTTGGGGAGGAAGAGGAGATTTTAATGTTAACGGTACTGTAGGCGTTTCTTTTGAGTCAATTGTTTCAGGGTCTAATTTTATTTGTGGATTGGGTACAAGAGATTTTAATGTGTTTTGTTGGGGACCTGGTTGGCCTAATGTGAGTGCTTCCGGAGTTCAAGTTATTCCCTTTTCAGATCAAATTCTTCCTGGTCCTTGTGTTCAATCTTCTTGTGAAGGTAGAATATATCCTGATTCACAAAGATTGTGTTTTGGTTCAGGCAATATTTGTTATCCACCTGGTTTGAATTTGTCTAGTGTTTTCCCATTATCACCACCACCACCAAGACCATTGCCAATTCCTCCATCTCCATTACCTTCTCCATCATCTCCATCTAAGGAATTGACTACTGGATTGTTGGTGTTCTGCATTGTTGGATCAGTGGGAGGTTTTGCTGGCATTTGCACAATTATTTATTTCTTATGGACTGGAGTCTGTTTTGGTAAGAAGAAAGTTCACAATTCAGTACAGCCCACAATCACTAGAGCTGGTTCTAATGGTGCCGCAACTTCAACCAATGGGAGTGGTATTCTGTCAAGATCATCGACAATTAGGCGCCAGAGCTCGAGGGCAATGAGGCGCCAAAGGAGTGGAACCTCATCGAAACATGCTGATAGAGCTGAAGAATTTACTCTAGCCGAGCTTGCAGCTGCAACGAATGGTTTTTCGCTCGAAAACAAGATTGGTGCAGGCAGCTTTGGTGTTGTTTATAGAGGTAAATTGATTGATGGTCGCGAAGTAGCAATCAAGAGAGGCGAAACAGGGCAAAAGACGAAAAAATTTCAAGAAAAGGAGAGTGCTTTCGATTCTGAATTGGCATTCTTATCAAGGCTTCACCATAAGCATTTGGTTAGGCTAGTTGGGTATTGTGAAGATGGAGATGAGAGGCTTCTAGTCTCTGAGTACATGAAGAATGGAGCACTATACGACCATTTACATGACAAGAACAATACCGAAAAGAGCAGCAGTGTGATAAATTCATGGAAAATAAGGATCAAGATTGCATTGGATGCTGCTAGAGGGATTGAATATCTTCACAATTATGCAGTCCCACCCATAATTCACAGAGATATCAAGTCATCAAACATCTTGCTCGACCAGAATTGGACAGCAAGAGTTTCTGATTTTGGATTGTCATTGATGGGGCCTGAGTCTGAAAGAGATTACAGGCCAACGAAAGCAGCAGGAACAGTTGGTTACATTGATCCAGAGTACTATGGACTAAATGTACTAACAGCAAAGAGCGATGTATATGGTCTTGGTGTAGTATTGCTAGAACTTTTGACAGGCAAAAGGGCTATATTCAAGGATGGTGATAATGGAAGCACACCAACAAGTATAGTGGATTTTGCAGTGCCTAAGATTTTATCTAGTGAATTGGTGAAGGTTTTGGATCCCCGGGCGGGTCCGCCGGAGCTAAATGAAGCAGAGGCAGTGGAGCTGGTGGCATATACTGCATTACATTGTGTGAATTTGGAAGGGAAAGATAGGCCAACAATGGCTGACATTGTTGCTAATCTGGAAAGAGCATCGTCTCTGTGTGATGGTAGCCATGGAAGCATTTCTAGTGGTACAATCTCAATTGTTTCAGAATGAAAAAAATTCAACCCAGAAAAAAGATTCAATTTTTATGATTTTTTTGAGATAATTTCTTTGGTATACATTTGGGATTGGTGTAAAGAAATAGGAATTCTCTTTTAATTTATTTATATTTCTTGGATTTTAGATGATTATTATTTATTAGTATTTTTAGCACACATTGAGCTGTAGTGTAGAGTTTTATGAGCACTGACAGCATTGGGAATGATTACATGATTTGTTCTCATGAAGAATGTTCTTTCACTTTTTGCAGTTTTGCAAAAGTAGAATAGTTAAAAGTGTGCTACTTTTTTTTTTTTTAAATTCAAGAATTACTAATCCAATAATTTTAATTAATTCCTTTAAATTTATAAATTGAGTATCCAAAATAGGAAATATTTTGTATTTCTATTGCCAAATGAAAAAAAAAAATAGTCTTTACTCATTATTGTTTAAAAAAATATAATAAAAAGCTCATTTTCTAATATACTTGAGTTTGGGAATAAGTAGATAAATTTCTGATTTATTTATTTTTTATTTTTTTATTTAGGTTTAAGATAGATCAAATTCAAAATCTCATTTTCTGCCTAAAATCTTAAATTACAGGTTCTAATTATAATTTTTAAACTATAAATAATTAAAAAAATTTGGTACTTATATTATGATTCTTCTCAATAAACCATGAAAACCATCATTGTTGGCAAGTATCTGATTTTCGGTCTAGATTCTTAATATTTCACTTTTATTTATCTAATTTAAGTACCGAAATACAACAAACGTTAATTTTTTTGATCCTATTTTCTGTCTAAATTTTTTGGTTTATTTTGAATGTTGGCAAATCTTAAGTTGATTTTTTTATCCAAAAAATAATGAAAAATCCCATGTCATTATTTATATTAATACTTAAATAATAAAATTATTATTGAACAATTAATTAGTGATAAATTATTTTTAGATACGTAAGTATGATTTAATACATAAATGAGTGATTCCATTGAATTGGTAAGAAGAGACGACTTGGATTTAATTTTGACAAAATAGATTCGTCATTGGGAAGCAATTTGATGCTAATCATACAACATAAAGTGAACCAAAAAACACTCATTAGCTCTTCGTGACATGACATGTGACTTCTAATTCACCAAAACACACTCAATACTTTATTTATTTATTTTTGATAAACTACTATTTTTTTATATATTCTTTCTTTATTTTTAATTGATTTTAACCACAATAGTAATCTTTTAAACTTATTTTAGAGTGATTCGAATTTCAAATTTCACATTCTTAAATAAGATATAGTATATATTAATTTGTAAATTGAGTAAATAAAAAATTGGTTATTATTTTATAATCAGAAAATGGATTGTGGATTTTTTTTTTCTAATACAAAAACAAATCATTGACTAAAATTAAAAATTAAAAGAAAACTCAATCAAATCTACGTAACCCTTATTTGCTTATTAAAGCTTCAAAGAAATTATAAAAAATGGGTAAAAATTAAGAAAAATAGATATCACACGTATGGTAGGCTTATAATTAATTAGGGCAGAATTAGGTTTGAAATGTGAATTTGACTTTGAAAATTCAATGTGAAAACCAGTCAAGAGAATTGGGCTTTCGATTTCGGTTTGGTTTAGTGGGGATAACATTATCTGACACGTGTACGGTTGAGATTGAGTAATTTATTTATTTTTTTTGGATTTTCCATTAAAAAAAAACATTCAAATCATGCGGTGCCTCCAATTTTAATACCAAAATGGTAAGTAACAATTAATTCATTGTAATTTAATTTTGCATTTAGTGAGATTAAATAGACAAAAAGAACTTGAGGGTCCTATTGGTGGTGGCCGGTGAACTACCTCCAGCCCCACCACCACCACCACCGGACTCTTTTCTAACATTTATTTATACTATACAATTATATATATATATATATGCATTTATTGGGAGCTTAATTTAGACTATGCTATAAAGGAATTGTTCACATTTTCTATCCATAAATAGCTAATTGTTATTTTAATTTTTTTTTTGGTTTTTTTTTTATTCAAGGTACTTTTTTGTGTTTGCAGAATTTAATATAATATATTAATTTTATTAAATCAATTGTGATGTGTATTTATGATTTATATTCTCCAGTCTACATTTCCTATTTATGATTTTGACTATGAGGCAACTCACTCACGTTATTATAAAACGGTAAATTTTGTAAAAACAAACCTTTTTTGTTTTTTAAAAATCAAATATTGAGTTAATTTTTTTTATTGATAATCACTAAATGTATGGCATAACAGCTAAAAAGCGATTAAAAAAAGATTTTGTAACCGCAAAAATACTTAAATCCAGTAATTTTGCATGAAATGCTATTTTGGTCAGAATTTTTTTTTAAATTCAACCGTATTTCCATTTTGTCAATTCATATAAATTTCAGTATTTATAAAAAGAGAAATGTGCAAATCGGTTCCTAATATTTGGTAAAAAGGATAATATAGTATTTAAAGTTTTATTTGTTGTATTATATTATCTTTAATATTTTAAAATTGAGATATTTGACTCCTAAAATAACGATCGGAGCTTAAAAATTTAACATATGTCATTCAATGATTGAATCAATTTTTTTAAGAGCCAAATTATTTTGTTTTTTAAATTTCAATAGTGACATTGCACCAAATAAAATTTTAAAAATTACATTATCATTTTATTTAATATTAGAAATCAAATTATACTTTCAGCATTTATAAAATGATATACGACATTATATAAAGTTGGACACGTTTAGCCATATCAATAATGCATGTATTAGTCCATGTTATAAAACGGTCAATTTATGACGCCACTTAATAGTATACATGGGAATCCATGTCATACTAAAAATAAAATGATTCCACTGAAAAAACATTTTTGTACCTAACTATCAATTTTCAGTTTTACTCTCAAAAAAAAAAAAAAAAATCAGTTCACATCGTGTTATAGCATAGGTGGATTCACATATTTTTCTTGAAAATAATTGATTTGATTAGTCAAAGACATTTTTGACTGATAATGAATTTTATTTTAAGAAACAATATCTATTATCTAAGTATATGAAAAATATATACTTATAATACACTAATAAATTACTTTAATTGAATACTTATTATATTGAAAGGTCTAAATTTTTTCGAAACTCATTACTTTATTTCTTGGGCGTCGAAAGTAGAAAATTCAACTTTGTTATTTTTATTTTCTACAATCTTAAATTAATTATAAGAATAATTAGGGTTTTAGTAAGATAAAAACCATAAATAGAAATCCAAGAATCTACGCCATTGACTGAAATTCAATCAACTAAGAGAAAAGGAAAATGCAGAGATATACGAGACATGACCAAGTCAAACAACAGCCACTACAAGTGGCTGCAAAAATTCTAGACATGTTTTATTTTGACTGCTATATGCATGCATACTTTTATCTGAATTTTTATGATTTGTATTCTAACATTTAAATTAGTTAATGAGTTCTTAGTGATTGAGAAGGAAAATATTTGAAAATTTAAGGGTCCTTTTAAAATTCAAAATTTATTTTTAATTTTTATTATTTATTTTTTAAAAAACCATTTTTATATTTAAAACTGTATCATTTTTTTTAATTATTCATGTATATTTTTTAATTATTCATTTATATTATGATAATAATTTTGGTGATAGTGACGGCGGTAACAGTAACGGCAGCAGCAATAGTATTGGCATTATGGTGGTGATCTGATGGTGGTGGCAGCGGCAATTTGGTGGTAATAATCTGAAGGTGGTGATAATAAGGATAAATTAATTAAATTATTGATAAAAATATAATACTAAAAGTTATATTTTGAAAATTTTTAATTTACGTATTTGATATAAAATTTACTTTATTTTTTAATTTTTGCAAAAATTAAAATGAATAAAAATCTGCCGAATGTGTTTTGATTTTATTTTTAAAAAATTATAAATAAAAAATAAAAAACGCATCTTTAGATTTCGTGTTTTGATAGTATGAATTGAAAGACCGGTAGCATAAACAGTAGGAAAGAGAATTTTTATATAATATTTAATAATATTAAATTGAATGAACTAGGGCATTGATACTAGATAACAGCTAGCTAGTAAGACCGATTATTAATATTATAACGTTTCATAAATTACGATTAAGCTGATAACATTTAGACAGCTCAGTTTCCATAGTTCAAAAATCCAAACTATGTAGCTCAATTATTTATCAGTTAGGTTAAAGGAGTACATAAATAAAAAACAATGTCTGCGCATACATTGAACTATACGTGGGCGGAATATGGACAAGTTATCTATTAGGAGAATGACCAAATCAAACACTAGACCAGCTTCCAAACAAAAATTGCTAGCAGACAAGTTCGAGACTGACTGCTATTTACTTGAATTCAAGTGATTTAATTTTAAAGAATTCAATTGATTTTTGACTTTTTCACGTTCGCATGATCAGCTAATTCTTGCATTGCCATAATTCGTATTCAATTTTTTTTATAAATTAATTCAAAATGTGAATTGAATAGAATTTAAGAGAGTAATTAATTTCAACTCGCATGTTTAAAAATTAAACTTTTGATTGCTAATTGTCTAATTATGAGATTAAAGATCCTGGATTGTAAATAATTGGATAGCAAACCTAGTCTATATGAGAAGCAGTCCTTCTAGTATAGAAAAAATGATGTAACAGTTGGGAGTTATGAGATCGATCACTGTTTGTTACACAACGTGAATTAATTAACTCATTAAATATAATGATGACTGAGCAAAAGGAATTCCGAATTTTTCGTCACCAATAAGTCATCTGAAAAATCCGAAATTTTTCAATTAGAAAGATTATGACGGTCAAGTCAGTAATTTAAAGTATAGTGAGGAAACGTGAATTAATTAACTCATTAAATATAATAATAGCTGAGCAAAAGGAATTTCGAATTTTCCGTCATGAATAAGTCATATAAAAAATTATAGAAAGATTGATCGAAATTTTCGATTAGATAAATTTCGACGGTTAAATCGATAAATAGAAAGATTGATCGAAATTTTCGATTAGATAAATTTCGACGGTTAAATCGATAATTAAGATGATAGTGAAAAAACTAAAAAATCTTAACCTGTCATACCTGGCTCTATTTATGAGTTTCAGAGATTTGAAGTAAAGTCTTTCTTGGAAAACGATTATTATCTTTCTTGAATAAGATAAATATATCCCTTTCTGCTATGGGAGAGGAGATAAGAAACTAATTATCTACTCCTGATATATCGGAATTTCTCAAATTTTGTGATCTGATTAATATGTTCGGTGTAACCGAGCACCTAACATGAATGACTTCATTTGGAGCTGACTGGACGAGTTGACTTAACTGTTCAAAGTATCCGAACTGTTAATTAAACCTTGTTATCATATAATATAATTAGACAGTATTTAAAGATCATCATCATTACCAAGTACGATGTTTAAGCCTTTCATATATCCATATTATCTTTTATGACTTCTTTTATCATATACTAATTTGATCGTTGAATTCTTTTAATCGAAAATCTGTCGAATTTCTCTTTCCAAGGTGAACGAAATTGCTATTACATAGCACTATTCAGGCTTTTAGAGTAAGAAAGGAGAATAGTTTCTCAATTATTTAGGTGAGTTTCATGTCATGCTTATTAATAAATTGAGTGTATATAAAAAAAATAGTAGGCTTGAAGCATGAATAGTAATGACAAAAAAGAATAGTAAGATTGATATTCCAAAATGGAAGATCCAAAAAGCAAAGTTGTTAATAATATTGTCTGCAATTCCTTGTTGTTTCATTGTTGGATGAGTATTGTCCATAACGAACTAGAAAATTAATTTAAATCAATTTCACATGATGAATATGGCCCAATCTGCTTTGGGGGTTGTTTTAATAAAGCTTAATTATTCTGCATGTAAGTTAATAAAATAGAGACAATATGGGCTGTTAAATCCCATGTTCATGTTTCCCATCTCAAATACATACTTCAATCATTACTCCCTGTAATTTTGGGGAAAAAGGATTTCATTTTCACTTGCTTTTCCTTTAATACAAATGGGTACTACCTTCCACATAGGTCCTGACATTCATATGAGACAGGCACAGCAATAAGTAATAGTTTCTCTCTTAGAAAGTTGTAAAGGTTAACAATCCCATCTCATAAATCATTTGAATAAAGCAACAAGTAATAGAATGCTTCCCCTAGCCTCTCCCAAGATGCATGCTGGGAATTTTGAATTGGGGATCTCTCAGTTGGATTCGATTTCTGATGGAGTTCTAATGATATGTCAGAGAAAAAAATGAATCGATCTTGTAGAATTTTGAGAAATTTTTCAATTTCTTTCAAAAATAGATGATTATTCGTCTCCTTCTCTTCCTCCATAAATAGTCGAAACATTGAGGAATATTAAAAAAAACATTTAGGAAATCGATATGATTTTATCGCTATTTGTTCCATTTGAAAAAAGGATGGATTACAACACCTTTTGATCCATCTAATTCTGTTTAAAAATTTTAATATGCTATAAAGCCAAGATACATGGTGAGAATCTCAAAAAGAACATTTCAGATAATTCTGCTTAAAGTCTGGCCATTCATTTATTGCTTTTAATCTGCTATATCCCACCATGCATTGTGAGAATTTCAATTAGGACTTTCTATCTGATCTTGTTTAAAATCGAAAATTCATTAATAGCTTTTAGTTTACTCTATCTCAAGATACATAGTGAGAATTTCAAAATCCCCTCCATTGCCTTCAATATGCTACATCTAGTTCGACCCCAAATCAGTCAGATTTATTAGACTTCAAATATACATGCATGCATACTGTCACGGAATTTCATTTACACAAACTCATCTTGCATGCACTGGCAAATTTTGCCCCACGACTCGCCCAAAGCATGCTAGTCACTAGTCAGCCTTGCCCAGAATGGCCTATTCCGTGTCAACACATACGCATAGGCATGGATTCTTGCCGAGCATGCGAGCGTATGCATGAAAACATATATATCCAATCCCAAATTTTTAACAGGTTGGACCAAACCTGTGCCATGATCATGTCTAGATTCCCATTCAATATATATATATAATGAGAGATATTACAATCAATTGTAGATGGCACACCATACATAATTGGTATATACAATGACCTAATTATCAAGCATTTAAGTTTTCCTGGCCTAAATTAAAAATTGGCCATTTCACTTTATTGGTTCTCCATTATGATATTAAAAAAAGATAACACTAAACCAGAATTTAATAATGCAAAACTGTATGATATGACTCTGTTCTCACACTGAACCAACGGAACTGACTGAATCCTTATATTCGCGGATATCTTCTCCTTTGCCTTTGATCTTCCACTTCATTCATCCAATCAGAAAGCCATAGGAGTCCCTTGTAACCATAATATGTTGTTGCCATCAAAGTTAAAACAAGGGTTACTGCTAAGAGAATCCACTTCAAGGTAGCAAGTAATTTCTGCCAAAAGAGTAGGTAGTTGTCATTAATCAAAATGGGAAGAAGAAATACTTCGTGATAGCAAGTTTCTGTGTGTTCCATAAAACGCACTCATTATCAAAGCGCATATTTTATCCCTTGAAATAAACGTGTTTATTGATACCTTCAGCTTTTATTTGTTCAAAATTAAGCCTTTAGTTTTGACATAATATAAAATTGGACGGCTTGATTTGAACAAATTTCAGGGGATTAATAAGTAAAACACATTAGTTCCGAGGCCAAAAGAATGCATTCTTAAATAAATTATAGCATTACAATATCGCAAGCAGTTATTTGTTCATTTATGGATTCAACATTCAAATCCTTACTCTAAAAGTCGAAAGACGAATGGAGCACTTATATAAACTTGCTAATAAACCAGAATATGATACAATACCTGAACTCTTGAGATCTGCTTTGTCTCTTGTCCTCGATCCCGTCTTTTTCTGCGTTTTGGTACATGCTTTTCAGTATTGGGCTCCTTTTCCTCCAACAACACCACAATCTATTGTTAGATTCCATATAAAAAGGGCCATTGCCCAAAAAGTTACATAATTTTGCATATGCGTCAACTTTTGAGTTTATCTATACATATATCCGCTGTATTAATAGCATGCTTCAGATCAAGTTGATTATATGATTTTAAACATGAGAGCAATTGTTGGGAAGCTCAATATTCTGGCTAGGCTTGTTGAATCATTTTTATGGATAAACATGGCAGTTGAAAAAAGATACGACAGTTCCTAGTGCCAGTAGAATAGAACAATGACATTATCAGACATGCAATTCGGCTGTGATGGCAATCAGAACTAGTTAAACTTGCACTTGCACGATTTCAACATAACCTTCTAGTACTGCATATACCATAACTGAATACCAAAACACAAACAGCATAACTATAGTTGAAATAAAGCTTTACCTTCAAGTCATTAGCTTTTCGCAGGTGCAAATCCTGCTCAACAACCTTAACTTTGCTCTTGCAATTGGAATCACAAGGAAGAATTCCAATTCCAAATTGATTTTTAGGCACATCTCTGGGTTCACGACTGGCTTTGCGGTATGCTTCTTGAACATCATGACATTGCCACTCTTTTTTTATGGTTTGGCATTTACAGCGAACGGTGACCTTATAAAAGAAATAATCAATGCATCAAATGAACTTAGTAAATATTGTAGGGGGAAAAAAATTAACACGTTAACCAGAAAAGACGACACTAAATTGATAACATACGTAACAGTCTTCACAAATCATCAATGACAACCTAATTAATATTATTACCTTTTTGCTGCACTTGTCAGCTGATGGGCATTGACCAGGATGGCAGATCTTTGAGCATAAATGTGTACAATAAGGCAACTTCCTGCATTAACAATAAACAACTCCCTTCAAAAATCATTTTCACCTAAATTCTATGAGCTAGTGATTTCCACGTTATACAATTTGCCAGATGACCTATGAGGAAATAGGGGGAAGACGCTGAAAAAATAAAACTTTATCAATCTAGATTTCTAAGCTGAAAAATATTGAAATAATTGATCAACTGAAAGAAAAGCGTTGCATCATGAATTGACTAGTTATTAAAGGAATCCGTATAATACCTATGACAAGATCCACCACATGAACGGACAGTCATTTGCTCCTTTTCTGACAAGCCATTGTAGTATATGCACTCGAAAACATGGACCATAGAACCGCAGTGACAAGCACGTTTTACAAGTACCCTGCAAGGTGGGCAGTCCCCAAGATGACATGGAAGAGGGCAAGGATGTGGACAGCTGGGCTGCCTTTCCTGAATGAGTAGCAAAAAGCATATATAACCTCACATATCTCAAAACCAGAAAACTGTGCTAAAGTGATTTATTATTGTTCAGCCAAGAACTTTTACCATGAAAAACTGTTTATGGCAGGTTTCAAAATTGGTACAAGAAAAAAAATATTAAGAACAAAGATTGGTAAAGAAGTCAACAGTATAAGGTTTAGCACCTTTTCACAGGGAAGATGGCACTCTTCACAAGACTCAGTGTTGTATTTAACTGACGATTTTGTGGACTGGTTCTTCAAAGCATGGCAAGTTTTTGTACAATAGTGATTCCCACAAGGCAGAGGGTTTCCACACAAATTATCACAGGAAAACAATATTTTATCTGAACAGACCATCTGAAATGAGTAGATAACCACATAGGAAAAAGGTATGAGTAAAAAGGAGAAGTGGAATTATACAAATTGATAAAACTTCTTTCAAAAAGAAAAATAAACAAATAACAAGTGAACAAATGACACTAACCATCCTCTCTGCTCCAAAGTGCTGGCCAACACACGATGTCCAAACAAGTTCTGGACAAGGAGGGCATGGGGATCCAGGAGTACATTCACTCTGATGACTTCCTTTCTTTTTCTTTAGCCTTAATGTGAATTCTGGATTAGGTGGAGGTCTTGGACCATGACATCTAAACCATGAAACAGAATATGAAGGACCACATGTGGAATTAGTCTTCAAATGAAAATCCTTAGAAAATGTTTACTAATTTAAAAATTTTACAAACCTTAAGTTGCATTTATGACCACATGGATATTCTTCTTCACAAAGTAACCGACAAGGAGGGCATGCACCGTAATGACATTTGTGTGGCTGGACAAAAATGTTCAAAATTCTGTAAAAATTTATTCACAAGACATGGAAGGGATTGTGAAATATAATTTATTTGCTCAAATATGATGCCCTGGCCTGCCCTTTTATCTTTGTGATGTACGAATGTTTTTATTTGTAATGCTAGAGAGCTTATTATCAGGTCTAAGGACAGCCTTTTAGAATGGCCATTAGCTCTAGGGATTATCATGCATTGTGATATTTGGTTTGAATTGAGGAACATAAGGAAGTGCTAGTTAGAAACATATGCCTTGTAATATACCAAGTAGAAGCTAGATCCACCAGTAATACCTTGGTAACTGATGCATGCCTGCATAAAGAAGGAATACCACACAATTTACGACATCTAGGAGGCTTTTGATCCATCTCAGTACCACAGGGGACCTAACACAATTTCCATGACAAATAATAACAAAACAAAAAGTATTAGTCAATGACGCACAGTAAATGGTAAGTGGGGAAAAGAGATCATATTAAAACAAAATATTGCCTAAAGAGTGTCAACACAGTTTCACTGAGCCTCTAGTCTGATGCATCAAAACCCAAAATAAATAAGATTACAGGGCAAGGTTCTGATTCAGAACAAAAGGCTTAAATTTGAGCTTGGCCAGTACATTTTTTGAAGACAATGAGCTGCGGATCAGACTTTCAAACAACGTATATCCAGCTCCTATTTGGATATGGACAGAAGTAAACATTTACCTCAAAGTGTGTTTCACCACAAGCACAAGAGATTGTAACCATCAGAGGGCAAGGAGCACAAGCACCACTGCCAGAATAAAATTAATCATCAAGATAATGCACAGTTTCTAAATTAGAAATTATTCAAAATTTACACTTCTCATTAGCTAAGCGATAATGGTATCGAAGAACATAAAATTGCAAGATGACTGTTGCAAAACAGCAACTCATCTTTGCAATTCTGGACCCAACAAAATCAGTATCAAATGCATGCACTTGGCTAATTCAAGCATACATACCGATGGCATGGTGCAGGACATTTGTGATTTTTACATCGAAGTCTCTTACCACAAATCTGAAATTTGAAACATTCTTTTATATCTCACTTATTAAGTAATACAAATCAAATAACATTACCAAGTAGGTGTTATAAGACACACACCTCTCCGCATGGTGGGCAGTTGCCATCACAGCAGCGCCGTTTACAAGCATGACGTCCGCAATCTCTCATTCTTTGACACTTCCTCTCACATGTCAAATCTTGATAGCATGGAACCTAATCTAAATTCAGTTAAATCTTCCAATTTGGAATTACACAAGAATGATACTTGATAAAAAACAACAAAATCTAATCTTTATTTCACCACGATTTTAACAATTCATATTTTGATGGCATTAGAAGCTCATCATGGATAGGTAACGCTCATCATAATAGAATAACAGCAACCTTCACTATACGC
The DNA here is from genome assembly GCA_037975025.1 of Excoecaria agallocha. Taxonomy (NCBI): domain Eukaryota; kingdom Viridiplantae; phylum Streptophyta; class Magnoliopsida; order Malpighiales; family Euphorbiaceae; genus Excoecaria; species Excoecaria agallocha. Next base: position 39,627,995 of record CM075813.1, on the reverse strand, counting down.
AAAGAAATTGTATTTTCACTGCAATATACAGTAGTAAGAAAGATCCAATTAAGCAATGCTACAACTGAAAACAGTCTAAACTGGGTACTAACCTCTTTCTTCAATCCTCCACACCTGCAAGATTTGGTTACAACAAGTCGACAAATTTCAATGCAATGCCCTCGGTGACATCTTTCATGGCATCTATGTAAACCACAACTCAACATCTTATCACAAGTACCGCCACAAAGAGGGACTGCAACATCACAAGCCATACCGTCATAAACTTTCTTTCCACAAGGACAAGTTCTCTTCCCCTGAAGAGGACATTGCCCACAATTCCCAGAATGGCACCCTCTCTCACACACATGCTTCCCACAGCTCAACAATTTCTCACATGGATTCTCACAACGAAATTCCCTCTCGAAACACTTCCTGTCCTCCTCTTTCCTTCCACATAAGCATTTATAAACACCTTGAGCTTGACAAGGAGGACAATCCCCATTATGGCAAGTCTCTTTACACTTATGAATCTTGCAATCTAATAATCTGCTGCATGCATTGTTACAAGAAAACAACTTGAACCCACATCTTTTAACATCTTCAATTTTCCCACAAAAGCACTTAACTTTCACGAGCTTGGGACAAGACGGGCACGGCCCAGGATGGCAAAGCAACAAACAGAAATGGCCACAGTTGTTTTTCAAAGGACGGTCACAGACTTCACCGCAAGAATGGGGCAAAATCCACGGGTCATCACTTGGGGGATTCTCGAGCTTGCCACAGAAGCAGAAGTAAGTTCTGGGAATTTGGGATTTTTTATACTCTGATCTGCATTTGGGGCAATTCCAGGTGGAGTTCTCCGCTGCTTTCTCAGCGGAGATAGGGAGGCGCGTGGAGGCACGGTAGGCGGAGAGATCAGAGGCTTGGCGGGCCCAGGACTGGATACAGAGGAGGTGAAAAACAGCGTAGCATAAAGAAGTGCAGGACCAAGTCGGATCCGAGGGTTTGATGCCCTCGAGGCATATGAGGCATGATATCGCGCCGGAGGAGGAAGAGTTGAGAAAAGATTGGATCTTTGAAAGATCGGCGGTGGTTGGTGGTGAGGTGGCGGAGGGCAATTGGCGGTTGCTGTGCTCGAAGTAGGATTTGAAAATGGAGTTGGAGAGATCAGTGTGGCGGTGGGATTGGGATCTATCGGAGTCGGAATCGGAATCGGAATCGGAGAAAGTTTGTTGGTAGTTGGCGGTGGACATTTTAGTTAGGGGGTTGGCTTTGGGATTTGCGTGGGACTGGGCAGGGGTGTTCAAAACTTGGGTTGGATCGGTTACGGTTCATTTTCCCACTAACTCACCTAAATGGTTAAATAGATTGAACCAATTCATCTTAATTTTTTATATTATATTATAAATAGATAAATTATTTATATTTATATATTTTTAAATATAAAAAAATAATTTTATTTTTATAAATATTTTTTAAAATATCACAAACTTATAAATTTATAGTGCTATAAAATTTAAAATTACATATAAATTTCATAAAAAATTTAAAAGTGTCCTAAAATATAAAATTACTTTTAAATTGATTGTATGTGCCGATCTTTTCAGTGCATATTTATTAGTTGTATATGCCGATCTTTGAAAATAATTGTTTGTTGTGGAGTTAATATATATGGGAATATAATATTTTATAAATCTATATGATCAAATTAAATTTGGTTAACTTTAAATTGAACAACAAATAAATTTGGTATTATAATATATCTTTCTATCTATGCGATTGTCATATGCAGAACACGTACCCAATTGTTATACTAACTTTAATATATAAACTAATAGACACAACTATATATATTAATTATAACTATATATTCATCCATGCCCAAGATGGAGATGTTGATTTATAGAAAAGAAGAGTAGGAGGAAAACGAAAGAATGATAAAATGCAAAGGGAGTTGAGATTTCAAAGTGAAAATTAGTTTTAGCGTTCAATGCGTGTTCCATTACTGCAATGGTCCTATAGAGTTTATAACTGAAATTTGACTTATTCGTTATCTGATTTGTATGAATCAAGATAAATTGACTCTAGTCAGATTCGATTTTTTTTTTTTCGGATCATAATGTTTAAATTATTTACAGGTTCGATCGAATTTGTGTACAAATTATATATGTGGGATCAAATTTTAGCAGGTCTAGATAGACCTATGCATATAGAGCATAAAGGGGGCAATTGCACTCTTATCTTGGCAAAAATCATTTTTTACACTTAAAAACTCTTATAAATTTCAATTAAATACCATTTTAATCTTAACTATTTGCTGCTTAATGTTTATTTCAACTATTTTCTTTAATATTGATTTCAACCAATTTTGTTACCTGAGCGAGATTTATTTTGTGACTAAAAAAAGTTTGATATATATAACTTTATTCGACAAACATTTTTTTTTTAAATAGCAACTGAATATTAGCTGGTAAAATAAATATGTTTTTCATGTACAGCTTTTTTAAGATATATTGTCGAAGATTTTTATTCTCTAAAAGATTATGGGCTAGACCGTTAAATGGATCAGATCGGGTTAAAATGAGGTGGAACATTATGTTGTAAGAAGTTTGCAAGTGATTGGATCCACACCGCCACCACTGCTGCTCCTAAGACCACACCACCGCTGTCGCCATCCCATGTCACATTGCCAATGCTGTTGCCACCACTATTGTCGCCCCCATTATCACTGCCACTATAAAACTGTAGCTGTCGTTGTTATTGCCAGCACCGCCATCACTGTAATTATTATTATAATATAAATGAATGATTAAAAGAATATAATACAATTTTTAAATATATAAACAGTTTTATAAAAATAAATAATAAAAATTGAAAATAAATGAGTAAAAAAAGAGTGTAAGTGAGAGTATATTTAAAGAATAGTGTAATGTAGGTTAATTGGTTGGATTATATAATAACCCACAACCTACATGTATATTTTTAAAATGTTAGAATGGGTTGTATGATTTATAATAATTCACTATAATTATATATAAAAAAAGGATAAAGTGGGTTGGGTTAAATGAGTTACACCAAATTTAAACACCCCTAGGAGTAGGATATTTTTTTCCGAGAGGGAAAATCCGAAGTCACGTGTGATGCACGTGCAAGTTTTTAAACATATGCCTTATTTTAGGGGAATTTTCTTTTTTCTTTTTTGTAAAAAAATTGATTATTGTAGAGTTTCTCTTATTTTGCTGAATATTTTTTTTTAAAATTTTTTTACGGAAAATTTTCAAAGGTTTTAAATTGATTATCCTAAAAAGTATTTGATGGAGGGATGTTTCTTTCTATCAAAACTCAAACCAAAACAATATAAATAGAAAAAAAAAAAACTCAAACCAACTTTATGCAATTTAATTCGAATTTTTTTCCATAATACTAATTTTAACAATTTAATTGGATTTTTATGATTGTAAGCTATTTTTTTAATGGAAGATGCAGCATTTTTGAGTTGGATCCAAAAACAAGTGAATTTGATTGTTCATACTCTTGTAAAGGTGTTGACTTTTTATATTAGATCTAAAGTTTGAGATTCAATTCTCCCTTATTTAACTCACTTATTGCTTTAATAATATTAGGCATTTTTTTTTAATTTAATTGGATTTTTGAATTAATTTTACTTGTTGATTTTGCAATTCTCCAAGTGCATTTTATTTTTCTAAAAATTTCATTTCCATTTGACATTATTTTCCTAACAGTAAAGAACTAAAGATCGTTTGAGTACATCTGACTATTAAAATATAGAAAATTTTCAACTAGTAGATCAAAATGTTTGTATCTATTTATAAACGGAATTAACAATAGTTTGTCTACTTGAATCCTTCAAATTAACAATAGATTATCATGCAAAAGATTTTGACTTTCACGTTGCAAACAAAGATTTTATTTTTATCTGGCGTCCTATAGCTTGATCTTCATGATTCTCAATTGCTTCTAAAATATTGATGAATGATGATTGTAGCCAATTTCTGGGGAATGGGGCCAGAAGTTGAATACTAGCTCTGTTGATTATGACCTTCATTCTCGAGCTAGCCACCCACTTCTATATAACATGCCAATTTCTATTATTGCTAGCAAAACACTAATCCCTTGAATCCGAAGAACATGGCTGAATCCACATCCATAGATATTGAAAAAGACGATGTTAATCATGAAAATCATCCACTGCACAGTAGAGCAAATCGCTTCACTCAAAATGTAAGAACTTTGATAATAAAATAGAAAAAATAAGTGTTATTTTTATTCATTTTGGTTTCTATCAAATGAAGTTGGCTTAACATGTAGTTAAGCTCCTGTACTTGCACGAGTTTGTTATCTCGCCCCTTATAGTTTTAATTTACCATTTAGATACTTAATGTTGTAAAACGTAAATATTTTAAAACCCTTTTTGCTGACAAAACATTTTAAATGGCAAAAATGAAGCTGATGTAGCATGTGTGGGTCGGTTGCACTCGTTTAAGGAGTGTGAGGTCTGATTTTCATCTGATTTTCACATTATCTTCAACGGTAAAATTCCTAAATCGATTTTTACATCATCTCCTTCTCCATCGATTTTCATCATCTTCTCTCTTCCTCCATTCTTTCTTTATTTTCTCTTTTGTAATTTCTAAAAATCCCTAATAGTGTAAAGAAGACTAAGAAGATAATGCATAACAATATAGCAGAGTGTCATTGTCATGAACCTGCAGAGTTTCAAACCTCATGGACCGCAGCAAATCCAGGAAGAAGGTTCCTTGGCTGCAATCGGTTTGGGGCTGTCATATCTGTTAAATTATTTGATTATGATAATTGATGGTTTTTTTTAAGTCAGCTTCATCTTTCTTATTTTGAAAGAATAATTTATCACACTTTACCATCCCCAGTTCTAAAAAATTTGATGCAAGGGTTCGATTTGATTCATGAACCAAAAGCTTACAGGTTCTTCTCGTGGGTTGATCCACCAATTTCAGATCATTACAAGCATGTAATTTTAGGACTCCCTCAAAAAGTTAGAGAGATGGAGCAAGAGGCTGGAAATGGCAGGAATAGAAACACCTATATAAGGAATTGCTCTGTGTGTTATCTTTTGGTTGTTGTTATGGCATTTGTCATAGGATTATTGATGTAGCTATTAACTTAATATATCTTTTGAATTAATGTATTTTTGAATTAACTGTTATGAGAATATTTGAAAATTTTTGTTCATGTGTTTCCTAGTATTTAGATGTGCCTGTATTTATATATTATGTTGAGTACTTAATGAAGTAGATACAATACAAAACATAACAATTCCAATGATCTGTATTATAACAATTATAATAGTTGCATAATAACTGAAAATTGTACGAACTTTCAAAAAGCCATAGGTTGTTAAGGCTGTTAACATTTATATACAATACAAAAAGTGACCATTTTTAATAGTATTGACTAAGATAAGTTCCCATAAAGATCCATAGTTAATATAATACAACTAAAATTATCACAACTATTCGATGATTTCACAAATATGCTAGACATTATCAGAAGCAATGTGAGAGCTGAATGGCTAGCTAGAGCTAATAGGGATTTGTGATGCTTCCTATGACTATTGTGTAGTCTGCCTGTAATAGTCCGAACAGCCGCTAGCATGATATTGTCCACTTTGGGACCCATATATTCATCGTGAAATTCGTTGGTGGAACCAGCTCATATTGAAACTCATACGAAAACCTTAACCCTTCACGATTTTGCTTTTGAGGTTACCCCCAAAACGCGTCGTGCTAGGGAGAGGTATCCACACCCTTAGAAAGAGTGTTTTATTCTCCTCTCCAACCGATGTGGGATATCACACTGCCTCCTTGTCATCCTAACATGAGAACTTTGCTCCATCAATTGCCTTTGTTTCACTGCATTCTTGCTTTTCCACTTCAATCCAGGAGGCTTACCCAAGATCAATATTTATCTAAGAAGCATCCCTCAATGTTAGAGGTGTGTAAATAACTTTTTTCCTACTTCCATATTGAAAAAATATTATGACAATCAACAATTGATTTACATTATTTTTATAAATTAATTTCAAGATTGTAATGTATAGTAGCCCTTACCTTTTATAGGATCATGCTTGATTGGTCATAAACAATTCCATGGCCTTTCTTTCTTTGCCTTTTTTGTTCTCTTGTGTTTGAACAGTTCCCCTTCCCCCTCCCCCTCCCTCGACCTCTGCCCCTACTTCCATAAGCTTGATATGCTGGATTGATACCTGAAGCTAATGCATATGTACCAACTGGCACTTAATTTCCATGTCCAGCAGCTTTGAAGCACTGATTTGGTTGGCTTGCTGGTCTAGAATTAGGTTGTCCTTGGGTTCTTTGACTTGGTTGGCTTTGAACTGTTGGATTCAGTTAACTTGCTGCTCTTGGATTTGGCATGCTTTTAGCATTGACATTTGAATGACTAGGTTGGCCTTGTTCATTCCTTCCTTGTTTCTGTCATTTGTATCACAACAATATATAGTGAAATAAAGATATATCATATTTTAGACACTTATAACTAATAATACAAATGTAACAAGACTAACCAATATTGGACATTGCAATGTGAGCATGTCATGTATGCACATTTTCTTGATATCTTCCCAAACTTCTTGCTTGGTTTATTTGTTGTATTCTTCCTATATTTTTTTCTCCCTGGAATGGCTGTTACATCTGGAGGTTCGATTGCTGGATTCTGATTACTTGTCTAGAGCTTCATGTTTGTAATGCATTGTATGTAACTATTGTATGCCCTCAAGTAAGTATCTTTCCTATACCATTTTGTTACAAAATCATAAGCCTCAAATTTTCTATGCATCATTGCACAAATGGCATGCTTGCAAGGGATACCTTTAAGCTGCCAAGCCCTACAAGAGCATGTCATATTCTTAATATCAACTATGTGCCTATAGACATCATCAATTATCTCAAATCCACAGTCCCCATTCCAAATAAGTTGGCACTTTCCAGCATATTCTCCAGCTTTCTGAATTATATCTATGGCCATAGAAGATACATTACAGCTCTAATTTTCAGCAAAATCCCTCATATCAACCATCCTTCCTATGATTTTGTGCCTAATATCTTCTTACATTGTAATTATAGATTTTATGCCTAGACCTTAATATCCAACTGTTAAAAGTTTCACATATGGTATTCTTAACAACATCACAACAACTTAATATCCCAAAATATGCTCTACACCAAGTCTTTTTGTTACAACACAATAAATCCTTAACAATTTCTCTACCTAACTTGCTTAATTCATAGATTCTATTATAGAGGCCTACCTCAAAACTTGACCTTGAATATGCCCAAAATTTTTTTCTTCTCTTTTCACCTTTTAATTTTTTCTTCCAGTTGCTCTATATTGCCTTGCATACACCCTCTTTTCAACATTGGGAAACAGCTCAGCAATAGCTTGTATAAGTCCTTACAAATTAATCCAACACCATTTACAAGTTATAAATATGCAATCAATATAAAACAGTTGATATAAACTTTGTATTGAAAGTTAATTTACAAACCTTTTGCATATCACTTATGACCACTAATCCACTTCCAGCAGAGTTCTAAAGCTGTAGGTTAATCATTAACATTAAATGAACTAGCCCTATGTGTCATTTGATTTTTTATCCATAACAGCTGAAGCAACAGGGAACATTTGGTGGTTAACATCTTTTGATACATATGTAAGTATTTCACCTTTTGTTATGCCTTTAAGAAATGCCCCATCTAATCCAATAATTGGCCTACAACCATTTAACCAACCTATTTTCAAAGCATCTAAATAAACATAAATACCCATAAAGACCTCATTCCTAGGTATGGTTTGCTTTAAAGTCCTTATCACTACACTTGATCTTGGATTAGTAGACCTTATCATATTTGCATAGTCATACAACCTAGAGAACTCCACTTTATAGTCAACCATAAACTCTTCAATCACCATTAACTTTACCCTTGCATAAATTATTTTACCAACATAAACAGAATAATCTTTTTGGAGCAACTATTGTGATTGCTACAACTTAATATTAAGCTAACTAATGATCTTTTCCTTATAATTTCTTGCTATCCATTTTGCATTATAAGCCTTATTTCTATTAGACCTATAGCAAGAATGGAATGGATAATATATTTTCACTACAAAATCACTAGATTTGCCTTATATATTTCCTAAAATATGCCATTCATATTTAGACTTCAGGTATACTGTCTTAACTCTACTCTTTTCATTTGGTCTTAATTTTATGTTCACTCCTATCTATACTACATAATCTTGTAAAGTCAATCTAAATTGAATTGCATTTTCAACGATTAGTCCCAACTCAAACAAAGTAACTTGACAAGTAAGATCATAATAAACTCTAGTTCTGTACCTTTTAGTTGGTAACTCTCGAGCTACAGATTCACTGCCATTGTCTCTATTTTCACCACTATTGTATTCACTACTAGGATCACTACTATAAAAAAATTTCTTCATCCTCACCTACGTTCCCAGCATACCTTTGCCTTCTATCTTTGTTGATACTCTCAAAACCTACATCAACCCCAATTAGTCCTTATGGTATCTCATTTATATTAACTCTTATAGATTTCTGGTTATTCACCGTTGCATCTAACTTGGCCCTTTTAGCTTGCAGAACCTCCTTATCTAAATCACTAGCCTCTTCTTCAAACACTTTATCATCATCATCATCATCATCATCATCATCATATAACTCTTCATCACTTGATGTCTTTTTATACTCTTCATCATTATAATTTGAATCATCAGAATTAGATCCTTGGTTGAAGAAGTAGTATTCTTCATTTTCAGTTTCTTCCCTCAATGTCTCTCTAGCCTTACCTTCTGCCCTTCTTTCTTTACTTTGCTTTCCTCATTTCTTTCTACCTTTCCTAATACTGTCGGCTGCAACTTTACCCTTATTAGCCTTTCCTGTATTAATGCCACAACTATCCTTGGCTTTTTTTGTTGCTCTAACTCTTTGGCCATGAAAATCACTAAAATTTTCACTTGTGGGGTCCTTACCAACAGAATTACTGCCCCTAAATTTATTTTCATCATATAATAATAGGGTGTCCACTGTGTGTACAAAGTGAACATCCACCCTAACACCATTCTTTAGTTTAAAAGCTAAATCTAACACATCATTATCATTTTTCACAATATGCAAAAGAGTGGATTTGTTCATGGTACAAGCATATGCAGACACATTGGTATATCCTACTATTTTTGCCCAATTATGAAATTTTGTCACATGCATCTTATCCACTTCTATAACCACATTTTTTGAGTGAGTTTGTCTATGTACATACCTCATTAGTGGGTTTTGGATAAGTTATCCCTCATGGTGAAAGAATAAATTAACAACTACTCTCCCCATTTCAGCTTCCAATAAATTAGACAAAAGGAAAAAATTAAAAAAAGTTACTGTCAACACTTTACAACTAGGGATTTACATAGAAACCCTAACATTGTAATATAAATAATAAAAAAGCCATTACATTTATAGATAAAAAGAGAAAATTACCTTGCAATCGTTAGATGCATTGTTTACTGAAACCCAAATATTTCTCTTGAACTTCAGCCTTGAGACTTATGGAAATGAAGGAAAGTTTGTTCAAGATCAAGCTTTGATACAAAAAGAGTACAAGAAAGAAATGATAAAATTGAGATACAATGATCGCAACATGAGAGTTAGAGAGAGAAAGAGATCGAAGCTATAGATCAAAAAGAGAGAAGAAAAAATATAGTCAAAGTGGGTAAACTCTGCCTTTTTTACAACTAGTTAATTATGTACCACATGTTTTGCTTTTATTCGTGTAAAAGGATGTGTATGCCACTTTAAGTGTGTGTCTTGCACACAGTTCCAATGGTCAAAAAAGGGTTTAAAATATTTACTTTTTACAACATTAAGTGTTTAAATGATAAACTTAAAACTATAAGGGACGAGATGATAAACTCGTCCAAGTACGAGGGGTTAACTACATATTAAGCCAATAAAGTTTTCATCTTTTAAAATAGGTAGTCCTAGAGTGCACAATCCTTATCACAAACATCATTTTAAAGCTCCTATCAGTTATTTTTGACCAGTTATCTTCTGTTCACAAGTTGGAGTATGCATTAATTAGCATGCTATTCTCTTTCACAAACTTGATACTTTCTATTATTGACATTGTTTACAAAGATAGAAATGATATGATCACCTTAAAGAGGAAGGGGTTAGTACCTTGGTTTTATTACCCATACCCAAGTGATCCCAAGCCTTTTGGGAGATTTGCTGATATTGTTGGACTAATTTGTTCTTTCTTTCAATGGGTTTTACTTTTGTAGCATATGGGTTCCTGGATCACCATGCTAATAACCGTGTCAACTTGAATGTTTTGCCTATGATATTTGCCATTGGTCTTTTATGTTCTAGATTTTTAGAAAATCCTTCTAAAAGAGAGCCAACCCTTTTTGCTAGGAAAAAAAGATACAGAGATGCATTTGTTGCTGATGCAATTTCCTTTAAGCAGGCTAATACAAACCCCACTTGTAAGGGGATTGATCATATGAAACTAAATTTCATAGGCCAACTGTGACTATTACTATTAATTTAGTATAAATTTTTTGTCCAAGTTTTGAGGACTGGTGTTTTCGAATCATTACCACTAGCAGGAATCAAATCAATAGTGTAAGGACCCAAAATACACCGTAGTAGGAATATGAGGTACTTATAGGTATATATATAAAGAGAATAATAACAATTATATGAGTTGTTGATTGGTTCAGGATATAACCGGTATTAATAAAATTTTACAAGGATAATTTGGTATAGGTTAATGTGTAAATGAGATAAGATTTATATGGAAAAAGGTGATTAAAGAAATTTTTGGGGTCAATTTGTGATTTCATAAAATGAAAAAGGTTAGACCAATAAGATTGAAGCACTTGGTCTTCTAGAAGGTGAAAAGTAAGAGATATTTTAAAAAGAAGAGTGAGGAGGCCATCCATTTTGGCTAAAAACTCAGATTTTTTAGTTTTGCTCTTTTCCCTCACACACAAAATCTCACCAAATGTGTCTTCTAAGGAATTAATGAGAGACTAGTAAGCTTAGAGGTAATTAAATCTATTAAGGTAAGTGTAACGTTCTCGGATTGACCGTTAGCACAGTATTGTCCGCTTTGTACCCTTGAAAGATGCCTGTCCGCTTTTGGGTACAGGTCCATCCCAGGATACTCACGATTTTGTCCTTGGGCCTAAGCCCAAAGCATGTTATGCTGGAGGAAGGGAGTCACACGCTTATAAGGCAATGTTTCTTGCCTTCTACAATCGATGTGGGATTGGGATACAATCCACCCCTTAAGGCCCAGCCCAGCATTCTCGTTGGTGCATTGGTCCAGTCACGGCTCTGATACCACTGTAACGTCCCCGGATCGGCCGGCAGCACAGTATTATCCTCTTTGTTCCTTTGAAAGATGCCTGTCCGCTTTTGGGTACAGGTCCCATCCCAGGACACTTACGATTTTATCCTTGGGCCTAAGCCCAAAGTGCGCTATGCTAGGGGAAGCTATCTGTAGAATTCGTGGGGTGGGTTTAAAATGATGTGCAATTTGCCTCAGGAAAGCTATCTGTAGAATTCGTGGGGGTAGAATGGTGCACTTGATCGAGACCATTTGGTCTTAGCTACATGGACCATTCTGTATCAATTTCATCAGTGTACATAGCCGAGACCAATTTATCTCAGCCGTATACCCCCTTATTATAGCTTATACTTGATTTTTAGACCTCGAACTTCACCTGAACTTTCTCGGATGCTTATGGAACCTTACAAACACATAGTTGGGGTTTATGTATGTTGTAATAAATATGAAACAAGTGGTTTAACATTAAAATATAGATTGAAATCAAAGCATATAAGGTGGACGATGGTTATTGAATGGTTTTTACTATATCTACGTTAATGCTTATGCTATTGAATTGTATCTTGGATGTTTGGGTGTAGATGATCATAAATATGTTAAAAAACCATACAATGTGCATTTTATCCATGAAATTAATTGTGTATATCTGGTTTGTGATGGTTATGGAGCAATTTATGCTCATATTTTAGATATGTTATGTTTTAATATAATAATTGCCTGCTAGAGTCTGAGTAGTGGGGTGAATAGGCATGCCTAAAAGGGTTGAGGTTGCCGTTCTATTTGACACTTTGGTATCTTCTATTTGACACTTTGGTGTCCTCTATTTGACACTTCGATGTCCTCTGTTTGACATTTCGGTATCCATTGTTAGAGATTATACCTCTTTTGTTAGAGATAATGTCTCTTCTGATTTCTGGTTCTGATATATTCTAATTTAGAGGCAATGCCTCTTCTGTATGGATAATAATGGTATCTTACGCTCTGTTTCCCGTCACCCACGTCTTAAGACAATAACAGGCAATTTCATGATTGTATCGATTATATTTATTTTGTTCTGTTTTGTTAAATTGGTTGATATGTTCATATTTCAAAAAAATCTGATAATATTCTGGTAATTATCTTGGTTTATTCCAAGTTATATTTTGAATATTTCTCAGATTAAATAGCTAAGAATTAATATATGCTTAATATTTTCGAGTGTCTAACAATATATATTTATGTTTTAGTTATCTAAGTACTGCAATTTGGATGATTGAAATTTGTATGCAATTACTATAAGTAGTAATTACTATGCACAATTAACTCATACTAACCTTTGTGCTTAGCAAGATATCTTTTCTTGTATGCAAGCATTATAACTTGATTGAAGTACAAGTGAGAGTCGGGACAACTGCAGTTGGCCAACGTAGAGAGCTAGGATTTACATTTTTTTATTTAATTATTTTATTATCTAAATTGTAATATCTATAAAGGACATCTGTAAATTTAATTTCATGGACTAAAAATCTACCTAGTGATAGTCAGGAAGTTTCGGCACATTAATTAACATATTTTTATAGGTTGGTTTTGATACCCATGTATCCTCTTTGAGGGTATTGAAGGCATTACAAATAGTATTATCGAGCAAAAAATACAGCCGAAGCTTTTGGATAGCAAAACAAAGGTGAAAAGCAAATTCAAGTTGGTGGATTAGGGTTTAAGTTTAATCATTTTTACATGTTATAAGCTCAAATTTCAACTAGGATTGTAGAAATCTGTATAAGTTTAAGAATTTTGATTGTGTGCTTATATGTTTATGTAGGAAATGATAAAGTTATGTTTGAGAATTTTAAAGATCAATGGTGCTTGAGTTTGATATGTCTAAACTTAGCCTATTGCATTATTTTCTTGGCATAGAAACAGTGCAATCTGTTAGTGGAATATTTATTTCCCAAAAGAAGTATGTATAAGAAATTTTGAATAGATTTCAAATGAGCAATTGCAATCTTGTCATGACACCATCAAATGCAGGATTTAAGCTTACAAGAGATCCTAAATAAATGAGGATTAATGTCACTTTCTTCAAATAAATTATTGGAAGTTTGATGTATTTGACAACAACAAGGCCAAATATCGTGCATGCAGTAAGCTTGATTAGCAGATACATGAAGAGTCCAAAAGAATTGCATCTTTTAGCTGTAAAATGGATCCTTCGATACTTGAAGGATTCTACTGATTTTGGGTTGTTCTATGTAAAAAGGAAGAAAAATCAGATTTGATTGGGTTCTCTGATTGTGATTATGCTGGAGATTTAGATGAACAGAAAGTCTTTTGGATTATTTTTTGATGTTAAGTGCAGGTGCAGTCTCATGGTTATCAAAGAAGTAACATTGTTGATTTTGCAGCTATGACTTCATGTGCTTCTTAAGTAATTTGGCTAAGGAATATATATATATATATATATATATATATATATAAAATTTTTAGTGTGGTATCTTAAGAAGGCCCGTACTGACGAGAGACACCTTTAAGCCATATCATATTCAGACTAATCTTCACTCGAGATACTGTCAGACGCAATTGTGGGGACCTCTCCTAACGAAGTTTGCTGCATCAATAAGGATTCAAACTTGAGATCACTTGTTTAAGCAACCAAAACCCCTTTCACTTAGGCCAACATACATTGGTGGCTAAGGAATATTTTAGTTGAGCTGGATCTCAACCAACAAGAAGCAACAACGATTTACTGTGTAACAATTCAGCTATAAAGTTGTCCAAAAATTCAGTTTTGCATGGGAGAAACAAGCATGTTAATTGATGTGAAGTTTAATTTTCCAATAGATCGATCTTACTTGAGAAGGAGTAATTGATCTTATACAGTGAAGATCAAGTTGCTGATATATTCACCAAGTTCCTCAAAACGGTGTTATTTGTCAAGCTCGGGAAATTGCTTGGTATTTGCCTTGGAAAAGCCAAATTCAAGTGCACCTGATAAACTAAATGACTCCATTTTCTGCCCACTTGATCCTTATTGGCAGAAGCTATGTCTATGAAAGAAGCCCTCGAGTGGATGAAGAATGAAGGCTTTACACATGTGCATATGGAAACTAATTGTCTTGTCCTGTTTCATTCCCTTTCTAAGCCCTCTCCTAATCCCTCTCCTTTTGGTTTATTAGTTAAAAAGTGTATTGAGGCAGGGTTTAATTTTTCTAGTTGCTTATTCACATTTGTTAGAAGATCTAGTAATGATCTTGCTCATATTCTTGCTAGCTAGGAACTCTGTTGTTTATTCAGGAGCTAGTTTTACTTTTCCTCCCTCTTGTATTCAACAGTTGCTTTAATAAAAGGTCCTTTTATTTAAAAAAATGTTTGAAAACATTAGTTTAAGGGAGGGAATATTAGGGGTGCATTTACTTACAAAAAATAATTTTCTGTTTTCTGTTTTCTATTTTCTTAGAAAATTGGAGTATTTATTTTCTATAGAAAATTTAGAAAATGCGTTCATTTATCAACAAAAAAAACTGAAGTATTTATTTTCTATATATATTTATGTATATATACATACATACATACGTATGTATATAACCATACACACACATGTGCATGTGTGTGTACGGATAGATAGATAGATACATACATTTATACATACATACATACATACATGTATATGTATGTGTATGTATGTATGTACATACATATATATGTATGTGCATGTATATATATATGTATATGTATATGCATATGTATGCAAATAAATGCACATATACACACATACATACACATATATGTATACATACATATATACATACATACATATGTATATGTATTACATATGCACATGTAGGTGTGTGCGCGTATGTATGTACATACATATATATACATATACATATCCATATGTATATATATGTATGTGCATACATACGCATACACATACATATACATATGTATGTATGTATGTATGTATGTATGTATGTATGTATGCATGCATGCACATACAAGCACATATAGATATATGTATATGTATATGCATATGTATGTGTATATATGCACATATATACATATATATGTATGTATGTATGTATACATACATATGTACATACGTATATATGCGCGTGTGTATGTACATGCAAAAATATATATATATATATATGTGTGTGTGTTTTTTTTTTTTTGTGTATTAAGATTTTTTAGAAAATTTGAAAAGTATTTTTTATTAGTTTTTTATTTTTTTTTTATTTTGAAAAACTGAAAAATTCATTTTCTGTTTTTTATTTTAGAAAACTGATCAAAATAAACATGATTTCTATTTTTTGTTTTATGTGAAAAATTTTTCTGAAAAATTGGAACAATTTTCTGTAAGTGAACAGTTTCTAGATGTTTTACTGTCAGACTGTTTTTTAATTTATTCTGTTATGTATTGTACTAGTCTTTAGAGTGTGATTACTGCATGAATAAATGGGATAGTATTGGAGATAAAATAGGAATCCGTTACACATGAAAACGTGTGCTTTTGTCATGTTTTTCTTATTGATCGATGTAATTGACTCTGCAAGGCTTTTGATTTGCTGAATAAATTGCAAGTTCAAGTTAATTAATCTTTCTCTTAGTTTCAACATGAATACCTTAAGTCAATTAATTTGATTTTTGTAATTCTTGCTTTCATACAAGGACAGAACCAACAATACACTGCAACGTCAAAAAAGTGGATTTTTGTATTCTGACATGGCATGAACGGCATCGAAGAAATTTCCAACAAGCTTCATAGATTTGTAAATCTCTGTCATGGGTACTACTTAGAATGGAACTCATGAAAAGCCTTATTTCTCCAGTCCATTGCTTGAACAATCAATGATTATGACACAGAAATACGTAATTGAATTTGTTTCCTTGGTTGCAAGTAACAACTCCATATGACCGTCAGGCACTGAAAAGATCTACAAGTTATGTAATCAGAGCCTTCCCTGGTATAAAAAAGTACGTCTCATTGATGCTGACTGCAATTATTTCTGATAAGTTCACAAATTTTTTTCCTAGACTTTAAGTCTTCTATTTCGCATTGTAGGTAAATAGTATTTGACTTTCAACACTGTTTTATGAACATAATTAACAATAGTTGGTCTCCTTGAAGACATGTTAGCGCCTCCATTCTCCTTAAAATTAACAATAGATTATCATGTGAAAAATTTTGACTTTTACGTTGCAACAAAGATTCTTCTTTTTTTATCCTTTTATATATATATATATATATATATATATATATATATATATATATATATATATATATATATATATATATATATATATATATATCTGGCGTCCTACATCTTGACCTTCATGATTCTCAATTACTTCTAAAATATTGATGAATGATGATTGTAGCCAATTTCTGGAGAGTGGGGCCAGATGTTGAAAACTAGCTTTGTTGATTATGACCTTCATTCTTGAGCTAGCCACCCACTTCTATACAAACATGCCAATTTCTATTATTGCTAGCAAAACACTAATCCCTTGAATCCTAAGAACATGGCTGAATCCACATCCATAGATATTGAAAAAGACGATGTTAATCATGAAAATCATCCACTGCACAGTAGAGCAAATCGCTTCACTCAAAAGGTAAGAACTTGGATAATAAAATAGAACAAAAAAAATGTTCTTTTTATTCATTTTGGTTGCTATCAAATAAAGTTTTCATCTTTTAAAACAGGTAACCCTAGAGTGCACAATCCTCGTCACAAACATCATTTTGGAGCTACCATCAGCTGTTTTTGATCAGTTATCTTCTGAGCACAAGCCGGAGTATGCATTAATTAGCATGCTAATCTCTTTCACTATCTTGATACTTTCCATTATTGACCTTGTTTACAAGGGTAGAAAGGATAGGGTAACCTTAAAAAGGAAGGGGTTAGTACCTTGGTTTTATTACCCATATCCAAGTGATCCCAAGCCTTTTGGGAGATTTGCTGATATTGTTGGACTAATTTGTGCTTTCTTTCAATGGGTTTTTGCTTCTATAGCTTATGAGTTCTTGGATCACCATGCTAATAACCCTATCAACTTGAATGTTTTGCCTATGATATTTGCAATTTGTCTTGTGTGTTCTAGATTTTTAGAAAATCCATCTGAAAGAAAGCCAACCCCTTTTGCTGGGAAAAAAAGATACAGAGATGCATTTGTTGCTGATGTAATTTCTTCAAACAGGCTAATGCCCCCACTTGTAAGGGGATTGAGCATATGAAACTGAATTTCATAGGCCAACTACGACTGTTGCTGCTAATTTAGTACAAAGTCTGCGTCCAAGTATTGGGGACTGGTGTTTTCGAGTCATTGGCACTAGCAGGAATCAAATCAACAGAATTGATTTTTTGATTTATGTAATCGTTGCTTTTATACACGGACTGAGCCAACAATACACTGCCATGTAAAAAAGGTAGATTTTTGTTATGTGACATGGCATGGACTGGATCTAAGAAATTTCCAGCAAGCTTCATATATTTGTAAATCTCTGTTATGGGTAGAACGGAACTCCTGAAAAAAGCCTTATTTGCTAGTCCACTGCTTGAACAATTCAATGGCCATGACACAGAAATTCGTAATTGAATTTGTTTACTTGTGCCATTCATGAAATCTATAAAAATTATAGTATAATTCTTTAGCAACAAACAATTCCATATGACCGTCAGGCACTGAAAAGATTGATAAGTTATATAATAATCAGAGCCTTACTTTGTATAAACAAGTTTGGTCTCTGTGATGCTGACTGCAATTATTTCTGATAAGTGAACAATTTTTTTTTTTTTTCCTAGAGCTTTAAGTCTTCTATTTCACATTCCGTTAGTAAATATTTTGACTTTTAACACGGTTTCGTCTGAAGGTTACGTCTTGCTCTTTCTAATCTCTCTCTCTCTCTCTTATTTATTTATTTATTTATTTCATTCTTTTTCTATTAGTGAATGAAGCTTGACGATTAGCTTGCTTCTGGGTTTTGGTTTTTGCTGGAAAATTTGATAGTTCCGCAGAGTATGGCTGAATCCCTCCAAATAGATGTTCAAGAAGAAACTAACAGAAGTGTGAAGACATATCAATTCGACCAAAAGGTTAATATACTAGAAATCACAACATGTTCTGGATATAAATTTTGGAAGATGATATTTGGATATGATCAAAATGATCCTGTTTTGCATATAGCAAGATATTCATTTGTAATTAATTCCTCTCTTGTAACAGGTTACTTCCCTGGAAAGAATCTTCCTCATCACCAACTTCATCTTGGAGCTTCCATCAGCTGTTTTTGATCAGCTATCCTCGGTACATAAGCCTCAGTATGCTCTGCTTAATATGTTGATGTCTTTCACAGTCATGATCATTTCTGTCATGGATCTTGTTTACAAGGGTCGAAAAGCGAGAATTATTTGGATGAAGAAGGGTTTGATACCTTGGTTTTACTACCCACATCCAAATTCGAAGCCTTTTGGAAATTTTGCTGACCTTGTTGGGTTATTTTGCGCTATCTTTCAATGGATTTTTGCATCAGTAGCTTATGCTTTTCTATCCCAAAATGTTGATAATCCCATCAAAGTCTCTATTTGGCCTATAATTTTTGCCTTTGGTCTGTTATATTCTAGACTTTCAGAAAATCCGTTACAAAGGTCAACCTCACATCTAAGAAAACTTAATAGAGCTGAGGAATTTACTCTGGCTGAACTTGCTGCTGCCACCAATGATTTCTCAGATGATAGCGAGATTGGTAAAGGGAGGTTTGGCTTTGTTTATAGAGGGCGATTACCAGATGGTCGTGAAGTGGCGGTCAAGAGGAGTGACGCAAGTCAATTGGAGGAGTTTGAGGAGGAAAAGAGTGCATATGAATCGGAACTAACATACATGGTAAGGCTTCACCATAGAAATCTGGTTGGGCTGGTGGGGTACTGT
Source organism: Excoecaria agallocha (assembly GCA_037975025.1). Taxonomy (NCBI): domain Eukaryota; kingdom Viridiplantae; phylum Streptophyta; class Magnoliopsida; order Malpighiales; family Euphorbiaceae; genus Excoecaria; species Excoecaria agallocha. The sequence continues at coordinate 39,608,658 of CM075813.1, read as the reverse complement.
GAAGAGGAGGCTCAGAGGCTTTTGGTTTTTGACTACATGAAGAATGGATCTCTCTATAACCAGTTGTTTCTCAAGCAGAGTAGTGCAATCGATTCCTGGTTTATGAGGATCAAAATTGCATTAGATGCTGCAAGAGGAATCGACTATCTCCACAATTTTGCAGTCCCTCCATTAATTCACAGATTCATAGAGTCTTCCTGCATCTTGCTTGATGGGAATTGGATAGCAAGAGTTGCAGATTTTGGATTGGCAATGATAGGTTATGAATCTGAACAGAACTATAAGTCAAAGACAGTAGCAGCAAGAGTTGGATATATTGATCCTGAGTATTATGAGCTAAATGTCTTGACTGCGAAGAGTGATGTGTATTCGTTTGGTGTTGTATTACTAGAACTTCTGACAGGCAAGACTGCTACATTCAAGGATAGTGACAACGGAGGTAGAGTAATAAGTCTAACAGATTTTGCAGTTCCTAAGATTTTGCAAAATGAGTATGTCCAGATTTTGGACAGCAGGATTGGGCAGCCTAAGACAGATAAAGAAGCGGAGGCAGTGGAAATGGTGGCATATACTGCATTACATTGTGTAAATTCAGAAAGAATTAACAGACCGAATATAACAAACATTGTTATGAATTTAGAGCAAGCTTTGTCTCTGCTTAATGATAGTACGAGGATTATCGGCACAAGACAGCTGCAGAACAGTCCTGCTGCTGGATTGACTAACAAAAATCACCAGCATCAATCTGCTGAGTAGTTTCAGAAAGGGATCAGAGGTAGTTTCAACTTACCGTACTTAAATTTTTTTCAATTAAAATCTTACTTTCTGCAGCTGATGATTTTAGTTTGCAAATAGTATTTCCAGAAAAGAGCGAATTATGTAAAATTTTATGGGAACTTCATTGTTGTTCAGGAAATTGGATCAAATTCTTCATTTAATCTGATCAAAAGAAACTTCAAGAAAATGCTTTTCAGACATATATGATTACCAACAGCAAGTGTTTTTTTGACTATTTTCTTATATATATTATAAAAAAAGTAGACGATATATATTTATCTTTTCAAAGACTATACCTTGTTGACAATAGCAAACATTGAAAAGTATGCCATTATATTACTTTCAGTTATCTTATCAAGGGAGGAAAACAAGACTTAATTAATGAATTCAGCATAGGAAACATTTATATATGTATATATGAAAAAGGGCAAGATTAATAATTTCTACGAGAAAAATTGAAAGGAAATTAATTAACCCAAGCTGAAAAGTCAAGGATGACTGGGTCAAAAGAACAAAAAAAATGACGGGGGCTTAGGTGTCATATTCAAACTTTTTGAGGAGCTAATTTCTTCCATTGACTTTGAACATATGGCTTTGCAGGTCCACAGCTTGTGGGGCCAGATGACGCCTTCACATCCAACTCATTTGACTTGCTTCACAGCCACATATGATCACTTCACATCTTTGATCAAATTCCTACTTTATCACCAAATTGCAAAATAAACTCAGACAGTAACTTGCTTTAGAGTTGAGTATGGATAAATCTGATCTCAGCATAGATGTTAAAGAAGGTCATGTTGGCCCCAAAACTGCACAAGTGTGGGCAGATCATCTCGATGAGAAGGTTAAAACTAGAAAATGCTATAATCACAACATAATAATATATTTGCTTGTGTACTTTATATACATTGCCACTTGAAAGATACTGATAATTATTCCTCTCTTGAAACAGGTAACTTCCTTGGAAAGAATCTTCCTCATCACCAACTTCATCTTAGAGATACCATCAGCTGTTTTCGAGCAGTTATCCTCCGTGCATAGGCCTCAGTATGCACTGGTTAATATGTTGATGTCTTTCATAGTCATGGTCATTTCCATCACTGATCTTGTTTACAAGGGTCGAAGGGCAAGAATTACATGGATGAAGAAGGGTTTGATACCTTGGTTTTATTACCCACATCCAAATTCCAGGCGTTTTGGAACTTTTGCTGACATTGTTGGGTTACTTGGCGCCATCTTTCAATGGATTTTTGCATCGATAGCATATTTGTCTTTGTCTCAAAATTCTGATTATCCTATCAAATTCTCTACTTGGCCTATAATCTTTGCCTTTGGTCTATTATATTCCAAACTTTCAGAAAGTACTTTACAAAGAAGTTCAACCTCACATGTAAGGAAACTAAATAGACCTGAGGAATTTACTCTGTCTGAACTTGCTGCTGCCACAAATCATTTCTCAGATGATAACAGGGCTGGTAAAGGGAGGTATGGCATTGTTTATAAAGGGCAATTACTGGATGGTCGTCAAGTGGCTATCATCAGGAGAGACATAGGTCAAGGGGATGAGTTTAAGGAGAAAGACAGTGCATTTGAATCTGAATTTGCATACACGTTAAGGCTTCACCACAGAAATTTGGTTAGCCTGGTAGGATATTGTGAAGAGGGGACTGAGAGACTCTTGGTTTATGACTTCTTGAAGAATGGGACTCTTTTTAACCATTTGTTTCTCACTGATAGTAGTGTGATTGACAACTGGTTGATGAGGATCAAGATTGCTTTAGATGCTGCAAAAGGAATAGACTATCTTCACAACTATGCAGTCCCACCGGTAATTCACAGAGCCATAAAGTCTTCTTGTATCTTGTTCAATGACAACTGGACGGCAGGGGTTGCAGATTTGGGATCGGCAATGAAGCGCCTTGAATTGGAGCCGGATGACAACTCAAAGATGGCAGCAGAAGAAGTTGATGGGTGTCTTGATCCAGAGTATTTTGCTCTAAATATCTTCACTACGAAGAGTGATGTGTTCTCATTTGGTGTTGTATTACTGGAACTTTTGACAGGAAAGAGAGCTATATTCACTGATGGTGATAATGGAGGTATACGAACAAAGTTAGTAGATTTTGCAGTGCCTAAAATTTTGCGAAATGAATTGGTTCAAGTTTTAGACCCTAGGGTTGGTCCACCTAAGTCTAATAGTGAAGCAGAGGCAGTGGAAATGGTGGCATATACTGCACTTCAGTGTGTAAATTCAGAAGGAAATAACAGGCCAACTATGACAAGCATTGTTGTCAATTTAGAGCAAGCTCTCTCTCTACTTAATGATACCATGAGGGATATCGGGCCAGGGGAGGTTCAGAACAGTCCCACGGGTGGATCAGCCGATATGAAACAGGACTAAACCGATTGAGCAACAAAAATTACTGAGATCAATCTGCTGAGCGGTTTCAGAAAGGCTAAGGTCAATCAACCAGATGAAATTTCTGCAGTGTAGTTCAACAAAATTCTTTCTTTTATTGGAGGTTTCAACTTCTTGTACTTTCATTTTGCAATTAAAATCTTATTTTCAGTAGTTTCATAAAGGGAATGAAGTTGATGGGATCAGATGAAATTTCTGAGTGTTTAAGGTTACAACCTATTGTGTTCTGTAGCTGAAGATTTTAATTTGCAAATAATATTTCCAGAACAGAGCGAATTTGTACAATTTTGTGGGAAATTCATTGTTTGTGCAAATTGAATCAAATTCTTTATTTCCTCATGTCAATAGAGGGTTCAACAAAAGGCCTTTTCTTGCATATAATATAAAGAAGGTAAAGACTAAAGAGTAATAATATAATATAATATCTTTTCAAGAATATACAATGTGAAGCCAGATGCTTACAAGAGCAAACATGGAATATATATATATATATATATATATATATATATATATATATATATATATATATATATATATATATATATATATTTTCCTGTAATCCTAATCTCTTGACATGTTTGAGAAAATGCCAAGCAACTAGTGGAGGTTGGCATCTGTCCAAAAACAAACGCGATTCATTCACCCCATTTGGAAAAGTCAAGGACTTGACTGAACAAAAAAGAAATAATGAGGACTTAAGTGTACATATCCAAATTAAGGAAACTTCTACCTTTTGCCTTGAGATCTACAGCCTCTTAACTCCATTACGTGTAACTTATTCCCTGCCTCATAGGACCCTTTTGCATCTTTGTTCATGATCATAAGAAGAAACTCACTTTAGAGTTATGTGATCCAAAATCATACAAGAGTATGGATAAATCTGATCTCAGCATAGATGTTAAAGTGGATCATGATGGCACCAAAACTGCAAGAGTGTGGGCAGATCATCTGGATAAAAAGGTGAAGACTGAAAGAATAATATGATCAGAACAGCATAATATTTTTCTTGTGTGCTTTATATACTTGCCACTTGCAAGAAACTGATTTATAATTATTCCTCTCTTGAAACAGGTAATTTCCTTGGAAAGAATCTTCGTCATCACCAACTTCATTTTAGAGATACGATCAGCTGTTTTCGACCAGTTATCATCCGTGCATAGGCCTCAATATGCACTGCTTAACATGTTGATGTCTTTCATAGTCATGGTCATTTCCATCACTGATCTTGTTTACAAGGGTCAGAGGGCAAGAATTAAGTGGATGAAGAAGGGGTTGATACCTTGGTTTTATTATCCACATCCAAATTCCAAGCCTTTTGGAACTTTTGCTGACATTATTGGGTTACTTTGCGCCATCTTTCAATGGATTTTTGCATCAATAGCATACGTGTCTTTGTCTCGAGGCACTGATTATCCTATCAAATTCTCTACTTGGCCTATAATCTTTGCCTGCGGTCTATTGTGTTCTAAACTTTCAGAAAGTGCTTTACAAAGAAGTTCAACGTCACATGTAAGGAAACTAAATAGACCTCAGGAATTTACTCTGTCTGAACTTGCTGCTGCCACAAATCATTTCTCAGATGATAACAAGGTTGGTAACGGGAGGAATGGCAATGTTTATAAAGGGAGATTAATGGATGGTTGTCAAGTGGCTATCATCAAGAGAGACATAGGTCAAGGGGGTGAGTTTAAGGAGAAAGAAAGTGCATTTGAATCTGAATTTGCAAATATGGCAAGGCTCCATCACAGAAATTTGGTTGGGCTGGTAGGATATTGTGAAGAGGGGATTGAAAGGGTTTTAGTTTATGAGTTCATGATGAATGACCTTTATGAGCAATTGTTTCTCACTGATAGTAGCATGATTGATACCTGGCTAATGAGGATCAAGACTGCTTCAGATGCTGCAAAAGGAATAGAATATCGTCACAACTATGCAGTCCCACCGATAATTCATAGGGCTATAAAGTCTTCTTGTATCTTGTTCAATGACAACTGGATGGCAGGGGTTGCAGATTTGGGATTGGCAATTATGCGTCTTGAACCGGAGCAGGATGACAAGTCAGATGGCAGCAGAAGAAGATGATGGTTATATGGATCCAGAGTATTTTGCTTTAAATACCTGTACTACAAAGAGTGATGTATACTCATTTGGTGTAGTATTGTTAGAACTTTTGACAGGAAAGAGAGCTATATTCAGTGATGCTGATGATGGAGGTAAACCAACAAGGTTAGTAGATTTTGCAGTGCCTAAAATTTTGCGAAATGAATTGGTTCAAATTTTAGACCGTAGGATTGGTCCACCTAAATCTAATAGTGAAGCAGAGGCAGTGGAAATGGTGGCATATGCTGCAGTTCACTGTGTAAATTCAGAAGGAAATAACAGGCCAACTATGACAAACATTGTTATCAATTTAGAGCAAGCTCTGTCTCTACTCAATGATAGCATGAGGGTTATCAGGCCAGTGGAGGTTCATAACAGTCCTACTGGTGGGATGATATGACATGAAACAGGACTATATCTATTTACTAACATCAGCCAGCTGAGGAGTTTCGGAAAGGCTATAAAAGAAATTGACCAGATGAACTTTTATTGGAGTACAACAAAATTCTATCTTTTCTGGGAGGTTTCAACTTCTTATACTTCCATTTTTGCAATTAGAATACTATTTTCAGTCTAGCCTAATTATATACATATATATACATGGATGAGTGTTTCGCGTGCACTTATTTTGCTGGTGGTAATGGTATGGTTATGATCAGTGAGGGTCAAATTTCACCAGTGGATTGTCAACAAAGTACCTTTCAGAATAGGTAATACGTGTACAACTGTTTTTATATAATAAAAGAAGGGAGGAATATATACGTGTATAGTCAGATGATGAAAGCAATTAAATCCTTTCGACTGTATATATTTATTCTGTGGATGATGATCTTAAATTCAATCCTTTGCTGTCACCATAACTTGCAAGTCTTATACCTTGTGGATCAAGACAGTAAATTCAACTATTTGACTATAAAATAATTTATTACATAGCCGCCTCTTTTACTTTCCAATCTTTTTGTTTGCATTCCCATTTATTTAAGATGGAAGTTTGAAATAAACTTGCTTTTGGGTTTTGATTCTTTAAGGGAAACAAATAGTCCTAGGCCATAAACTATGGCTGAATCAACTCACATAAGTGTTGAAGAAGAAGCTAGCAGTAATATGAAATCACATAGTAGAGAAGATCATTTTGAGCTGAAGGTTAGTATACAAGAAACCCTTATATACATGGTTCTTAGAAATATGATTCCTGCTGCAACGTAATCTTTTGTGAATGTAAGAGTCTGTTTTCTGTTCTTTTAACAGGGTACTTCCACGGAAAGAATCCTTCTTATTATCAATTTGATCCTCGAACTTCCAACAGCTGTTCTTGATCAGCTATCCTCAGTGCATAAGCCTAACTATGCACTTGTTAGTATGTTACTGTCTTTCACAGTGTTGCTCATTTCTATCATTGATCTTTTTTACAAGACTCAAAAAGAAAGAGTTACTTTCATGAAGAAGGGATTGATACCTTGGTTTTATTACCCATATCCAAATCCTAAGCCTTTTGGAACATTTGCTGACATTGTTGGATTAGTTTGTTCCATCCTTCAATGCATTTTTGCATCAATTGCATATTCGTTTTTGTCTAAACATGCTGATAATCCAATAAAAAGTGTCTGCTTGGCCTATAGTCTTTACATTTGGTCTTTTATATTCTAGACTTTCAGGAAACTATTTGCAAACTCAGCGTGTAAGGCAACTGAATAGGGCGAAGGAGTTTACTCTGGCTGAGCTTGTTGCTGATACCAATGGTTTCTCAATTAGCAACAAGCTTATAGGGAGACATGGCATTGTTTATAGAGGGAAATTAGTTGATTGTCGAGAAGTTGCGATCAAGAGGAGAAAGACGTTTAAGGAGGAAGAGAGTGCATATGAATCTGAATTGGCATTCTTAGCAAAGCTTCACCATAAACATGTGGTTGGCCTTGTTGGATACTGTGAAGAGGGGGCTGACCGGCTTTTAGTCTTTGATTACATGAAGAATAGATCTCTACATGACCAGTTATTGGACAATGAAAATATTAGAAACGATGCTAATGTGATTGATTCATGGATGGTAAGAATCAAGATTGCATTAGATGCTGCAAAAGGAATTGACTATCTTCACAACTATGCAGTGCCGCCTATCATTCACAGTGACATAAAGTCGTCGAGCATCTTGCTTGATGCGAATTGGACAGCGAGAATTTCAGATTTCGAATTGGCAATGATGGGTCTCGAATCTGGACAGGGCTTCAAGTCAAAGAGAGCAGCTGCAACAGTTGGTTATGTTGATCCAGAGTACTATGCTCTAAATATCTTAACTGCGAAGAGTGATGTGTATTCCTTTGGTGTTGTGCTGCTAGAACTTTTGACAGGAAAGTCAGCTATATTCAATGATGGTGATAATGGAGGCAAAACAACTAATTTAGTAGATTTTGCGGTGCCTAAAATTTTGCAAAATCAGCTGATTCAAATTTTAGACCACAAGATTGGTCCAGCTGAATCTAGTAATGAAGCAGAAGCAATTGAGGTGGTGGCATGTACTGCACTTCATTGTGTGAATTCAGAAGGAAATAGCAGGCCAAATATAACAAACATTATTATTAATCTGGAGCAAGCTCTCTTTCTGCTTAATGAAAATGCAAAATAGATGAGAAAGTGAACTAAAGGAAGCAGAGACTATGGACTATGACTGAAGTAGTTGCTAAATGCTTAAGGTTCCATGCATAAATTTCAGAACAATGGCATAGTGAATTATGTACCATATTAGCACATTGCCATTTATAGTTTTATAAATATGAGATGTTCATTCTCACATTTTACAGCATGAAGTATTCTAAGAAAATCAAGATATTGTAAAATCAAAATGATTTCTAAAAATATGAATACGAAACAATAAAATCAACATCGAAGTTAAACATAAAAATCTTAACACCCATGCTTCGATCTTTTTACTTAATGATACTATCATTCTCGGCTCCTCATAACTTTTGCCAACATAATCGTCAAAATAGCCTTCCACTGTTCCTCCGTTAGATTTCTTAAACAAACTACAACTTTCTTAAACAAAAGCAAACTATATCTCTATATGGAGATAGTAGATCCAGTATAGCCTATATTATTAATTACTTTCTTAAAAGGATGAATGGACATGTGTTGGTTTTATTTTTTATTTATGTAGGAGAGAAATGCAGAAATATAGAATTTTAGAACTTATAAACTTGGCCTCTCTCATTTATTTAATCACAGAACTTACAAAATTTATAACAAATATAATCAAAATTATTCCTAAAAATATGAACATAAAACAATAAAATCAAACTCAAATTTAAACATTAAAAAATTCTAACCCTCCGACTTTTCCTACTTCAATCATTCCAATTCAAGCATGATTTTTAAAAAATGAGTAAATGGATGGTTAGCCTCGAATTTCGCCAACAACCCAATCAGACTCCTCTTCTTCTCCTCGTCTTGCGCTATGTCTTGCGCTTCGGAAATAACGTTAAGCCTAGAAGGAAGTTCCTCCATTATCGATCGCAGCTTTCTCGTCTCCAATTTCTCCAACTTCTCAATCAGCAACCTCTTCCTCTCCTGGTCTTGCGTATTGTCTTGCGCTAAGCGAATAACGGCAAGCCTATAAGGAAGTTCCTCAATTATCGGTAGCAGCCTTCTCGTCTCCACGTTTTCCCTTCCTTCTTTATCTTTATGGGATGAAGGTTCGTTACTTTGAGAAGTAATTTTAGAAAATAAGAGACCAACGGCAAAGACTATGGGCCAAAAATTGAGTTTGATGGGGTTATCTTCATTGTTTGACAAAAAACAATATGCTATTGATGCAAAAACACACTGAAGAATACCACAAATTAATCCCATTATGTCAAAGAATTTTCCAAAAGGCTTGGAATGATTTGGAGATGGGTAATAAAACCAAGGTATCCAACTCTTCATCATCAATCTAACTCTTTTTTTTCTACCCTTATGAACAAGATCAAGTATTGACATGAACAGAACTAGGAACGACAATATCATGCTAACTAATCCATATTGCGGGTTATGAACGGAAGATAGCTGATCGAAGATCGCCAACACAATCTCCAGGATTAAGTTATGGATGAGGATTGTGTTTTCAAGGTTAGTAACTTGTTCCAGAACAGCAAAATATTAATACTGTAAATTTCTAATTGTTAAGCTGATTAGTTGAGAATCGGCAGTTTCGTTTTTGATTAATTAATTGTATCCGGTAATCACATACCTTTGCAAGGAAGCCATCTGCTCCTTGGTTTGATGGATAACTATCTTCTCTTTTTTCTATGTGGAGGGATTCAATATCTCTCAAATTTTCCATGAACTAGTATCGATCTATGATCCCAAGAGCCTAAAAACTAAAATAGCTTGCTGTCTTAACTTATTCTTTTTAATTTCTTGAGAATTACATTAGTGAATGCATGTGAACTATATAAAGAGTAAATTGTAAATATAGCATATAGTTTCTTTCTTTCTTTCTTTCTTTTTCTCCTATAAAAGTATAATGTCGGGCTCCACACGGTTTTGACTTAAGAAAGTATTTTTAACATCTCCAAAATAATCTAAGTGGATGGATTCAATATCTCTCAAATTTTCCATGGACTAGTACCGATCTATGATCCCAGGAGCCTAAAAACTAAAATACCTTGACGCCTTACTTTTTCTTTTTAATTTCTTGAGACTCGCAGCAGCGAACGCATGAGAACTATGAAGAGTAAATTGTAAATATATAGAATATACAGTTTCTTTCTTTTTATCCTGTAACAATATAATGTGGGGCTCCACACAGTGTTGACTTAAGAATAATCACAGGTATTTCCTCGCAACTTCCACGTTATTTCCTCGCAACTTCCACGTCCGTTCTTAAAAGGCTGAATGGCCACTACGCTCTACATTTCGCACGTGAACTTCGGTTCTTTTCCTCTCTTAGCCTAGTCCCCGGGGATGAATAAAAAAAAAAAAAATCCAAAATATGATTAACTGTGAAATCGATCCAAAATTAAATCGATTTTTAGGTTAATCGATCCGATAAAATCAGTTACAATTTTTAATTTTTACATTTTTCTTAATAATTACGATTTAGATTTTTAATTACCGATTAACCGTTAATCTACGGATAATCGGTTTATATATATATTATTTTTATATCTTCAATTTTTCTCTATTTATCTCTAAAATTTACATAAAATAATACTACATTTGTTTTAATTAAATATAGGCCAACTTCAAAGACAAGTTTGATATCATTCAACCGCATTAGCTACATTTAGTGTTTGTCTGGTACTTATTTGGTTATGGCATACATTAATTATTAGATGCTTTAATTATTTTAGTGTTAGAACAAATTATTTTTTGTGATTAAGAATTAAAATGCATGATTAGGAAAAAACAATATATCATAGTTATTAAATTGATTAACTATTTATATAACTGATATCTTATCTGATTAAAAAAATAGGGCATTTATATATGTTGTTTTAATATAAACCGATTCAAAAAGATGCAATCAAATCAAATAAAGATCACATAAAATCATACTGTCTTCCTAAAAATCATTATTAAATAGTATGATATATAGCATCCAGACAGACTTTAGAGCAGCAAGAGGGATAAAGTGTTGAACTAATTTATCCCATAAAAAGATATAAAACATTCCAAAAGTTGTTAAAGTGTTTAAAAGCTAAAGCAGAGACTATAATAAGGTAAGGTACGAAATCAAATAATTACTCCATATAGAAGGTGGCTGTGAACAATTGAATATGATATTAATATAGGTGTAGTATTTGTTGGATTGAGAACTCAAAGAAATAGATGGATGTGTTAATGCAACTGCCATAACAATTGAATTTGGACTCCAATTCTCAATTATTGCCTTATCGTGTTGGGTGAGTTTTGAATTGAAACTAAAAGGTACGTTATGAGATTAGAAATTAAGTGGTTCTCCAATTCTCAACTTCAATGACAAGTTTAAAAATTATACCTTAATTTTTTATATTTTTCTATAAAATTTATATAATACTTTAAACTAAATTTATATTATATCATTCGCTTTAATTATATAACAATATTTATATATAGTATACAATTAACTTATATATATATATATTTTTATCATATATTGGTGTTTATATTTTACTTAATATTATTTAATTACATTATTATCTAAAATTTTATTTGACTTAAAATCAAACATAGATATTTTCAATAAATATCAAATTTATTTTATAATATTAGCTATTAATTTATAAAATATGAATTTTGGCCAATAAATTATGTTTATTTCGTAATTTTTATATTAAATTACTTTAAATATTGAAAATTAAATTGAACTTTATCTAATTTTTTATATAATTTTATGTTATAAATTCAATGGTTAATCAAAAAATATTGATTAATCAAATCGAAAAATTAAAATCGATGGACCGATTAAACAGTACATATTCATATGTGAATCCCGTACATGATACATGCCCTTTTTTTCAAAAAGGCTAGCAGTATAGTTATGTGTATAGGTATTAATAGCAGTATAGTTTTTGTAGGGTTGGTTTTTGTTTTAGAGCTATCACACTGAGGTACGTAAAGGCTGAAAACATCCATATGATACTCAATATTTCAGGAAAATATTTAAGAAAAAATTGCAATAGGAGTGAAATTTTGTAGTGGACAGAGTAAAACAAAGAACCTTTTGTCTTCTTATATATACTCAGATAAAACATAAAAGTAAAAATAATAAAAAAAATCAACGTTTAATTGATACTATCTTTAATTTTTTTGTTTTTTATTTTATTTATTTTTTAGATGCTTTGGTTTGTAACTCTCTTGACGCGCTAAGTATAGAAGTCCAAACCAACCCAACTCCCCACAAAATTTACTTGGATACTGTATTTTAATCCTGTTGCAAAGTACTTCAATGAGTGGACAAATGAAGAAATTAATCTTGTGGAACACAAAGATTTCACCATACTTCCAAGAAAATTAGTTTTGCTTAAAATTTCATTAATTGAACCTTTACAAATCATATATTTTATACTATATCAAAGTAATTTATTACTATTTATGTATAAACATTAAGAGTCTTTTTATTTAAAGAAAACTATTTGAGTTTTACAGAATTTTTTTTTGTAGAAATTAGAAAATAGAAATAATATTTATTTTAATTAATTTTCTAAAATAGAAAATAAAAAATAAAATTCAGTTAATAAAGAGATTGAAAAATTAATAAAAAATATTTTTTTGTTGTGATAATTATGAAGTATTTGGATGACTATCAAATTCACCATTTTTTCAATTCTAGTAGAAGTCTATCTTTTATATTTTGTACCTATAAATATCTCATTGTGATTATTCAGTGTTCACAATTAATAAGAGAAAATTCTATATTCATACTATATCTATTTTCATTTAATTAATTTTACAATATTTTATCAGCACAATAACCTCTATTGATTATTGAAAGTTGGTGATTTAAGACAACCCGACTCGAAGGATTTAAGAATTCTAATTTACAACATTAAATGATAATTAAATTTAATTCGTAAATTTTGAATTATTTTAATTCTCATTAATTAATGAGATTAATTAAGGGTTTAGTAATTGTACCCATAATAAATTTTAAAAACTTCAATTAACGAAATTATTAAGAAAAAATGAGAATAGCATTTTTCATTGCAATTCATTTTGCCGTGGACATTAATATAATTTTTGTAATTTGTTTTGCATAATTGCAAATTAATTATTGCTTAATTATATTTTGATCCTTTTATTCTATATACGATGAATATATTTTATGTAAAGCCATATTTTGATTTTCAATTTACTATATGTATATTTTTGTTATATGTAATACAATTATTTGAAGTCTCCTAAAAAGTTATAATGCAATTACTTGCATACAGTTTGTTATAAAATATATTATTTCTCTAATATATCCCGTATAAATTTAATTTTAAAAGATATTCGCTGAAATGAGTCATTTTAATACTGAAAGAGAAATACTCAAGATCCACTTTATATAAGATAAGTAATATATTTTTTTATTTTATTTTGTTACAAATATTATTTACTAATAAATACAAATATTAGTAACATGAAATTTACTAACTGTTGTACAAATATGATAACCTATTATTTATCAATTATATAAATATTAGTAAACATAAAGTTTATTGATTAATTAATATTAATATCAGTAAACCTGAAGTTTATTGATTATAGTAAACTTAAAAATTGATATACATACTAATAAATATTTATTTTATTATTTATCACAAATATTAGTAAACATAAAGTTTACTAATTGTTATACAAATATTAGTAACCTGCAGTTGACTAATTATTCAACTATCAATAAATTAGAAATTTGCTGATTAATCGATATTAATATCAGTAAACTTGAAATTTATTGATTATAATAAACTTAAAAAATGATACAAATACTAATTATTTGATATTAATATTAACAAATTTTGATATTTATCAATTAATATAAATATTTATATAATAAAAATAGTAAGTCTGAAATTTACTAATTAATAATTGATTATTTGGCATGACCGGTTTGACTATTTTGAATCGATTATAATGCATAAATTATTGAGAATTCATATGTTTATTAGAGAACTAGAAGTTTCTTTAATTCAACTTAAAAAATTTTCAAAATTTATATATTTGTGTAATGGCCTGAATGTCAAGTTAGCCGTTAATAGTATTTTTCGATAATGAATAGTACTTCCGGGCTGAAAAGTACATCTAGCAGTGAAAAATATTTTATTTGACTATCGAAAAATATTGGTTACGGGTAGTCCGGGGTTAAAATTTGAAGTAAATTTGAAATCAAATAGGCATCCAAAATTTAAAATACGAAAAACGAAACAATTCGACTTTAGGTTAATTAGGCTGATTTAGTTTTGATCGAACCTTTAAAAATAACAAATGAAGTCTAAAAATTATCAGAAATTATAGATATGCCTAAAATAATGTGTATAATATTTTGGTTGCAAAAACTGAATTTTTCGATAACGCCAGTAATTGTCGAATTGGACCAATTTGATCGAATTGGATCAGGAATAAACATCGATTGGGCTGAAATTTTGTGTATAGTCTATTTTTGATATGATAAGAGTGATGGAATCAAATTTGAGATGATTTGGATTTGAAAAATTAAAGAAATTAATTGGAGTTGCTTATTGGGTCATTAGTGGGCTTTGATTAATTTGGATTAAATCCATTAATTGGCGCAAGCCTAAGCCCATTCAAGACTCACTTAAGGGGCAAAAAAATCTGTGAGAGACTAGATTTTTCTACAGCCTTCTTCTTCCTCCTCTCCCTTGGCCGAACTCCTCTCCTTAATCTCTCTCTCAAATTTCTTCCATTTCACTCTTAAATTCTCACTAAATTCAAGCATAAGAAATAAAGTTCTATCTCTATAAATGTGTATCTAAGCCTTTATCCTTTGATTAGAGGAAGAAAAGTAAGAGAAAACAAGTTATAAAGTTTAGGATTCAAAGTGATATAAGTGAAAAGGAGAAAATCACTCACCACCTATTTTATGGAGTTTAAGAAAATTTATAAAAATTAAACATGCTTATATCTTTTAGTGCGAATATTAGAGACAATAGGCTCAGAGAGAAAAAATAGCAGTAATGAGTTTTTTGACTGGTTTTCCATTGAATTTGAGACAGCCAAAATTCAAATTCTCTCTGAATCTGAAATTTCTACTCTTGAAGATGCGTTTAATAGGAGGGTTTATCAAGTTAGGGGAGGTTCATAACAGTCCTACTGGTGGGATGATATGATATGAAACACTATATCCGTTTACTAACATTAGCCAGCTAAGGAGTTTCAGAAATGCTATAAAGTCAATTGACCAGATGAACTTTAATTGTAGTACAAAATTCTATCTTTTCTGAGAGGTTTCAACTTCTTGTACTTCCATTTTTGCAATTAGATCATTATTTCCTAATTATATACATATATATACATGTGTGAGTGTTCCCGTGCACGTATTTTGCTGGTGGTAATGGTATGGTTACGATCAGTGGTGATGCGAAGAAGGCTAAAAATCTATTTAGGTGATTTTAGACATCCGGAATTGGTAATGAGAGTCAAATTTCACCAGTGGATTGTCAACAAATTACCTTTCAGAGTAGGTAATACGTGTAGAACTGTATTTATATAATAAAAGAAGGGAAGAATACATACGTGTATAGCCAGATGATGAAAGCAATTAAAATCCACTTGACTGTATATATTTATTCTGTGGATGATGATCTTAAATTCAATCCTTTGCTATCACCATAACTTGTGTCTTGTAAGTCTTATACCTTGTGGATCAAGATAGTAAATTCAACTATTTGACTATAAAATAATTTATTACATAGCCGCCTCTTTTACTTTCCAATCTTGTTGTTTGCATTACCATTTATTTAAGATGGAAGTTTGAAATGCACTTGCTTTTGGGTTTTGATTCTTTAAGGGAAACAAATAGTCCTAGGCCATAAACTATGGCTGAATCAACTCACACGAGTGTTGAAGAAGAAGCTAGCAGTAATATGAAATCACATAGTAGAGAAGATCATTTTGAGCTGAAGGTTAGTATGCAAGGAACCCTTATATACATGGTTCTTAGAAATATGATTCCTGCTGCATGTAATCTGTTTGTGAATGTAAGAGTCTGTTTTCTGTTCTTTTAACAGGGTACTTCCACGGAAAGAATCCTTCTTATTATCAACTTCATCCTCGAACTTCCAACAGCTGTTCTTGATCAGCTATGCTCAGTGCATAAGCCTAAATATGCACTTGTTAGTATGTTACTGTCTTTCACAGTCTTGCTCATTTCTATCATTGATCTTTTTTACAAGACTCAAAAAGAAAGAGTTACTTTCATGAAGAAGGAATTGATACCTTGGTTTTATTACCCATATCCAAATCCTAAGCCTTTTGGAACATTTGCTGACATTGTTGGAT
Source organism: Excoecaria agallocha (assembly GCA_037975025.1). Classification (NCBI taxonomy): domain Eukaryota; kingdom Viridiplantae; phylum Streptophyta; class Magnoliopsida; order Malpighiales; family Euphorbiaceae; genus Excoecaria; species Excoecaria agallocha. The sequence goes on along the minus strand of CM075813.1, from coordinate 39,592,403 downwards.
TCGTTTGTGCCATCTTTCAATGCATTTTTGCATCAATTGCATATTCGTTTTTGTCTAAACATGCTGATAATCCAATAAAAGTGTCTGCTTGGCCTATAGTCTTTACATTTGGTCTTTTATATTCTAGACTTTCAGGAAACTATTTGCAAACTCAGCGTGTAAGGCAACTGAATAGGGCGAAGGAGTTTACTCTGGCTGAGCTTGTTGCTCTGCTACCAATGGTTTCTCAATTAGCAACAAGCTTATAGGGAGACATTGCATTGTTTATAGAGGGAAATTAGTTGATTGTCGAGAAGTTGCGATCAAGAGGAGAAAGACGTTTAAGGAGGAAGAGAGTGCATATGAATCTGAATTGGCATTCTTAGCAAAGCTTCACCATAAACATGTGGTTGGCCTTGTTGGATACTGTGAAGAGGGGGCTGACCGGCTTTTAGTCTTTGATTACATGAACAATAGATCTCTACATGACCAGTTATTGGACAAGGAAAATATTAGAAACGGTGCTAATGTGATTGATTCATGGATGGTAAGAATCAAGATTGCATTAGATGCTGCAAAAGGAATTGACTATCTTCACAACTTTATGCAGTGTCGCCTATCATTCACAGTGACATAAAGTCGTCGAGCATCTCGCTTGATGCGAATTGGACAGCAAGAATTTCAGATTTCGAATTGGCAATGATGAGTCTCGAATCTGGACAGGACTTCAAGTCAAAGAGAGCAGCTGCAAACAGTTGGTTATGTTGATCCAGAGTACTATGCTCTAAATATCTTAACTGCGAAGAGTGATGTGTATTCCTTTGGTGTTGTGTTGCTAGAACTTTTGACAGGAAAGTCAGCTCTATTCAATGATGGTGATAATAGAGGCAAAACAACTAGTTTAGTAGATTTTGCAGTGCCTAAAATTTTGCAAAATGAGCTGGTTCAAATTTTAGACCACAAGATTGGTTCAGCTGACTCTAGTAATGAAGCAGAGGCAATTGAGGCGGTAGCATATACTGCACTTCATTGTGTGAATTCAGAAGGTAATAACAGGCCAAATATAACAAGCATTATTGTTAATCTGGAGCAAGCTCTTTTCTGCTTAATGAAAATGCAAAATAGATGAGAAAGTGAACTATTGGGTTGCAGCAGCTGAAGGAGGCAGACACTGCCGACTATGACTGAAGTAGTTACTAAATGCCCAAGGTTCCATGCATAAATTTCAGAACAATGGCATAGTGAATTATGTACCATATTAGCACATTGCCATTTATAGTTTTATAAATATGAGATGTTCATTTTCACATTTTACAGCATGAAGTATTCTGTGAATCCCCTGCACAACTAGCAAAAGCTACTTTCAATTACTGATGCTGCATGCAACGTGAATTCAAAATGAATTGAACTAATGTTTAACCTCCTCAGCCTTCATCGATTGACAGGCATAAGGAGGTACGTGAATCGGAATAATTTTGCAGGTGAAAAGAAATGGCTGAATCCATCCACATAGATGTTGATGAAAAGTATGCAAAGGAAGGAAGGGCAAATGGGTTCAAGATTGCAAAGGTATTTAATGGATACATATATTGATTTAGCCATTTAGATCAATAATTAAGTAGAAATTAATTTATATTTTCTTCCTCTTGAAACAGGCTGCTAAAAATATAAATACAAATTAAAAATACAACCCAAATATCTAACATTATAATTAGCATGTTAGTGTCGGATCTAGGGTTGCTAATTTCCATATTTGATCTTATAGTATGTGTTGTTGGTTTCCAAATCAAAAGGCTTTGGATCATTGTTTGATATTATAGGATTAGTTTTTGCAATTCTTCAATGTGCTTTTACATCAATAGCATATTACTTTCTGTCAAACAATTAAACTATTCCGTCAAGTCAACTTTTGGCTTATCATATTTGCTTTTGGCCTTTTAGTGTCTGATATTTTAAGAAATTCTCCAAAAAGGACAACCTTTTCGAGACATGCTTCACAAATGCAAAGTAGTGAAAGTACTGTTGAAGCCTCAGCCCCACTTACTGTTGGAGACGGATTTTTATTCGATAAAACATCACTACCCAAACAAGCCTATTGTTGCTTTACTATAAAACAACAATCCAGCATCGCATATTGCAAACATTTAAATATTGAATTAAAATATTTAACCTCTGCAATAATTTGAAATAGTTAGAGTTGATGTAGCACCTATCAAACTATTGCTATGGATAATTTTGTCTTGTACTAGTAGTTTGATAGATGCTATATCCCCTTTCACTATTTTAGATTATTACAGTGATTTGAGCATTTTGATCAATACTTAAATGCTTGTAGCATTCCATATGTCTTGCTATATCGTGCCTTGTATAAAATAAGGCGATAATTTCGAATATGCTGTTAGAAATTATGTTGCAATAGGCTTATTATGTGGTAATGTATGTTTTCGAATTATTTTGTATATCCATTTCTCCCTCAACTATTAAACATGGGGTGATTTAAACCCTTGATTTTTTAGCCCATTATGCCCCTGAATTCAGTTTTATTATGCAATTTTACCCATCAACTGGACGAAAATCACGCATGACTAATGGAATTAACGGCAATCAATGAAAACGTGACACTTCGATACACAGTTGCTAGTCACTTTGATGACCATGGAAAAAATGCAACAATGCAACTTGTGCTAACCTTCACATGGGAAACAAAGATTGGAAAAAAAAAGAGGCTACTTATTCAATGCATTAATTTATTGTTAAAAAGTTGAATTTACTATCGTCCTCAGCAAGGTATAAGACTTACGAGACCAAGTCCTTTGTTTTCTATATAAAAAGAAAAGATAATTATGGAGGCAGCAAAGGAATGAAATTAAGAACCTCCACCTGTGGGACTGCTCGGAACCTCCCCTGGCCTCATAAGTAGAGACAGAGCTTGCTCTAAATTGATAACAATGTTTGTCATAGTTGGCCTGTTAATTCCTTCTGAATTTACACAGTGAACTGCAGTATATCCCACAATTTCCACTGCCTCAGCTGCATTATTAGAGTTAGGTGTACCAATCCTGCTGTCTAGGACTTGAACCAATTCATTTCGCAAAATTTTAGGCACTGCAAAATCTACTAACCTTGTTGGCTTACCATCATTATCACCATCGTTGAATACAGCTTTTTTGCCTGTCAAAAGTTCCAGTAATACAACACCAAATGAGTACACATCAGTCTTTGCAGTTGAGACATTTAGAGCATAATGCTCATGATCAACATAACCAACTCTTGCTGCTGCTCTCTTTGACTGGTGCTTCTGTTGAGATTCAGAACCTGCCATCGCCAATCCAAAATCTGCATATCTTGCTGTCCAATTCGCATCGACTCTTGCTGTCCAATTCACATCGAGCAAGATGCAGGAAGACTCTATGAATCTGTGAATTATAGGAGGGGCTGCAAAATTGTGTAGATAGTCGATTCCTCTTGCAGCATCTAATGCAGTCTTGATCCTCATAAACCAGGAATCAATTGCACTACTATCCTTGAGAAACAACTGGTTATAGAGAGATCCATTCTTCATCAAGTCAAAAACCAAAAAGCTTTCAGCCTCCTCTTCGCAGTATCCTTCCAATACAACCAGATTTCTATGGTGAAGCCTTAACACGTATGTAAATATGATCGAGTTTGTTGGGTTTGATTATTCAATTTGATCCCAAGCTTTTGATAAGATTGCTAATATGCTCTAAATAAGTTCTAATTAAATTGGCTTAATAATTTATCTTATTTGATCTGAGAACCCCATCAGAAAGGGAAATAAAACATGAAACGTAAAGCTTCCAAGCAATGGGAGGAGTCCGGGACTCTAACCGCGTGCCTGTTGAAGAATGAGTTTCTACGTTAGGTCACCGAAATTTACTTTGAATTCGACGACATTTTAAAATGTAAAAGCCAACCTTAATGGTAGGAACAATGTAGCAAATTCCTAGGCAAGAAACTTTGGAAGTGCTGGAGGGCCTTCGGCCTCACCCAAACATAAAGTCAACAAAAATTTCAAATTATTTGGGTGAAAAATACCCATCCTGGGTGTCGGGAATAAAGAGTTCAGGTGATTTTAATTCTTCCATACTACTAAATAATTTGGTGGTTATCAGTTTACGCGGGTGCGAGAATTGTGAACAACTTCCAGAACTTGCAAATCTTCCTCGTCTTAAGTCTCTTGAAGTGAGTGGTTTGTATAGAGTGGGGACGATAGGCAATGAACTCTATGGTGCCATTGGGGTCGGACGGAGGTTGTTTCCAGCCCTAAATCATTTTCTTTAGATTCAATGTCCGATTTAGTTGAATGGTGAGCACCAAATTTAGATGATGAAGATGGTGATAAGGTGGTTGTGTTTCCCTTCCTTGAAGAATTGTCAATTAAATGGTGTCCTAAATTGAAAAATATTCCATTAATTGACATTATTCAGTCGCTTGTCAAATTGACAATTGAGGGATGTGAGGAATTGGAGTCAATATATGATGAAATTCTTTTGTCCTTCCCCTCTCTCACAAGTCTAACCCTTGATGGATTTCAGAAATTAGCATGTATTTCAACTGGACCTTTATTCCAAAAGGATTATTGAGGAATAGGAATTGGATATAAATTTTTTTGATCAGCTGACGTTTATTCCTGAAGATTTGGAGAAACTAAGCTCTCTTACATCTTTATCGATATGGGATTGTCCAAGGTTGAGTTATTTTTCGGAGAACATATTATGCAAGCTGATTCGATTGGAGAAATTATGATTTGGTGGTTTCTCAAAAGAGTTGGATGATTTCCGTTATCCTAATTCAATCCAAGACCTCCCATGTCTTAAAGAATTAAGTATCATGGGATTCAGAGAAGGTCGCATAATGTCTCTGCCAGATCAACTTCGAGGCCTCATTGCCCTCCGTTCACTGTATATTGAGCAGTTCAAAATACTTTTGCCAGAGTGGTTGCTTAAACTTAAATCTATTCAATGTCTTTCATTTTGGTGTTGTGACAGTCTCCAGTATGAATCAAGGCCAAACTCTTACAACATTTCTCCAATCTAAGATCTATCATCATCGGTAGATGCCCTCTTCTCTATGAAGATGAGTTTGGGCGCTGGTCTAAGTTTTCTATAATTTGCTTGAGTCGTTCCTCAGAAGCTTTTTCACATTGTTGGGGTACAACCCAAGTCCCATATTGAAAAATTAATGGAGAAATACCTTGAATATAAAGTGTCCAGTTAACTCCATTAGTATGAGGCCTTTTGGGAGGAACCCAAAAATAAATCCGTGCATGCTTGACCAAAAGCGGACAATATCATACTAATGTGAAGTTAAGGTGATATTTGGCAGTCCTAACAAGTGGTATCAGAGCCATGGTTTGGAATAGTGGACTGTGTTATGTGGGAGGCCTCGGTACGACCTCGCGATTAGAGATTCGTGTTTGGTGCCTTGTATCGAAAGTTTTCATGGTATTGTGATGGCCATGTGGCATGTCCCGTTGATTGATAACGGTAGTGCAAGAAGATTTGAAGGATCAAATAGATTATCACTAGAGGGGAAGACACAAGCTGTGTGATCCTTGGTTTGAGGGAAGGATTATTGGGGTACAATCCAAGTTTCACATTGAAAAATTAAGGGAGAAACACCTTGAATATAGAGCATCTACCTAACTTCATTAGTATGAGGCATTTTGAGAGGAATTCAAAAATAAATTCATACGGACTTGGTGTAAAGTGGATAATATTATACTAATGTGGAGTTAAGGTAATATTTGGCAGTCCTAACAAGTGGTATCAGAGCCTGATTCGGAGATGGAGCCAACGGTAGACTCTGTTGTGTGGGAGGCCTTTGGTATGACCTCACGATTGGAGATTCGTGTTTGGTATCTTATGTCGAAATTCTTTCTAGTATTGTGGTGGCCAAGCAGCGTGTCCCATTGATTGATGACGGTGGTGCAAGATGATTTGACTGATCAAATAGATTATTGCTCGAGGGAAGGACATAAGTTGTGTGGTCCTAGGTTTAAAGGGAGGATTATTGGGGTACAACCTAAGTCCCACGTTGGAAAATTAAGGAAGAAATACATTGAATATATAGTGTCCACCTAACTTCATTAGTATGAGATCTTTTTGGGAGGAATCCAAAAACAAATCCATGAGAGCTTGGTCCAAAGCGGACAATATCATACTAATATAGAGTTAAGGTGATGTTTGACAGTCCTAACAAGTGGTATCAGAAGCATGGTTTAGAGACGGTCTGGAATAGTGGACTGTGTTATGTGTGAGGACTCGGTACGACCTCGCAATTGAAGATTCGTATTTGGTGCCTTGTGTCGAAAATCTTTATGGTATTGTGGTGGCCAGACGGCATGTCCCGTTGGTTGATAACAATGGTGCAAGATGATTTGATGGATCAAATAGATTATCGCTCGAGGGGAGAACACAATCTGTGTTCTCCTTGGTTTGAGGAGAGGATTGTTGGGGTATAACCTAAGTTTCACATAGATATATATCAAATTTTGGGATAACTACAAATAAAATTTTCAATTTTATGTACAATAATTCAAATCATTCAAAATAAAAAATAATAATAACTTACCTTCAAAAATATTGACCGAAATTATATTATCAACTTAACAACACCTACAATTTTAAAAATAAAAATAAAGTTAGTCACAAATTAAAATATAATTACCAAAAATTAATTTATACTATGCTCACATAATATTACCTTTTTTTGTAACCTTCAACAAAATCTTTTACAATAATTTCAATAAAATTTCTTCAACTATTTACCATAGAAATGTTGAAATTTGATCACTTGAAGATATTTAAAGAGAAAGAAAGTAAGAAAGAGTGAGGAAATGAGTACGAAATGCTTTAAGGCTAAATAGGCTAAAACCCTCCAGAATTTAAAGCAATATTTAAAAAAATAAAAAATAACAGATCTCGTGCCCTGGCAGCTCACAAAAGTTGTTGTGTGCCAGTACAGTATACAGTAACTATCGTGCTGTCGTAGCTTTTGTATTAAAAAAAAAAATAAAAAACGTCACAAACATGTGTTGTTTTTCACAGACATGGTCCCACCTTTTTACCGGTTTTTATGATATGCCATTTTTCACAGATGTGGCCCCTACTGCCCTCCATGTCCTCAAATTGTGTCATTTTGGAAATCAGAAAATTGTAGCCTTCAGTGTCGTTTTTTATACAATACACACATCTTCTCACATGGAATCTACAGTGACACAAAATGGCAGACCTTATGCCATTTTTTTAACATATCAGATACCTAACTAATTAATTTTGCCGTTGTACCATATTTCTAAATTTTTATCAAAAATCCCCCAAATTAAAAAAAAATTCCCCAATTTTACATGGTCACCTTTTCACAAAAAGTGTAATATTACTTTTGGTATAAGTTTCTGATTTGCTTTTCCGTTTTGTTGAAGAAATTGATTCGCCCTTAATGTTTATTTTGGAGCTAATTTATCCCTAAGGTTTTGATTTAAGTATTAAAATGCCCTTTTGTATTCCTTTAATTTTATAATTTTATTCATTTACTCCAATTTAATTTTTTTTAAAGAACTCGTTTCATTTTAAATTACGGTCAAAAATTATAAAATTACTCTAAAATGTTTCTACCATGCATGAGTTTGATACCAAACAAAATGAACATACTTCATATTAAAAATTTTTTAACTATCCTAAGTGAAATTATAGAGTTACTAAAAATAATTAGAAAATAATTTAATATCCCTAGATAGCTCTATGATTCTGGTAGAGATATTTAAAACATTTATAGCATATAAGACATTCGTTTTTTATTGATATTAAAAGTTGGATAGAAATATTTTGAAGTAATTTTATGGATTTTAGACATAACTTAAAAGGAAAAGTAAGTTTTGTAAAAAAAATAATTTGAATTGGAGTAAAAATATAAAATTAAAAAATTAAGGAAACATGGAGAGATAGTTTAGTATACAAAATCAAAACGTCAAAGATAAATCAACTCCAAAATAAAAATTGAGGGTCTAACAAAAAGTAACGGTTAAATCAAACCTTTTTCCTAGTACTTTTTTTTTTGTAGTTTACTTTGATTTAATGTTGCCTCTATACTAATGAAATTAGTACAATTCTATTCCTCCTCTAACTGCTAACTTTTATTAGCTTCTTCCAATTTTTCATCCATGTGAAGTTGAAGTCGCAATTGAGTTATGCGTGGGCAACTTCAATGCCCCCCTGAAGAAATTAACCCAATGATATCATTATTAATTAGTTTTTTGCAAATCAAATATTGTCTTTAATTAGTGTATTATTATCTCTCATAATTAAATGATAAATAGAGCTTATAGATAAGCAGCAAATAATACCAAATGAAAGTTAGATAGTCTACTTGCATACCTTTTTTCAAGGGCCAGCTAAATTCTCCATTTGGAAGATAATGTGGCAAACCGTTCATAATTTAATGGGTAACTATTAAATTAATTATAAATGAATTAAATTTTATGATTTTATTTTTTATTTTTTTTAAATTATGTATATATAATATATAAAAAAAATTATTTTTATATTTATATTATTAAAAAAATTATAAAATCACAAATAATATAAATAACTCTGATATATTTTCATATTAAACTGTCAATATTCGTGAAGCGTTAAGTTGGATTAAGTTGAATAACATCTCTTTGGTTTTTTATAGAAACTGATTCTCAGCTTGTGTTTAATGCCTTATATGGTGGTTCTAGTGATTTTTTGGATTTTGGTTTGGTTATTAGTGACTGTAAGTCTCTTTGTTGTTCTTTCTTAATATCCGATTTGGATTTGTTAGGAGATCAGCAAATTTTGTTGCTCATTCCTTAGCTAGAGCGGTGTTTTCTATGTCAGATTTCATGTTTTGGGACTTGTCCCCTCCTTGTATTGTTCAAGCCCTTAGGGCTGATTCTTTTTTCTTAATGAAGTTATTTGATCTCAAAAAAAAAAAAAATCGATTTGAATTGTTTTACAAAACAATTAATCTAATTGAGTCGGAGATTTTGTTCGAATTGGCAAAACAAGTAACCAAAATGTTGGATCTAGTTTTTCTTGAACTTAAAACAAAGTCCAACCTTTTACTTATAAGTTTCATATAAGTAAATCATTTTGATTAGGAAAACAAATTCTAACTCTATTTCCTATTTTTTTCTATGTTTCTTCAATTTGCCACTTTGACTGGAAAATAGAAAGGAAAGAAAAGTAATAAATTTATTTCTTCATCCAATTCAAAGTTAAAAGTTCCTACTTTCTTGATAAGAAATCTGCCATTTAATTCACGTTCTTAGAAAAAGAAACAAATATTTTCTTATCTGGAGTCAGAATAAATTAAAATAACCCTATATTACATGCATATTTGTAAAGTAAAAAATTTAATTTTTTTAATTATCATTTACATATTATTGGTTGAATCCATCCACAAGTTAATACAAATTAATATTTAACGCATGCAAGAAATTTTCCAAAGAAGATTAAACGTAATTTTCTTAAGGCTATTGATGGTAAATATCTGGGAATATTCATATACCATAAAAAGAAATAAATAAATAGTTATTCTATCCATCTTGAATTATAATATTATGACATCGACCCACAAATTAATCTGTCTTATTCAATTCTAGAAGAAGCGGGTCTAGTAATTTAATTATAAGTCTTAAATTGGTAGTTAAGAAAAACAGAAAGAGTTTAAAAATGACATAACAAGTAAAATATTTAATTGTTGGAAAATAATTCTTTTATTTCATTCAGAAACCTAGCTTTAAAGTCAAAAGAGTAAATCTTACTTTTAGAAAAATATCTAAAATGATTGCCAAAAGAATGGAGGCAATTGCGTGAAAGGCCGCCATGTTGAGAGGATGGTTGTAAGTAATAAATTAATTGTCTTCTGCTACTCTTTTTTATTTCATATATGTATATAAAGGGATATTTCCGAATTAAACAAAGTTTGTTATTTTATTATTGTATAATAATCTCTATTTTAGCTTCTGTTGTAACTGATAATAGTCTTGAAAAATCTTCGATCCGAGTCTAATACCGGTAAAAAAGGGATAAAAAATCTATGGAGATTTTAAAATACTCTAACGGTCAAATCAGTATATTTTATTAGAAAAATCATAAAAAATAGAGAAAATTCCATAAAAGAGGAAAATATCACACTTGAGTAAATAATTGATTTAGCTATTTATATAGTAAGAATCTGTGTACCTTTAAGACTCTGAATGTCATACAATTTTATACCAAATTAAATTTCCTTTGTTATCATAAATTTCCCCTAGTGTGCAATATTTATGTCAGCAATATTTGAGATAGCATTTTTAAGGAGGTGCTCTTTGACCTGTACAGTCGTGGTGAGCAATTTATTTGAGTGACTTAAGTAGCTTTCTTAGCTCGAATGGTGAAACTGTATGTGAGCTTTAATTGAGGTGCTCATAGCGAACATGCCTGATTAAACTAACAAATAAAATATGCTTGTAGAGAACATGCCCGATTGAGCTGAAAACTCGTTCTCGTGGCGATATACAGAGTGAGCCAAGAAAGGAGCTCATGGCGCTAAGCCGATTGGAGTCACGTAAGATCGTGCTCATGGCACTGGACCGAGTGAGGGAAGATGGAGCTCATGGCTCGAGGTTCATGTGAGCTAAAGACGGAGCTCGTCGCTCGAAGGTCGTGTGAGCTGAAGAAATGCTCGCGGCACCTATGCTTGGTGAGCTTTTGAGAAATGCTCGTGACACCATTGCCTGGTGAGGTCTTGAGAAATACTCGTAGCACCATTGCCTGGTGAGTGTAACACCCTTATCCTACTAACCTAACTATATCACTTAATATAGTTCCTTAAACATGCTTTAACTTGCCATTAAGCCAATAGCTTTACTATTCCAATATCTTAAGAGAAAGTTAAACCATATCATGTCAACTTAAGGGTAATACTTTAATTACATAATTGTCTCTTTTAACAATACAAAATTACATAAGCTAAACAACTGTGCTTACACAAAAATTCCAACACAATATAAAACCTCTAAATACAAAAGGAAACAAAATGAGACCATATACTTTTACTCTTCAAGGACTTGTGCTGGCAACCCGCTGCAGATATCAATCCTAAGAGGAACTTTTATCCCTCTACCTACACGGATAAGTCCCAAAATAGATTGTTCATTGTTGACAAAGTACCTAACCGATTCAAAGCACATGTGCATTAAGCTAATCCATCTGTGATTAAACCCAAGCGACTGTAAGACATTAACAAGATAATGTCATTCCATCCTATCATAAGCCTTACTCATATCAAGCTTTAGAGCCGCCACTCCATCTACCCCTTGCAATTTTCATTTAAGAAAATGCATAATCTCAAAGGCAACAATGACATTATCCGAGATCAACCTTCCAAGCACAAAAGCACTTGGACTGCCTCAGACAATATCATAAAGAATATGCTTTTAACCGCGTTGCCAACATCTTAATTTGCAACAACTTTGTATAAGAAGTTGCACAAAGCAATTGATCTCAAATCAGTCATGGTTTCGACATCTTTCTTCTTGGGAATAAGGGTGATAGCAGCATCATTTAACCCCACTGGCAACTGACAATTGTCAATAATCTCTGGACATTCCTTAGTAATATCTGCCCCCACAATGCTCCAACATTTTTAATAAAACCCAGGGTTAAACCCATCAAGACCCAGAGCTTTGTTGGGATGCATACTAAACAGAGCCACCTTCACATCTTCAGGATTGAAATTTTGAAGCAAAAACTCATTATGCTCTTCTATGACCCTATAGTCCAGACAATGGCTAATAAGATCAGTGCTACAATTAGTAGCAGTAAAGATATCTGAAAAGTAGTTCTTAATAACCTCTTCGAGACCAGAACCCCATTCATAAACCCAACTGGTAGGGTCTTTTAGCTGAGTTATCCTGTTCCTCCTTTTCCATTTAGAAGAAACTGCATGAAAATACTTGGAATTACAGTCACCCCCTTTAAGCCAAAACAACTTAAAATGCTGCTTCCAGAACTCCTCTTATTGTCAAAGAGTATCAAGATACTTTGCATGAGCTACATGGTAATCAACATGATTAATAGTACCCCCCAACCTCCTAGCTCGATCCATACTCAACCTACACTCCTTTAACTTACTTTTGAAATCCCCAGTTATCGATTTACCCCAAGCAGATAGCGCTTTTCTACAGGATAGAAGCTTAGAGAAAACCGACCCACTAAGAAGCTTATTCCAACTTAAATTAACAACAGATAAGAAATCTTTCTCCAAAGCCCAAGAATTCTCAAAGCGAAAATGAAAGGAATTACAGCGTAAAGAGCAGAAGCAAGTATCCAAGAACAAATGTAAAGACTCAAAATTTCGATGAAATTAAAGAGGCTAATTATTTATGGATAGACTTTCAATTTCATAGCAGCGAAAGCTTCAATTAACATTCTCATCTTTTTCATTTCATTCCATTCTGGAAAAGTCAAATAATACTATACTAATGTTTTTTCTTTTTGTCTACATTAGATCCATGCACCCTCTGTAAAAATCCATTAGAGGCTTTTAAATTATGTTTTTTCTTTTACTTTCCCAACCTTATCAATTCACTTGTTGATGTCATTGTATGTTTTTGTCTAGCCACGTCGATGATCCTATCAAACTGTCTTTTTGGCCTATAATCTTTGCCTTTTGTATAATATGATATTCTAGACTTTCAAAAAATCCATTGACAAGGTCAACCTCAAGTCCAAGGAAACTTCATAGAGACGACGATATTGCTCTGGCTGAACATGACGCTACCACCAATAATGGGGGCCCAAGTGTACAAATCCAAACTTTTTGAGGAGCTATTTTCTTCCTTTGCCTTTGAATCTACAGCCTTCTATATAAGTTCACAACTTATTCTAACCTTCATATAGGAAACAAAGATTGGAAAGTAAAAGAGGCTGCTTAAGCAATAAATTAATTTAATAATTTATAGTCGACGAAAACCGATTAAAGTAATTTTGTTGTATAAATTTATAAAATTCAGTAATTTTTATGAAAAAAAAAATTTCATTACTGTTACATAATTTGGCCATAAATTTAATGACCATGGATGAAACTAACACCATGTTTGAAGTACTACAAAACTGATGTTCAACTAGCTGACATATTTACAAAGTCCATGTCAAGAAGCAAGTTTGAGTTTCTTAGAGAGAAACTTGGAGTTTGCAGCAACAAAAGCAATGAGGAGTGTTGAAGCTGTGCTTCAGTTGCTGCAACATGGTCCATGCTGGAATTTTAAGATTTTTTTTTTCTTGTTGCTGCTTTGTTATGTTCAATTTCTTAGTTGTTTGAATGTTTTAAAGATTTGGTCAGTAACAGGTTGCTGATTTTTAGGAATTTGTTGATTATGGAAATGTGCTCCATGTAATGCCCTGTTTTTCTCTTCTTTAGTTACTATTTTTTGCTGTATTTAAACTCTTTATATAGTTAATAAAATTCCAGACATTTACAGCAGATTTTCATTGTTCTTTCTTGCTCTTATTACTGTCATCTAAGTCTTCGTTCTTTTTAAAACTCCAACAAGGGTTATCAGGCCAGGGGAGGTTCATAGGAGTCCTACCGGAGGATAAGATGATATGAAAGAGGACTATATCTATTTACATACGTCAGCCAGCTGAGGAGTTTTGGAAAGGCCATAAAGTCAATTGACCAGATGAAGTTTTTCTAGTAGCACAAAAAAAATTCTATCTTTTCTTGGAGGTTTCAACTTCTTGTACTTCCATTTTTGCAATTAGAAAATTATTTTCAGTTTAGCCTAATTCATTACACACTCACTCTCTTTACAATAAAAGGATTGCATTCTATAATCCGACTTTTCTCGCGACTTAAAACTGAAGATATAACCCAATCCAATCCAAAAACTATTTAAATCGTATTTTACTGATTTGATCGGACTGGTCGGTCAATCCAAAAATTGAACAGTCCTAACTATATATATGTATTCCGTGGATGATGATCTTAAATTCAATCCTTAGCTGTCTCTTATAAGCCTTATACCTTGTGGATCAAGACAGTAAATTCAACTTTTTGACTATAAAATAATTAAATCCATAGCCGCCTCTTTTACTTTCCAAATTTAAAATAAACTTGCCTTTGGGTTTTGATTCTTTGAGGAAAATAAATAGTCCTTGGATTTAATACCCATATCAATGATGGTTATAATGGATTAGCATATAAATTCATCCCTACATTGTGTAAATTCAGAAGAAATTAACAGACCAAATACAACAAACATTGTTATGGCATATAATGAGTGTGGAACGCGAAAGAGACTCAATGGCACAATTGCTTTGTTTTCTGCAACCTGTATTACTCCTTTGTGCCTCTTGATAAAAGCTTTAACTATGGCACGAAATCCCTCATTTGTAAGCAACACGGCTTTCTCTAATCTTGTTGTTAGCGGTCTTCTCCTCCCCACATTTTCTCTTTCTTCTTTCTCTTTATGGGATAAAGGTTCATTACTTTGAGAAGCATTTTTAGAAAATAACAGAGCAGAGGCAAAGACTATAGGCCAAAAATTGAGTTTGATGGGGCTGTCTTCATTGTTTGACCAAAAATAATATGCTATTGATGTAAAAACACACTGAAGAATACCACAAATTAATCCCATTATGTCAAAGAATTTTCCAAAAGGCTTGGAATGATTTGGAGATGGGTAATAAAACCAAGGTATCCAACTCTTCATCATCAATCTAACTCTTTCTTTTCTACCCTTAAGAACAAGATCAAGTATTGACATGAACAGAACTACGTACGACATTAGCATGCTAACTAATCCATATTGCAACTTGCGAACGGAAGATAGCTGATCGAAGATCGCTGATGGAATCTCCAAGATAAAGTTAAGGATGAGGATAGTGTTTTCAAGTTTAGTAACCTGTTCCAAAACAGTAAAATATTAGTACTGGAATTTCTAACTGTTAAGATGATTAATTGAGAATCAGCAGTTTCGTTTTTGATTACTTAATTGTATCCGGCAATCACATACCTTTGCAAGGAAGCGATCTGCCCTTTCTTGATTTGGTGGATAATTTTCCTCGCTAATACTATCTTCTGCCCTTTCTTGACTTGATGGATAATTTTCCTCTCTAATACTATCTAATTCAATATCTATGTGGATGGATTCAGTATCTCTCCAAATGTCCATGGATTAGTATCGATCTATGATCCCATAAGCCTAAAAACTAAAATAGCTTGCTGCCTTAACTTTCTTCCTTTAATTTCTTGAAACTCGAATTAATGAATGCATATGAACTACGTAGAGTAAATTGTAAATATAGTTTATTTCTTTCTGTTTTTTTTTTTTTTTTTTCCTATAAAGGTATAATGTCGGGTTCCACACGGTGTGGACTTGAGAACGTGCACGTTATGTTTTCTATTTTGGAGTTATTAATTACTTTCTTAAAATTACACTTGGAGCGTGTGGTGGGCACAAAGATTGGTGGCTCAACCTTTGACGGTTCAGGGTGGAGACACAGTGCTGCTGATATTCTTAACTATGCAAATGCAGCCAATATTCAAGTTGCTCCGTGGATACAAGATCCTAATCTATCACCTATAAAATAGGATGAAAGGCAAATTATCGCTGTCTTTGAAGAATGAAATTCTTGTTGACCTTTTTTCCTCGTGATACTAGAAATCCCGTCAATTACTAAACAAGAAGGATAAGTGAATATAGGGTCCAAGGGAGAATATTGCAATTTGCATGGCAGGTCTTACACGATAGGTTTTAATCGCTTTTGGACGCTTCAAAAGAAAAAGTTATTATGGGGTTAAGATTTTGAGTACTCAAGATTGCGTCATCAAACAACCGAGTTTTTCTAAGGGAAAGCCCGCCATTTGGTTTGAATGGATTGACACCATTGTAACAAAGATAGCTCCAATCTTATTATGGAGGATGCGACGACTTTGCAGTCAGGGGAGCCTCTTAATTCTATGATAAAGAGTACTTATGAGGGGTTTAGTGGAAAGTTTCAATTTTTGTACGTGAGATTGTTTGCTAGATTAGATTTGTGGATTTGCAATTTTAAAAGGGAAGTAGATAAAGGAATTTTAATTTTTTGTTCGATGATGTAAAAGTAGAGTCAAGTAACATTTTTCATGTATTTAATTAGATGCCACATGTTAAGGTAAACGAAGGGAAATTGGTCTATTTTAAAAGACGGTTAATAAATGGACAATAATATTTTAGTTTTAGAAGTCCAAGGGCAATATTGTTTCAATTTTAAAAGTAAAGGGACTACATTGCATCTTTAACGAAAGTAAATATTAAAAATCGGTCAACTTTAACAGATAGTTATAATAAAGGAGCAATATTGCTCCAATTTTGAAAATTTAGGGGTAACATTATCAAAAGTAAAATAGGGGGACTGAATTGCATTTTTGGCAAAAGTAGAATGACAATTTTGCACCTTTACCTTTCTCACAAAAAGTGTAATATTACTTTTTGTATAAGGTTTTGATTTGCCTCTAACAAATTGTTGAAAAAACTGATTTACGTTTAATATTTATTTTGGAGTTAATTTATCTCTAATTAGGACCTAATAGGGACGTTGCCGTTTCAACGTTTTCGTTTTTCTTTTTAAAAAAACAATAAAAACGTGTTCGGTTCCATGTACGGGTTTTGGTTTCTGTAAAACTATACAAGAATTGTTTTTCTAAATGAAAACAAAAAAATAAGAGTCCACTTTTTTCTGGATTTTAGGTTTAGTTGTTAATTGGCTGAAAATAATAGTGGAGCTACCGCCGCAGCCCACTTGTCTTTTGCCACCTTCTACCGCCCACTTCTAATTTCTCATAGTTAAGGTTATTATCCTGCTTTCTTTGTGTTTTTCTTTTCTTTTCTTTTTCTTTTTTTTTTGAAATTGAAGGGGTCTCTGTTTCTTGTGGGTTCTTCTGTTCTAGATGCATTGTTGGAGTCTTCTGCTATATATGTTATTCTGCCCTTAAATAACCAAAAAAGGGAAGATTTTTGAGTAGTCGAGGGAAAGAGTTATTTGTTTGGCTCTGTTTCCCATCAAAAAGTAGAAATCGTGGCATCTTCAGCTTCTTTGGACATCAAATTTTTAGTTAAGATGCAAGTATTCTTTGTAAATGTGTACAGCGATTGTGTTAGTCATTTTAATGGAGACAAACTGAAAAATTTATAAATTATTTTATATAATCTTCGCAGCATCTCTCTCTGCCTTGCCTTTCAAGTTTCCAACCATGGAGCTTGTTATTATTATTTCATGTTCAAAAAGCAAAATTTTTGCAATCCAAATTGTTTTCGCTGATCTCAAAAAGGAGGTTCCTGTGTTCGTGGTCATATGAATTGCGATTTAATATTTATGTTTCCAGTTTTTATTTCTGATAAACTTTTCTTAAAATTGGAAAACGATTCTCTTTTAATCTTGTTGTTGGTCCCGAAAGACACTCAAGAGGGGGGGGGGGTGAATTGGGTGTCTTTAAATTTTCTGGGTGAATTTCTAAACAAACAGAATTGTATGCAAGTGCAGATTTCTGATAGCTTTTCTAACAGATAATGTAAAAAATGCAAGATAACAATAATAATAGATTTTGCAAGTTATTTTTAAACTACAATTATATTTCTGAAAAAGTGTGTTAAACTTGTTGTGAATGTTTCTGTAACACCCTACTTTTATCCATATTTTCATATCTCATAAATAGTGATACTAAACAGATATACACATATATCTATGAGTCCAAATTTATTTACCTCAGTTTATGCGATCCCATTCTCTTTATGTATAGATGCCATGCGACAATTCTTTCTTCACATCCCGAAATCTTCTTTTCCTGCGCGCAGTCAACAACCGCACGCTAAGCAACATTGTCGCTTAGTGGTTGATACAACTACTCAAAATTTCATTCGATTAAATTTTATTTTTCAATTTTATAATCTCTATTAACTTAAGCAAGTCTATTTCTTTGCTTAACCTTATCCCTGCAATTCCTATTATTAATTATTCGTCCTTGCCTATCTTTTTATTTAAATTGTCCTTCTTTTGTTACTTTATGGATTCACTATAATTTATACAGTAAATTTTTTTTAATAGTCAAAATTCATTCGTTGTAACGTTCCATTTCTATTCTGTTACTAACCTTCTTTTCTCTATCGCTATTTAGTATTTTGTCGTACTTCATTTTCCTATATTTTCTCATTTCTCTTATACTTTCAACTAAGTTCTTGCTTTTGTTTGAATTAAAATTTACAATTTTCTGTCTAGCTAGATCAATATTTCGTTAATTATTTTCTCAAACTACTAGTCCATCATTCGTTTCTTCTTGAATATTTCTCGCCATGAACTTATTATGATTTCATTCATTAGTTATAAAAATCCATTCAAATTCTCTCTTTTGATATTAATTACACTTTAATAATCAGGTCAACAATGCTATTTATTTTCGATTAAGTCATTTGACCTTCTTTACTTGTCTTTATCTTTATTATATATTTTTCTTGTTTGATTACATTTCTTTCCTCACTAAATAGAAAATTTCAAATCAAATTCTTGTAATCTCTTTCTATTACATAAATCTATAATTTAATCTTAATATATTCATAATTTACTTTAGATCCCAAATTTCTCTTATGGTGACGAACTACATTTTGATTCTTAACATTTTTAATATTGACGATTTTATCCTTCGTAACTTGTCTATTAAATTTGATTCCTCTAATTGCTATATTAATATTCCAATTTACTATTTTCTCTAATTAACTTATATTTTAACTCATTTGGCTTTATTTGACTTTTATTGAATTTCCAATGTACAAATTATATTTTGATTCTTTTAATTTTCCAAAGATGGTAGATTTACAAGTTAACCCTTTAATTTTTTATTAATTATATTCTTGCCCCTTTCTGTCTTATTTAGCCAAGTTAAGTTTCGTATTTTGCTCTTTTTGATCAAACTAACCAATTTACTTTTATTTTATCACGTAATTACAATTTTACTGTTACTTATCCCATTGATCTTATTTTTCATATTATTTATTATTTATATTTATGGCATCCAAATTATCATAATTATTCTTTCATCTCGATTTCATACAAGATTATCATTTTGCCCCTAGAAAAATCCAGTGGAATTGCAACGAGCTAGATAAACGGGATATAATCGGGGGATTCAGTTTTCGGAACCATCCAATCCCCTTTAACCATTTTTCTCAGTCAATATACGCAATTATATATATATATATATATATATATACACATACAGTTGTGGATTCAGCTCTCGGAGCCATCCAATCCACAATTCAATATAATTTCATACACACACACATGTATTTATATATAAATGCAGTTGTGGATTCAGCTCTCGAAGCCATCCAATCCACAATTCAATATAATTTCATACACACACACATGTATTTATATAAAAATGCAGTTGTGGATTCAGCTCTCGGAGCCATCCAATCCACAATTCAATATAATTTCATACACACACACATGTATTTATATAAAAATGCAGTTGTGGATTCAGCTCTCGGAGCCATCCAATCCACAATTCAATATAATTTCATACACACACACATGTATTTATATAAAAATGCAGTTGTGGATTCAGCTCTCGGAGCCATCCAATCCACAACCCAATTAAATGACATACACCGGATTCAGCTCTCGGAGCCATCCAATCCGATGTTACACATCAAGGCGCCGCATTACAATTTTTCCTAATTGGCATGCCAACCTTATCCGATTACCCCAATTCCTATTTAATTTTACTAAGGGCAAACATAATATTACCATTAAATAGTATCTACATGTATTAGCATTATATATATATATCCAGGATACCGGTCATTTTCCTTATCTTTAATAACTTCATTTCATCATTATTCCTTCGTTGATTCATCAACAACATCATTTACTATTGTAGGCACCGTAGTGCTCTACTCTACTATTTTTTCAACTCAATTTATTAACTATTCATCTTACGTCACTTCATCACATTATAAATTTATTTCACTCTTTTGCTTACTTATATATATAGTCACACCATGTTACATTACTAAATATGTATATATATTTTTAGTGCACTTATGTAAATAAGTTAGTTAACTTGAATTATTCTAATTATACTTCTCTAAATTAATATAATATTTTTTTATACGCAAAGTACTATTTTATATCAATTATTCACTTCATATATCACTATATACAATTCAATTAACATATTAATTTTTAACGCTCATGAATCTCTTCATACTTTGTTTGATGCTATTTATGTTTCTAACATCAATGTATGTTAGTATATATATATATATATCAATTAACACTTAATTTATTTTAATGTCTTTTTGTTACCTTCACACATACCATTATGTTGTATTTATAATTTCATACTCATATATTATCTTTAACTTAATTCCATCATATTACATATCTTTTACAACTAGGATGTTATATTTGCACTTAATTTATAATAAATCACCATATTTCATTTAATACTTTCATGTGCATCATTAGGCATCACTTAGCTTCCCAAACTAATTACTTAATTTCTTCTTCTATTCTCATCCATTTCATGCTATTTCATTATTTTCTAATATTAACTCAAATTGTTTCCCATTAATTCCTAAATTCATATACTTACATAATATAAAATTCACCATAAAATTCAAAATTTAATGAAATTAAGGGTAGTTTGTATTCACATACCCGTTAAAGTCGATTTCTGCATTTTTCTGCATTTTGTCATCATTGGCTCGCCGGACCGGTCGCCGGAGCTCCGCCGGAGACTCGCCGAAAATTACACCGAAGCTCACCACAGGTAGATCGAGCCACCCCAAGTTTGCCGGTGGTGGTCACGCGCCAAACCGCCTTCTCAATTCGCCGGAAATCGCGTCGGAAGGTGGCGGCAAACCCATTTCCGATCTCCTTAACGCCGGCGAGTTAGGACGATCGGTGACCACCAAAAGGACCGCCTCCCCCTTGTGAGTCAGCCGGTGTGATCGGCTCCCTCATCCGGCGTCGGGATTCGCCGGTAAAAGAGAAAGAGTCTTCGGCCAGGAGAGAGAAAAAACCAAAAACTAAACCGTAACCTCACCGAAGGGGAAGGGACGGCGAGGAGGCGGTGGCAGCCGCGCCGATCACCGGCGCAGGCGCCGCTGATCGGCGGCAGCGCCTCCCCTTCCTCTCCTTCCCTTCTTCTTCTTCCCCTTTCCCTGGTTCGGTCTTCTCTCCCTTTTCTCCTCTTCCGTTTTTTTTTTTTTTGTGGGGCGTTACAGTTTCAGAAAATTCGTTTTACAGAAATTTGAAAACTCAGATTTCCAGAATATAAAACAGAATTGTAGAAGATAGAAAATAGAGCAGAAAAGTAAACCACACACAGAATTTATAGTAGTTCGGCCAACCTGCCTACCTCCACTCCTCAAGAATCACTCTTGAGCTTTTCTCTCCACTCTTAACTCTTTTAAGGGCAAGAGTTCAAGCCAATATACAATCCTATGTATATCTACCCACAATATTTTTCCCAAGTAAAATATTGAAACACTTACTAGAATTTCACTTAGGTTCTAGCCAACCCAAACTCACAATCTTTCACAATAGAAATTCCTCACTAATTAATTACAACAAAAGCTATAATCAATTGAGGATGATTAGTAAAGATGAAGTGCAAGATGGAAAGTGAGATTTTAGAATAAGTAAGCTTTCTCTTAAGAGTTAGAAAATCTTTCCAATGTTTTCTCTAACCTTCTAAATGATAAAACAATACATATTTATATCCAAAAACTTAGTTTGAAGTGAGAAAATAGAAAACTAGTCGTTTATGACTGTTAGAAAACGGAACAGACAATTCTGTCCCTTACTAGCCGTTTTCTAGCCGTTATTTTGTCTTTTAGTGCTAAGCAGAATTTCGATCAGAAATTTATCCAGATTTCTAATCCAATTTCTAATGTAAATTCTGACGGTCCAATTTCTAATGCATTTTCTGAAAGAAACCAGTTTTAACTAAAAACAAGATTTATGACTTAAAATCATTTTTATGCAATTTTAAAACTTAGAATATGTATGTATGAATGACAATTTGATCCTCAAATTGATCTTACAATTTAATAACTTAATTTTCCTTAGACTAAAATATTCTTCAACTTGATCTTCATGAGTCCATTCCACAATCTTCATTTTTTATAATTGCATCAGAAAGATGTATAGAAATATCTGCAAAATAAACTTAGAACAGATTTCTCAATAGAGTTTATTTAAGGTTTGATTATCATCAAAATTTAGATGTAGCCTTGGGCCAACACTTGTTAGTTTCTGAGTTATATTTTGATGTTTTGACCTCCTTAGTGGGGTTGAAATTGGTTGCCTTTTTTTTTTTTTTTCCGTGGAACAGTTTAGATCCTTGATATATTTGTTTTGCTAGCAATTTTTAGAAGTTCCTTTTTTTTTTAAATGGTTACTGCCAGCTTCACAAATTTTGGGTCTTCAATTGAGGGCTGAAATTTGCAATCTAGTCTAGCAATTCAGACGGTCGACTCGGTTCAATAATTGAAAACTAAAATTTTATTATTTTTATCAACCGAACCGAAGTTTTAGAATAACTGAATTTAAATCGAACCAAAATTTTCGATTCATTTGATTCGATTAATCGAAAAATCGAAATTTAAAATTATTTAAAAAAATAAAAAATATTGTATCTAAAAATTATAAAAAATTATAAATCATAATATACTAAAGTAAAAACATTTAAATTATATAAATAAAAGCTTAAATTAAAGAAATAAGCCCAAAATATATAATAAATAATACAATAAAATCATTAAATAAATTTTTTTATTTAATCGATTTTTAATTTAATTATCAAAAATTTTAAATTATCACCTAAAAAATAGATATTAATAATTGATAAATGTACTCATATAATTTACAACTAAAAGTAAAATAATTTACATGTATAAAATAATTATTCAATAAAAAAATTAAAAAAATTATATAATTATATAAATTTCGGTTCGGTTATATTTTTATGTGGTTTTTTCCTTCAAAAACCAAACCGAACCAAAAAATCGAAGTTTTTTAAAATTGAAAACCAAAAAACCGAATCAAATTTAAAAAAATGATCGGTTTGGTTCGATTTTTCAATTTGGTTCGATTTTTGCCCACCCTAATTCAGAGAAAGAATTCGGCTATAGTTCGATTGCTTTAATAGTAGGAAAAAAAAAAAGGAACTATAGCTAGCTACTACATGGTTGCACTGGAATCTGAATGCTTCAATGCATTAATTTCTTGTTATGTTCTGGTCAGGTTAGAATTTTATTGTTAATGAAATTCGGAAAAGATGTAATGACCTTTGCATAATTGTTTTTGGTTGTTTACTCTTGTGGAGAGAACTAATTTCGGTTTCTTATAGAAGAAATTCAATTCTTTTGGTTGTTTACTCTTGTGAAGAGAACTGAAAAATCCAGAAACATTAGTAGAGATGTATTTCTTCCTATATTTCTCCTTTTGTTGTATTCCTTTTGAAAAAGGAAGAGCCATAGTTAGGGCAGGTATTTGCATGCCATTAAATGTTTGACAGACTCTATTAATAATCTACTATATTGTGCCCGTCTGATTTTGAGCTTGTGTCTGGCTCTCAGTATTGCCAATAAGCATCTTTCTTTCCCTGATATACCATAGTATATCAATCCAAAGCCAATTTTCGCTTTTCTTATGGAGTGTAGATAGTTAGGCATTTATCAGAAATTAGGACTTTTCCTTGGATTTTGAGATGGGATTTTCTTAGATATATCAGGAACATTCTTTATTCTGCAATTCATTTCATTCTTATTCGTTTACTTGGTGCAGAGTCCAATCAAAATCCACAAAAATATGATTCATAAAATAATTGTTTTGATAATATCTTCTTTCTCCAACCAACCATATGTTATGGGTGCATTCAACATGATTTCCTTTTATTTGACATCAATAATGCAGTAACTCTATCAAAATAAATAAATAACATTTTCTTCTATAGAGTGATAGAGTGACACCACCGACTTTATATGTTTTTTCCTGCACATGGTTGATTTTGTTTACCAAAGAATATAACACAACGCCATTTATTAGTTTTATTTATTAGATATATGAGGTTGCCTGTGGGTGAAATTTGCTTCAAGTTAGTGACTATTTTTGAAATATTTATTGCCTAGGTGCTTGAGTAGAGCTGTTAAGCCAATTAAAAGCTTCAAAATAAAAATATTGTGCTTGGAGATAATCAATAAAATAACGAAATTAGTATTTTATAACCGTGAAAGATTATTAATATAAATGAAAGTCAATTTCGTTAATGAACCATACTCGAAATAGGATAATACAAAGATTGTAGTTGAATTATAATAATTGACGTTTATATTGTTAATTTTTTTTTAATGATGTTTGATTTTTCTTATTATGATTTTTTTAATGTAATAGATTTTAAATTTTGAATTTCATTAAATATTTATTATTCAATATTAATAATTAGATTATATATATGTATAATATCTATTAATGTATATTAGAATATTTTTTGAAAAACAAATAGTAAAATAGTTTTAAACGGTTTTTGAAAAATAAATAACAAAAATTAAAAACAGTTTCTGAATTTTAAAAATTATAAAATATACAATTTTACCCAATGCATTCATAATTTTTCAATTTTATGTATTTATCTCAATTCATTTTTTTTTTTGTGCAGAAGTAATTTTACTTTCAAAATTACATTCAAACTTATGAAATTACTTCAAAATAATCCTATCAAACAGTCTAATTGGCCCATAATCTTTGCCTTTTTTATAATATTATATTCTTGACTTTCATAAAATCATTTGCCGTGGTCAGCCTCAAACCGAAGGAAACTTGATAGAGCCGAGGAATTTGCTCTGGCTGAACATGATGCTACCACCAATAATGGGGGCACAAGTGTACAAATCCAAACTCTTTGAGGAGCTATTTTCTTCCTTTGCCTTGAATCTATAGCCTTCTAGAAGCTCACAACTTATACGAACCTTCAAATGGGGAGCAAACAATGGAAAGTAAAAGAAGCTGCAATACATTGATTAAATAATTGATAGTCAAACCAATTGTGGTTGGTGTGAGTGGTAAGGCACTCTCATCCCTTAAGTGAGGTCAGGGGTTCGATCCCCCTCACGTACGGAGCAACACATTGGCCAGCATACTACCCCTTAATTGGGCCGACACGGTGCGAACGAGGATTAGTCTGGATGTGATACGGGCTTAAAGGTGCCTTCCACAGTTGGAGTCCATCCAGGATACCCCGTGCATTTCGCAAAAAAAAAAAAATAATTGATAGTCAAAAAGTTAAATAATTGATAATCAACAAGGTATAAGACTTACAAGACCCAAGTCCTTCACTTTTTGTTTTTTCAGTTTAGTAAAGTCCTTGACTTTTCAACGCTTGATGAATTTTTCACTGCTGCTATCCAATATTATTAAAATTAAATCGGATAAAAAATTAAAAAGATAAAAAAATTTTAATTTGACCGGTTTGATAAGATTTAATTGAATTTTTTTATTTTTTTTCAAAATAATATTATTTTAAAATTTTCTAATAAATATTATAAGAATATAATTATATAAAAAAATAAAATATATTTAAAAAAATACATTTATCATCAATCATTAATTATAAAATAATATTTTCAAATTATTCATTATTCATAACAAATATTTAAGATAGATATATTAAAAAACTGTAAATATTCAAAAATATTCATCAATTATAAATTATAATTTTTATTTTATTCATAAAAAATTCATTAAAATTGTCTAAATTTTAATTATTTTTATTTTTATTTTTATTTTATTTTTTTCAACAAAAAATAATGTTGTATATA
Source organism: Excoecaria agallocha (assembly GCA_037975025.1). Lineage (NCBI taxonomy): Eukaryota > Viridiplantae > Streptophyta > Magnoliopsida > Malpighiales > Euphorbiaceae > Excoecaria > Excoecaria agallocha. Next base: position 39,566,527 of record CM075813.1, on the reverse strand, counting down.
TATTTTGGATAAAAAATAGTTTTTCTGATTTAAATCGATTTTTCTGATTTTTATTCGATTTTATCATGATCAGACCGGTTTATCTAGCTTTTGTGCGGTTCATGCCGATTTTTTATAATTTTTAGCCAACCGAGTGTTTATGTATTGAACCAATTAGATATATATCAGTTCATTATTAGATCGATTTGATCCGATTTTAATAACATTGCTGCTTGCTTCCACTGACATCTCCATCTTCATCATCTATCTGCAACCAAGAGATTGGGATTAAAAGAAAAACAACCGAGTAGAATGTTTCCTCTGCTGAATTCATTAATTAGACTTGTTTTAATTTTCTGAGATAGTTGAACCTAACATGGTGGTGTAATTTTAATATTTGCTTTTGCCATCATCTGGCTTATTTTAAATAATACTATACTCCATTGGTTTTTAAATAATGGTTTATTTTTATCTTTTTCAAATAGATTTAGTAGTTATTATTATGATCAGACGGCCAATTTTCTTTATAATTTTTTTATTATATTCATATTAAATATAGAATAAGTTAAAACAATAAAAAAATTGTGGTTAATAACATGAAATAGAAAAAATGAATTATAATTAATAAGATAAAATTAAATAGGGTACAGCAAGCAACTTATATGCTAATCATAATATATATATATAAAAAAAAAAAAGAAAGAAAGAATAGTATATTTTGGAAATTTTTATTTTTACATATATATATATATATATATATATATTTCAATTTTTGTTAATTTTATCAATTAAAAATTTAATGTCGTAAAAAATAAAAGTAAAAAAACTTTAATTGATTGATTGATTGTAATGGCTTGACTTGATAATTAGAAAATATAAGGTCGACTTAGGAAATTGGAAATGTTAAAAGTCCAGTCCGTGTGGAGCCCGACGTACGAAGATTGAAACTATGGTTACAATCTAACCACCATAGTTTTTGCGTTAGACAAAAAGAGAAGCTTAGTTCAGGCAGCAAAGTACATTCGTTTTTCGGCTCTTGCATGTGATAATAGATCATTATCGTCACTAATCCCAGGAGATTTAGAGAGATTATGGCTGAATTCACCCACATAGACATGGAAGAAGATCGTAGCAGTCAGGAAGTTTATCCTTCAAATCAAGGAAGGACAGATGGCTTCCTTGCAAAGGTACGTTATTATCGGATATCATGGTTGAGCAAAATCCGAATTGATTTGAAAAAATTGTATGGATTATTCTGATATAGTTGGATTAAAATATATGAAAATTTTAAATTTTGAATAATTCAAATCGGGCCATTTGGGTTTTGGGGCTACCTTGAATAATTTGAATTTTTTTCTATATTTAATTTATTTTTTCTTTTGACAATATAATTGGAAAATTTTTTAAATAATATACTCTATCCGTCTCATTTTAAAATATTATTTTACTTATTTTGCTTTATTTCATTTTAAATATCATTTTTGAAATTTAAGGAATAAATTTACATAAATATCTCTATTTATTATACACTTCATTAAATTTTTTTATCACTTTCTACTTTTAATTAAAATTAAATAAAATTTTTGAAAATAAAAAATGTATTTTGTCAATTACTATAATTTTTTTTTATGAAATTTAGATATTCTAATCATTCAATTAATTCTCGTAAAAAATAGAAAATTATCTTTTAAAATGAAACGAATTAAATATATATATATATTTTAAATTAAAAAATGTAGTGTGTGAGAAAATAATTAGAATTTCGAAAATAACCCAAAATCTTAAATCTTAAATAATTAGAATTTCGAAAAAAAAAATATTATTTCAAAAAATTTCCCAATAACTGTTTACTAAATATTTGTAATTGTTCAATTAATTTGATTGTTAATTAATTTATAAATTTTAAATGATTTTTAAACAGTGCTATTAATTTAATTATCATATTATCTGCGATTATTTGGATTGTATATTTTTTTAAAAAAATTATATTAACGGATATTTATTTTGTATGAAACAAAGTATATTATATTATTTTATTAATTACTTTTCAAGTTCGGAATAAAAATTTGAGGTTGCTTCTTTTCAATTAATTTGAAATTTAAAATGTAAGATAGATTATCATTTATTAAATTGATATTTATAAAATATATTTTCAGATTGACCCGGTCGAAATAGTCCAATCTAAAAAAATTCGAGTTATTTGGGGTTATTCGCATAGAGTCACATGGAATTTTTCCTTAAATATTTGGATTTCAAGTTATTGGTCTCGGCAGATGATCATAGAATGGAATATAATTAAAGACCCTAATAGTTAAAAATTGACAGTGAATATTTTGCTCTGTTGGAACAGGTTACTGAACTTGAAAACACTATCCTCATCATTAACTTCATGTTGGAGATTCCATCGGCTGTTTTGGATCAGCTATCTTCTGTTCACAAGCTCCAATATGCATTAGTAAGCATGGTACTGTCGTACATTGTGTTGATCATTTCAATAGCTGGCCTTGCTCACAAGGGTAAAAAAGCAAGAGTTAGTTTGATGATGAAGGGTTGGATACTTTGGTTTTATTACCCATATCCAAATCATTCCAAGCCTTTTGGAAAATTGTTTGACATAATAGGATTAATTTGTGGTATTCTTCAGTGTGTTTTTGCATCGATAGCGTTTTATTTTTTGTCAAAGCAGAAAGATAACCCCATCAAAGTGAACTTTTGGCCTATAATCTTTGCCTTCGGTCTATTATTTTCTAAAAGTGCTTCTCAAAGTAGGGAAACTTTATCCCACAATAGTGAAGCTTTAACCCCACTTTTAAGGACAAGAGATGTAGCCAATTTTACCATGGATGAGCTTAGTGCTGCCACCAATGATTTCTCTGAGGAGAACAAGATTGCATTTGGGAGCTTTGGTCCTGTACATAGAGGGAAACTACAAGATGGTCGCGAAGTAGTGATAACGAGGAGGAGATTTAAACGAGGAGGGGGAAATGATCACCAGCGTTTTTGCCCGCGTTCTAATGATACATTTGATCGTGAATTGTGGTTGCAAAGTGGGCTGAGCCACAAAAATTTGGTTGGGCTTGTTGGGTACTGTAGAGATGAGGATTATGGGTTTTTAGTTTATGAATATATGAAGAATGGAACTCTGAGGGAGCATTTACACGGTGAGAGCAATGCCATAAATTCGTGGAAAATGAGGATCAACATTTTATTGGATGCTGCTACAGGAATCCACTATCTTCACAGTCAGATAACTCCAATATTTCACAGAAAGATCAAGTCTTCCTACATTCTGCTCGATGCCAACTGGAATGCCAGAGTTTCAGGCTTTGTTTTGGCTGGTTGTTGTGCACCAGATTTCTTAGCAAGGTTTTGCACTAACCCTGCAGAGTATGTTTCTCCAAGTCCGCGCGATCAAAAGAAGGATATCTATAACTTTGGCGTAGTATTATTAGAAGTTCTGACAGGCAAAGTATTCAAAAATATTAGAGGCAACGTGAAAACAAAATTAGTTGATTCTGCAGTGTCAAAAATTTTAGATAAATCGATCATGTTGGATGCTAGGGTCGGTCTTCCCAAGAACAATGAAGCAAGGGCATTGAATCTGGTGACATCTGTTGCAGTTCATTGTTTGAATTTCGATGAGAGTAAAAGACCCACTATGAGTTGTGTAGTTGCTAATTTGGAGAGAAGTTTGTCTCTCTGTGATGGGTAGTTGTATTTTAACTTGTGTAGTACAGTACAACAAATTGTACAATAGAAATCATGAATATCTTCACAATTGTGCAGAACCACCAATAATTCACTAACCAACCCACTCAACATCAATATGCTCTCCCGATACTCGAATTTTATATATATTTTCCCCATACTCGAATTTTATATATATATTCCCATTTAATCTCACCCTATATAAATATCTGATGCTACCCGATTAATCCGATATTTTTTTGGATCCCGAACCAATTTATCCGATTTATCCGATTTTTTTAATTTATATATTTAAATCAAAATTAAATTAAAATCCTAAATTAATACCAATAAACAATATTAAATACCATAAAAATATTTTAAAAATACAACAAATTAACATTTCCAAAATTACATATATATATATTATATATTAATTAATGTGTAGAGAAATTAGGATTTTTTTATTTATATATTAAATTATTCGAGTTGTTCGGTCAAATCGGGCTTAGAGTGGTTTTCACCCGACCTGACCCCAAAATTTACTAATCCCCGTAATTGAACCAACCCAATTAATTTCATCCGAATGTATCAGATTGATCGGGATCGGTTCGATTTTTGCACATCCCTATGCTCTATAGTTTCAGAACCTTTAGCTATCAAATGATAATTTCCTACACTGTTAGAACCTTTAGCTACGAACTTTTTCTTACATTATTGGGTTACTTTGCAGCATCTTTCAATGGATTTTTGCATCAATAGCATATGTGGTGTTGTCTGATTTTCCTATCAAATTCTCTCCTTGGCCTATAATCTTTGCCTTCGGTCCATTATATCACTATAAGAAAATATCAAAATAGCAACGGAAAAATAGCAATGGAATTCATTTCGTTGCTAAATTAGCAATGGAATACCAATTTCGTTACTATTTAGCAACGAAAAATCAATTTTGTTGCTAACATTGGGTGAAGTTTTAGGAATTTAGCAACGGAATACAAAATGGTTAGATTTCGTTGCTAAAAAGGGAGAGAGATTTTAGCACGAACATATAGCAATGAAAATTAGCAACGGAATCTAAAATATAGCAACGGAATATATAGGACATGTCTGTCCTGTCTAATCAGCTGACACAAGCAAGCGCTTATACCTTCCACCTGCTGCCTATCACATCGTCGCACACCTACTCTAATACCAGTTATCACACTCCAAAGTACTTAAGTACCCTTCTCAAAGAACTCCTATAAAGAGCCTAAAACGCAATGACTCCAGGTGTTAAGTACTTAAGTACTTAAGTTTCGGAGTGCTAATGTCCGGGTCCGACTGGACACTCCTTCTTGCAAGTTCCTTCATCCGACCGGATCTCCAGCTGCCGACTCTCCCTCTTACAGATAAAGAAGTTTCTTGCTTTATAGTTTGCTCCATCTTTCAATGGATTTTTGCATCAATTTCATACATATTTATGTCTTGGCACGTTGAGAATCCTATCAAAGTCTCAATTTGGTCTATGATCCTCGCCTTTTTTCTAGTATTCCACTCTAGACTTTCAGAAAAGCATTTACGAAAAAGATCAAAAAACTTCACAGAGTAGAGCAATTTACTCTGGTTGAACTTGTTGCTGATACCCAAATTGGTACCAGCAGGCTTGCTGTTGTTTATAGAGGGCGATTACTGGATGGTCGTGAAGTGTGTATTAGTAGGAGAGTGATTGGTGAAGGAGATGAGTTTAAAGGAGCAGAGAGTGTACATGAATCAGCACTAGCATTCTATTCAAGGCTTCACCACAGGAATTTGGTTGGGCTGGCAGGATATTGTGAAGAGGGGGCTGAGAGGCTTTTAGTTTTTGACCACATGAAGAATGGATCTCTTAACCGGCTGCTGTTTCATAAGGACTATAGTGTAATTGATTCCTGGGAAATGAGGATTAAGATTGCGGTTGATGTTTCAAGAGGAATCGAGTATCTTCACTATTATGCAGTCCCACCTATAATTCACAGAGCAATAAATTCTTCCTGCATCTTTTTTGACGAGAATTGGATGGCTGGAGTTACAAATTTTGTACGAGCAATGGTGAGTATTGAAGCTGAACCGGATTACAAAAGTGGTGTATTCGTTTGGTGTTGTATTACTAGAACTTTTGACAGGCAAAACTGCTACATTCAAGGACAGTGACAATGGAGGTAGAGTAACAAGTCTATCAGATTTTGCAGTTCCTAAGATATTGCAAAATCAATATGTCCAGATTTTGGACAGCAGGATCGGTCCACCTGAAATAGATACTGAAGCTGAAGCAGTGGAAATGGTGGCATATACTGCAGTTCAGTGTGTAAATTCAGAAGGAATTAACAGACCAAATATAAGAAACGTTGTTATGAATTTGGAGCAAGCTTTGTCGCTGCTTAATGATAGTACCAGTATTATCGACACAGAACAGCTACAGAACAGTCCTGCTGCTGGATTGGCTAACGAAAACCACTCACATCAATCTTGACAGGAAGTAATGCTGCAAGTTTTTTTTTTTTTGTTGGTTTGGCTAGGAAAATGAAGGTATTATTATAACAACATATGAAATTGTTTATTCATGAAAAAGTATCAATTTAGTATATATTTTGAAATTAAAAAAATAATTTGTTATGCCAAAGTATAATTCAACTTCTCACCAAGTCATCAGTCTTAATTTTTAGCCAAATTAGAAAAAAAAATGTTAGTAGTTATTTTCAAAGATTATAGTATTTAGATACTATTTTGAGTTTCTATATTAATTAAATTTAGTAAAACTTTTTATTTTTCTTGTATCTTTTACAATCATCCAATTTATTGTACAAATGCTGGAATACAAAACTATCTGAACAGTTAGCATTAAAAATAGAAAAAGAAAAGGGCAGATCTGACTTACCAGAATTGATAGAAGTGATAATGTAGACTTGCAATTTATTATTTGCAAATTTGTAAGTAAGGAGAAAGAGAGAAGTTGAAGGAAAAGGATGGAATGGGCGGAATAGGCAAGAAGAAGATTTAAACCACAAACACAAACAATCCTTAAATTCTGGAAAATCTTCTTGCCCAGCCGCCCATCTCCATTGTCTTCCTCCTATCCTCTTTTTCTCTTCTCAAAACACAACTTTGAATCAGAGCGTCATCACAGATGGATAACTTCTTTATAGGCTGCAACCAAAACCACTCTTTTTTACATTCAGTTTACATTCCTCTCCTTGCTTTTTTCGGTATTTGCATTTCAACCATCCTTTTTCTTTTTCTTTAAAAGAGTTATCTTTATCGAAACGCGCTACTAATATTGGAAGATGATTTGGTGCATAGATGTAGAGTTAATTCCATCCATTTTTTAATTTATAATCAAATAATTATAATAAAATAATTTATAATATAAAAATTATTAAAATTTTATTTTATTTTAATTAAAATAAAAATTATCTAAAAATTAATTTTTTATATCATCAAAATGATAATTAAGTAAATTATATATAATTATTATGTTATTTTAACACCAATTAATTTTATAAATAGATTATGATTAGTTAGTTTAATTTTTTTTGTTTTCTGTATATGTCATTTTTTTTATATTTACATGATAGCATGAAACTTTTTTCATCTAATAGTTCAATTTATAAAGGTTATTGATCTTAAAATTATGTGATAATCATATGTGACGTACTTAACTGTTACTTCAATAATATAAAAAATTAATTTTTAGGTTATTTTTACTTCAATTGAAACAAAATTAAATTTTTATGATTTTTATGTTATAAATTATTTTATTTTGACCATTCGATTATAAGCCCAAAAATTTGATGACCACCAAGTAATTAACTCCCTAAATTTATGTACCGCATATTATACAATATTAAATTAAATTATTAAAATATATTAATTATTTTAATTTACTGATTAAATAGTACTGATTTTATTTTTTTTACCTATCACTTTTTTATTTTTATAAAACTTAAAAAATATTAATTAAATTTAAATTTAATATTAAATTGTCTAATTTTAACTGAATTATTAAATTTAATTAATTTTAAATAAATTAACTTTTATTGAAAAATAAATTTGAATTAAAAAAATTATATTATATTAAAAATTTAAAAATAATATATAAATAAATTTTAAATTTACTAAAAAATAATACATAAAATAGAACGGCCAAAGTGCATAAGTATAATTAAATGGTACTTAGATACTCTATGCACATAATTCTAGTTCAAAATCCCTAGTTAAAATATAATCAATCTCTGCCATTCTCTTTTACTTTGTTGTAATTTGCAAATGCAGTTTTTTAACTTAATAAACGTGGTGTTCAAAACTAATTCCTTAAATTTATTCAAGGTAGTGAAAAATGCTCTATAAACACTCGTGGGATTAACTTTGACGCATTGAAGGAAAACTCTAAATGAAAAGGGATAACAGAAATTTTACCATAACTGACTAACTAACTAATATATATATATATATATATATATATATATATAATTGAAAAAAGTGTAAGCAACAGTGATATAGCAAATATTAGTTTAAATTCTCTCGCCATTGATCTGTGAACCGAGCTTCTGGACTACTATGCAAGACCTCTGTTTTACTTTTAATTTTACCCTTTTTTTATCTGCAACAAACAACGTTCTTGGTCAAGGAGTCTATGAAATAACGTCTCTTGGGAGCGTCTGCATCGGAGAGAGATACTGAATGGAGATCTGGGGACTCTGTACATCTAGCCTGAAAACTAAATGAATAAAGTTCAACCAGCAAGCTCTGCACAATTCCGTCTTTACGACAACAACTGCAGCCACACAATATGGATCTCACCACAGTCGCGACGTCTCAACAAAACGATTGCTACCCACACGCACCCGTATTCGCCGGCGCTTGCCTGGAAAAATCGGTTCTCACTTATCATGAGATGAAAAATGTGAATTTCTTCGTGGAAAAGGGCACCCTCGGGTCACGTTTACATAGGCCAGTGTATGATGTCTTTGATGCATCGATGTTATGTGGCAACTGGACCTGTCTATAGACGGAAATTTTATCAAAGACTTGACTCTTTTTTTTTTTTGGCAAGGTTACGTGGCTTTTAATTTTTTTTTCCAAGCCCGGCACTCATGCTAACAAACCATCCCATGCATAAAAAAAAAAATAAAAATTCTATTTCTTTGAGAAAATAATAATTTCAAAATTATAAAATATGACTTCGACCAAGTTGCAAGGAAATAACCACTTAACGAGTGATAATTTTGGTGATGTTTGTCTTCTTTACTCCAAACCGTGTGAAGCCAGACATTATATTTTGATGGGAAAGAAGACCAAAGCAAGGAAAAAAGAAATTAGAGTAGCAGGTTATTTTAGTTTTAAGGTTGTTGTGATCATAGGTCGATACTAATCCAAGTAGATTTTGAGAGACTATGGCTGAATCCATCATAGATATGGGAGAAGAGAGGAGTAGAGAAGAAAATTATGCATCAAATCAAGAAAGGGCAAATGGCTTGCTTCCAAAGGTATGTAATTAGTTGTGGGAGATAATTTATTAATGAGCTTAATACTTAGAAATTTAAAGTAATATAGTTAGAACTGTTAAAGTAGAAATATAGAGAGAGAGAGAGAGAGAGAGAGAGAGGAAATAGGAAGAAAGGAGAAGAAGAAACAGAGCAGAGAAGAAACAGAGAGATAAAAGTTACCGATGAATTACATTCTTTATTGTCCTATTTATATTAGTCTTCACACTTAACAATCTCGGCCTTTCCTCTGCTTTTGTTACATATTTATTTTTCTTTTTGGAACAGGCTACCAGACTTGAATTCACTCTCTTCATTCTCATCGTTAACTTCATGTTGGAGATTCCATTAGCTATTTTCGATCAGCTATCGTCTGTTCGTAAGCCCCAATATGAATTAGTAAGCATGTTGATGTCGTACCTAGTCCTGCTCATTTCTGCAGTCGATCTTGTTCTTAAGTGTAGAAAAGCAAGAGTTAGATTGATGATAAAGGGTCGGATAGCTTGGTTTTATTACCCATATCCAAATGATTCCGAGCCTTTTGGAAGATTCTTTGACATTATGGGATTTGTTTGTGCTATTCTTCAATGTATTTTCACATCAATTGCATATTCTTTTTTGTCAAACAATGAAGATAACCCCATCAAACTCAATATTTGGCCTATAATCTTCGCCTTGGGTCTACTATTGTCTAAATTTTCAACAAATGATTCTCAGAGTAGTGAACCTTTAATCCAGAGTCGAGAAGATTTAACCCCACTTTTAAGAACAAGAAATGTAGCTACTTTTACTCTGGATGAGCTTACCGCTGCCACCAATGATTTCTCTGCAGAGAACAGGGTTGGATTTGGGAACTTTGGTGCTGTTTATAGAGGGAAACTACAAGATGGTCGTGAAGTAGTGATAAAGAGGAGGGGTTCTCGTCAAGGAGAGAAATGTGATTATCCATGTTTTAAGGATGTATTTGATCGTGAAGTGCTGTTTCAACTTTGGATAATCCACGAAAACTTGGTTGGCCTTGTTGGGTATTACAGAGATGAGGATTGTGGGCTTTTAGTTTTTGAATACGTGAAGAATGGAACTCTGTCGGAGCATTTGTATGGTGAAAGAAATAATAAAGTGATAAATACTTGGAAAATGAGGATCAACATTGCATCAGATGCTGCTAGAGGAATTCACTATCTTCACAGTAAGAAAACCCCGCTAGTTCACAGAAAAATCGACTCTTCAAGCATCCTGCTCGATGCGAAATGGAATGCCAGAGTTTCAGACTTTGCTTTGGCAGGTTGGTGCGAAACAGATTCATATCCAGCGTTTGACACTAAACCAGAGTATGATCCTACAAATCTGCGCGGTAAAAAGCACGATGTCTATAACTTCGGCATAGTATTATTAGAAGTGCTGCTAGGCAAGAGATTAAAAAACAATGGGGGTAGCGTGATGACAGAATTGGTTGATTATGCAGTGTTAAAAATTCTAGATAAGGAATGGATCAGAATTTTGGATCGTCGGGTGGGTGTGCCAAAGAAAAATGAAGCAAAGGCATTGGAGCTGGTGACATGCACTGCAGTTGATTGTCTGAATTTGGATGAGAGGAAAAGTAAAACATACACTATGAGTGAAGTGGTTGCTAATTTGGAGAGAAGTTTGTCTCTATTTGAAGTATCAGAATCCAACACAGCACAAGACATGGGAGTTGGGCATCAGACTAGTGAAAAATAGGCCTTGTTTATTACTTATCCGGCAGTTATTTCTGTTATCATTTCCGTTTTGCTTATTTCTTTGTATTTTTGTATATTTGTGTGTGTATATATATACCATTGCCATGTAACTAAGGTAGTATTTGTTAACTTTGAAAAGATTAGAATGAAAATAAAATAAAATTATTTCAACCTTTCCATACGTTAATTAAAAAAAATTAATCCCACAAAAAAAGTTTAATTATATATATATATATATTCTGAAAAATCAAGATATGCATATCTAGATATATTATTAACATATGTATTCATGTATTTTGTTGATAAGAAACAATTAAAAAATTAAAAAATATATATATTTTTAGTTCATTCTAAAAATTTTTACAAATAATTAAAAAAAATCGAAATACTTTTCAATTTTATCTTGATTATTACATATCTATATTTAAAAAATATTTCAACTTTATCTTAAAACTCTTTATCTGTGTCGATTTAACAAATGTTTCCTAAATCGTTATAAAATGCAGTTTGAAATTTTTGGTAGTTTCTTGGAATGTTGTGATGGAAACACAAGGAAATAACCTCATTTTTCAGTCAATACCTTCCTTATCTTTCTGAAAAGCACTTTTGTGAATCAAGCTAATTTATTTATTTTGAACTCCTTTATTTTGTTATATAATGTATATTTGGAGTAGGGGGAGGTGGAACTCGACGAAAAGGTAGGTTGATATCTAATATCTAATGTAGCATTTTTTTTGGTTCATAAAATTTTTTACCGATACAAATTTTCTTTTTTTTTTTTTAATATCTAATTGGTACTGTTAAAATAATATTTACCTCATTGTTTGGACCCAGCTTATAACCCGATGGTCACAGCGCAGGGCAAGGTGGAGGCAGAACCATCCCCGAAAGTATTTCGGAGGAAAAATTTCCCCCTTCCAAGTTTCCACGGAAATTCTCGTCTCCGAATAAAAAATATTTTATTTTTTAAAAAAATATAATTATAACTAAAATATAATATTTAATAATTAATTATAATTGAAATATAATATTTAATAATTAAAAAATATAAATTCAATTATAAAGCAAATTAATATAAATTTTAATAATGGATAAAATTAAAATTAAATATAATTTAAAATTAAATTATATAAATATAATTAAATTTAATTATTAAATTTCGAAAGCGAATACTACAATCTCTGTCATTGCCTCGAATTCTAAGTCAGACAATCCTTTTCCCATGATCGTTCCTAAAGAGAACAAAATTTAGAGTAAGCAGAGGGGAAAGGGAAATGAAAGGAGAAAGACAGAAGGAGAGTAGAAAGAAGAGACAAAAAGAGGAACGAAAGAGAAATTGTGTTTATCCAACATGTGTCAATTACAACAATAACATCCTAATATACAATTTCCATTAATTTCCCCACAAAATGACTAATTAAATAATTCTAACGTTAGATGCCGAAAAACTGATCTAGAAATCCACGTAGGATTGTAACCTTTTTAAAAAGAAAAAATTCTAACTTAGCATGCCGTAAGAGACACACGTAAATTTATGATTTGGATTCATATCTGTTACGTAAATATCACGTTATTAAAAATTAAAAAAAAAAGATTTTTAACCTCAAAAATTGCATCTGTTATGCAAAGCTATTGTACTATTAAAAATAATTAAATCGATATTAATCAAAATTATATTTACATAATATATATTAATATTAATTAAATAAATTATAATTAAAAAAATAATTGTAAAAAAATTAATAATATTTTTTAAATGTGTTTCGTGTCACCCACTTATTGAATCTCTCTCAAAAAAGGCTTCTTTCATTTGCTTGTTCACACACTGAAGAGTTGATGGTACCACAATAGAATGCAGTTAACAAAGCATGAACACACTTGCAAACCACGTGGCATTGCCATGTGAACAAGTGACCAGAAACATCAGATTGACTAAAAAAAAATTGTCCCCACCAATTTTCCTTTTTCGATTTTTTCTATTCCCTTATTTTGATAATGTTTTTAGAAGTGTACATTAATGGTCGAAAATTCAGCATATAATATTTGCATGCATCAATATTACGTGGCAATAAACAATTACTCCATCTGTTTTTTTATCTATTATTTTTATTAAAATTAAAAAATAATAAATAAATTTAAATTTAATATTAAATTACATAATTAAAATTAAATTATCAAATTTAATTGGTTTTAATTTTATTAAAAAAATAAATTAAATTATATTAAAAATTTAAAAATAATAAATAAATAAAATTTAAATTTTAATAAAAAATAATAAATAAAAGAAAGAGAGAGTGATCTTTATGAGTAAATAATAACTTCACAAATAGAAAACATTACATTAGAAGGTGTGAGCAAATAAATTTGATTATTTTGAATATATATATATATATATATATATATATATATATATATATATATATATATATATATATATATATATAATGACTCTCAAGAATTTTATTTATATTTTTATTTTTGAAAAAAAAAAAGAAAATTAAGGCAGCAAGCTATTTTAGTTTTCAGGTTGTTGTAATCATAGATCGATACTAATCCTCGAAGATTTAGAGAGAGCATGGCTGAATCCATTACAGATAAGGAAGAAGGTAGTAGAAGAGAAGAAAATTATCCATCAAATCAAGAAAGGGCAAATGGCTTCCTAGCAAAGATGAGTGATTTTGGATTGTAATTAATTAATTAATGAGGTCAGTAATTAGAAATTTATAGCAATATAGATGGTATGATACTGGCTGTTAATTGCTGTACCATGAGCTGTTAAAGTTAGAAATGATCGCGGGACGGGCAGGGACAGAAAATGGCTTTCCTCCTACTATCTCGCACAAAAGCGAGGTGGGATGGGACAGTCCTCGATAGTATTTCGGAAAAAAAAAATCTTTCTATCTCCGTTCCCGCGAGAATCCCCATCTCAGCATAAAAATATTTTACTTTTTTAGAAAAATCTAATTATAATTAAAATATATTATTTAACAATTGATTGTAATTGAAATATAACATTTAATAATTAAAAAATATAAATTCAATTACAAATAAAGTTAATACAAATTTTAATAATTGATAAAACTAAAATTAAATATAATTTAAAACTAAATTATATAAATATAATTAAATTTAATTATTAAATTTTGGAAATTGAAAAATTTCGAGGAAGGGACCACAATCTCCGTCTCCATCCTGAATTCTAATTTGGAAAATGTTTTTTCTCCGTTTCCGCCTCCACCGAAAAAATTTTCAGAGATTTTCCCCTCATTCAGATCGATTTTGCATCCCATAATCATCCCTAGTTAAAGTAAAAAATAGAGAGAAAGATATCAAAAGTAAGAGTTAAAGAGAGAGTTAGAACATTAATTTGTATTCAAAGCTTCAGTTGAAGCTATTGGAACTTATCGTTTGATTTTAGACACCGGATATCATTTAGATCTATTTTAAACTCTTTATGTTCCTTCTATTTCTCGTAATTTAATTTCTGTTTCAAAACTTGATATAGATGGATATTATTGTAATCTTGAAAATAGATATTGCAAATATAGCCTAACTTGACATGTTTGCTATCTTTGGATATACTAAACATACTAAATAAAATATATCAATCAACCACATTCATATTCTTGACTATAAAATTAATCAACCAACCTTTGGGCGGTTCTTAAATATCTTACAGTCAATGAATTTCAATATACTCATGACAAAAAAAAATACGATCATGTCATCTCATTAATAGCATCACTTAATCATGAGTAATTGAATTTTATTTAATTTGATATCTAAAAGAAAAACTTTCTAATTTGATCACTTTGGTGACTAACAAATTATTCTTCATATAAACATCAAATTAAACAATCATAATTGATGCGACGCTGTAAACATGCTCACAAAAACATGAAAAGAAGCTTAACTCAACAGTAAAATATTATGAGCATATAAAAGCAATGAAATCAACTAATCACACAAATTCGTATTCAATTGATGCAATTAACGCATACCAAAGCCTTCATTCATGGGAGAATACTTTTGATTGGTTCAAATCCACCTACCAAACATATGTTGTTTTAAGATGGGTCCTACGCATATAAATGACTTTAACCCCTTTTCCCTACCTTAAAACAATTACTATAATTTACACAAAACCAAAATTAATAACTCATCATATAAAGACAGTTCCTAGTAAGGCAGTTCTAACAACTCCTTTTGAATTGTGGACAAAGAAGAAATTTTGTTTAAGACATCTTCATGTTTGGGGTTATTCAGCAAAAGTAAGAGTTTATAATCCCCATGAAAGGAAACTGGATTTAAGAAAATCAGTGGCTTCTTCATTGATTATCCAGAAAAATCTAAAGGGTATATATTTTATTGTCCTAACCATAGTAAAAGAATTGTTGAAATTAAAAATGCAAAGTTCATTGAAAATGGCAAAATTAGTGGGAGTATTGAACCACGTAAAGTGAAAATTCACAAAGTTAGGGTGGAGATTTCTTTACCTCAAATTTCTTCTCAAGTTGTTCCTACAGCTGTTGAATGCTTAGATAACATACAAGAACAACAAATGAATGATGAAATACCCCATAATGAAGTTATTGTCAATGAACCAGTAGCAGATGAACCACAACATGTGGCATTAAGAAGATCTATAAGGGAAAGAAGATATGTTATTTTTGATGATTATTTGCAAGAGTCAGAATTTGACTTAGGAATTGATAATGATCCAGTTTCATTTTCACATGCCACGAATAGTAAAGATTCTTTGATATGGTTAGATGCCATGAAAGAAGAGTTGAAATCCATGGATCACAATGAAGTCTGGGATCTTGTTGAAATGCCAGAAGGTTATAAAAGAGTTGGGTAATGGAACTTTAAGACTAAGTGCGATTCTAATGGCAATATAAAAAGACATAAAGCTAGACTTGTTGCTAAATGTTTCACTCAAAAAGATGGTGTTAACTATAAAGATACTTTTTCTCCTGTTTCAAAAAAAGGACTTGTTTAGGATTATCATTACATTGGTAGCTCATTATGATTTGGAGCTTCATTAAATGGATGTAAAAACCGTTTTGCTCAATGGAAATTTAGAGGAAGAAGTCTACATAGACCAACTTGAACATTTTACTGTTAAAGGAAAGGAACATATGGTGTGTAAACTTAAAAAGTCAATATACGGACTTAAACAAACTTCTCGACAATGGTATCTCAAGTTCAACAGTACCATCACTTCCTTTGGATTTAAGGAAAATATTGTTGATAAATGTATATATCTGAAGGTTAGTGGGAGTAAGTTTATAATTTTGATTTTGTATGTTGATGATATCATGCTTACTACTAATGATCTTGGCTTGTTACATGAGACCAAAAGATTTCTTTCTGAAAACTTTGAAATAAAAGATATAAGTGAGGCATCCTATGTGATTGGTATTGAAATATTATGTGATATATCACAAGGAATATTAGGATTATCTCAAAAGGCATATATTAACAAAGTTCTCGAGAGATTTAAGATGGAAAGGTGTTCCTCAAGTGTTGTTCCAATTCAGAAAGGGGATAAATTTAGCCTTTTTCAATGCCCAAAAAATGAATTGGAACGCAAAGAAATGGAACGGATTCCGTATGCTTCCATAATTGGTAGCTTGATGTATGCTTAGACTTGTACTAGACCCGACATTGGTTTTGCTATTGGAATGTTGGGCAGAAATCAAAGTAATCCAAAAATGGATCATTGGAGAGCTGCAAAGAAAGTATTAAGGTACTTGCAAGGAACAAAAGATCACATGCTTACTTATAGGAGATTCGATCATCTGGAGGTGATAGGTTATTCAGATTCAGATTATGTTGGATGTGTTGATACAAGAAAATTCACATTTGGCTACTTGTTCCTATTAGCTAGAGGGGCAATTTCATGGAAGAGTGCAAAGCAGTCTGTCATTGCTATATCGACCATGGAAGTAGAGTTTGTAGCGTGCTTTGAGGCTCCAGTTCATGCATTATGGCTACAGAATTTTGTTTCAGGACTTGGAGTTATCGACAGCATTGCCAAACCTCTGAAAATTTATTGTGATAATTCTGCAGCAGTATTATTTTCTAAAAATGACAAGTATTTAAAGGGTGCTAAGCATATGGAATTAAAATACTTTGTCGTTAAAGAAAAAGTTCAAAAATAACAAGTATCAATGAAACATGTTAGCACCAATCTCATGATTGCGGATCCATTGACAAAAGGGTTGCCACCAAAGACATTTAGTGCATATGTCGAAAGAATGGGCATAACTGAAAAATCATTATTGATAGTTTGATGATATTTATATGCTTCATTGATAATTTGAGTTCATTTAATGCATGTTTTTGATATTTCAATGCAACCTATTTTATTATTTTGATTATTGTATATACATGAATGAATTATGTTGGCATAATAGGATTTGTCTCTGACAAAAATATTATAGTCGGACCATTATGATATGTCTCTATTACAGTTCACATTGAGTATAGAACTAGTATTGTGATTCATAGAAGAGACCATGTCGATATAATGACATACAACCGCTACGATCCTTATTAGTTTTTGAAGGAAAATCACATGACATATACATGAAAATCACACAGCGAAAAAATAAAAAAATATTGATCATTCATGCCACGCAATATACGACAAAGAATCGAAATATACAATTTTAGAGTTTTAAAACTTATAAGTTTGGATGCTCTTCAAAACTTGATTTTGCAATGGCAAATGTATAAGATAGACTTATACACTTCAGATCTGAAACACCAATGCCAAAGGAGCAGCCTTTATGCTACACCACTCTATTCTCACACACACACACTTGCAAAGATAGCTTAAAATCAAGAATGCTAGCTCTATGATTGTGTATTCGGCAATGAAAATGGTTTGAAGCCACAAGATCTGATCTTGTTCTTCCTTTAGGTTGCTATTGCTGCCCAATAACACAAGAGATTAAGAAAAAATTCTTTCTCTTGAGAGTGGCAGCACTAGAGAGAGAAATTCTCACCTATGTCAAAATAGAATTAATCAATTTAAATCATTAATTTAGGAAAGATAGGTAATGCCTAAATCCCTTAGAATTAGGAATATTTTCAGCCTCCATCACTTCCCAATTAAGTGATTAAATTAATTCAAACTCTATTAGATTTTAAATTCAAATTAATTTAAAATGGCATAAGACATTTAATCAAAACAAACTTACTTATTTACGGTAATTGGTTACCGAATTCAACTAGAATTCCTAGCTTAAATTTCGGCCACATTAATTCTTTCTCAAGTATTATATTTTGATTAAATACAATTTAGGATTTAATACTCAATTAACTTAATTATACATAGATAATTAATTAATTGAAATTAAACCTAGGACATGCCAATAAATTTCTCTCGTGGACCAACTGTTAACAGATTTATCATAAACAGTTAGTTGTTTAAGGCAAAATAACAGTTTAATAGATTTACCTTAAACAGCTAGCTGTTTAAGGCAAAAAACCTGTTCAGCAGTTTTGCCTCAAAAAACTTGTTTAACAGATTTGCCTCAAATAGATAGCTGTTTAAGGCAAAAAACTGTTTACCCATTATATACATTAATTTGACTTTAAATACAAGCTCAATTTAATGCCCAATATACTATTTAAATATTTTAAATTCAATGTTTTGTGTGCGATCCTATAGATCCATTTAATATTGGCAATAAATTAATAAATAATTCAAATGCTATATATATTCTCTAGCAAGATATTATAGCATTTCAAATTAAATGAAAATGCAAATGGCATTTAGTGACCTAATGTAATTTTGCATAATCCCTTACCCTTAAATATCAGAATTAATATAAAGCATGGAACCAATCATCCTTATATATAATAATTCCTTTCTTGATATTCCAGTAACACTGAACTTTTAAATAAATAATGATTACTCATTATTTCATCTCGGTATGGCCATACACTTCTCAGTTCACTGATCAAGTGGCCGATGATATTTTCTCTCTTCTCGAGAGGGGTAATCCCTTTACTTCTCTCATGCTCTCTAACATGGATCAGTGCATATCCAAGCATACTCATACTTGTCACTCTGTTACGAGCACGTTAGGTGTATGTCAAAGTACACAGTAATTCATAAAGAGTTTCATAGAGATTTTAGGTCTAAGAACTCTGATGCAAAACTTGCACATGAGAAACACTTATGACTTGTACCATATAGTGTTCTCATAAACAGATCGAATCCAGATACCATGTTCTAAACATGTATCTATGATATCTGATTGACACTCCAGTCCTTATGATCCGTAAGATAGAACTCAAATTATCAGAGAGAGCATACTAGTCTTAATTCATTTGTTATTTCCATAACAATAACTGACTATGGATATTTAGAATGAAGTCTCATTTGTTTCAAGGTCTTACAATCATGTGCCTCACACATGATAACTTAAACCGAAATAATATTCTTGGATAGTTCTATCAATTGATATGCACAGCAATACAATAGATAAAATAAATGTCTCATTTAATAACTTAAGTATTTTATAACAATGCATTGGGGTTAGGGCTTACACTAACAGTTTTATGCTCAATAGTGATTTTTATTTGTTTGACCAATTTATGAGAGGATTTAGCTTAAACTATGCATATTATGTTTGTTATTAAACCATAAAGTTAAAAACTGACACATGGGCCAAATGGGAGAATGTTGGATTTCATTAATTAGTGGCTCGCATGTGTATATGTATTATTAATTATGTATTTATTTAATATTGAATTTGTTAGGTTTAATAATATTAAGTACTAAAATCATATTGGTCAAAAAGGAATAATTTTTATTAACTATACATTGATGGAATGTCAATTAAAAAGGATAATAAAAATAAACTAGCCCTCTCTCTAAATCAATCAACGTGACTTTTCTCTCCATCAAGAAAAGCATTATGTTAAATTAAAATTCTAGGATTTAAAGAGAGAGAAACTCAATTTTAATTAAGAACTTACTGTGATTACTTGATAATTAAGTGTTCATCATGAATCAAGGTACATATCTTTCCGCTAATTTATTGCTTTATAAAATTTACAAAGTTCTGCAATTTGGGAATTAGGGTTTATGCATAATTATTTTGCATATCAGAAATTAAAGTATGAATCTCTTATTATATATAAAATAATTATGCATAAACCCTAATTTCCAAATCGCTGAACTTTGTGAATTTGATAAAGCAATAAATTAGCAGAAAGATATGTACCTTGATTCATGATGAATACTTAATTATCAAGTAATGACAGTAAGTTATTGATTAAAACTGAGTTTCTCTCTCTTTAAACCCTAGAATTTTAATTTGACAGAATGTTTTTCTTGATGGAGAGAAAAGTCACGTTGATTGATTTAGAGAGAGGACCAGTTTATTTTTATTATCCTTTTTAACTGGCATTCCATCAATGTACAGTTAATAAAAAATTATCCATTTTTGACCAATAGGATTTTAGTACTTAATATTATTAAACCTAATATATTTAAGATTAAATAAATATATAATTAATAATACATATACACACGTGGGCCACTAATTAATGAAATCCAACATTTCCCACTTGGCCCATGTGTCAGTTTTTAACTTTATGGTTTAATAACAAACATAATATGCATAGTTCTAGCTAAATCCTCTCATAAATTGGTCAAACCAAAAAAATCAATATTGAGCAGAAAACTAATAAGCATCAGAGTGGTTGTATGTTATTATATCGACATAGTCCCTTCTGTGAATCACAATACTAGTTCTATAATCAATGTGAACTGTAATAGAAATATATCATAATGGTCCGACTATAATGTCTTTGTCAGAGATAAATCCTGTTATGTCAACATAATTCATTCATGTATATACAATAATAAAAATAATAAAAGAGGATGCATTGAAATATAAAAAACATGCATTAAATGAGCTCAAAGTGTCAATGAAGCATATAAATATCATCAAACTATCAATAATGATTTTTCAGTTATGCCAATTCTTTCGATATGTGCGCTAAATGTCTTTTGTGACAACCCTTTTGTCAATGGATCCGTAATGAAAAGATTGGTACTAACATATTCAATTGACACTCGTTGTTTTTTAACTTTTTCTTTAATGATAAAGTATTTTAATTCCATATGCTTAACATTGTTTAGAAACTTGTGTTTTTCTAATTATTGATGGTTTCTCTCTACTGATTTTGTATTTCAAAAGAAAGGTTTATTGATATTCTATTTGTATATAACATTATCGCTGGAGAATTGCTTGTGTTCCGCTGCGTCAAAACCCTTGCCACTTTAAGGTACTGCTGATGGAAAAGCATTTAATGTTGCCTTTATATGATGGGTTATTAATTTTGTTGTGTAAATTATAGTTTGATTTATGGTGGGGAAAAGTGGTTAAAGTCATTTATATGCGTAGGACCCATCTTAAAACAACATAAGTTTGGTAGGTGGATTTGAACCAATTTAAAGTATTCTCCCATGAATGAAGGCTTTGGTCTGCGTTAATTGCATCAATTGAATACGAATTTGTGTGATTAGTTGATATATATTTATATATATATACACTCTGTTTGTTATTTCCATGAAATGACAAAGATTATTACTCTCTCCATTTTTCTATCAGTCACTTTTATTATTTTCATTAGAATTAAAAAATAATAAAAAGATTTAAATTTAGTATTAAATTACGTAATTAAGACTAAATTATAAAATCTGTTTGGTTCTGACTTTATTTAAAAAGAAAAATAAATTGAAAAAATAAATTAAATTACATTAAAATTCAAAGTGACAGATAAATAGAATTTAAATTTTATTCAAAAGTGACAGATAAAAAAACGGATGGAGTATTTTTCTAGTTAGCCATCATAAGTATCATTAGATAATAGCTAGGTTATATCAACTAATTTATTAGTTTAAAATATATGCAAAATGCAATACAATAATATCTGTTTAATTTTTTGGAAGGTAAACTAGAAAAAATGATAATAACAATCATTTTATATGGAAGAGAATTAGCCTAGAAATAGATGATAACAACCCATATGGAGGGGCTGTTGAGGCACAAGGGAATGCATATGGACAGAAAACTGAGATTAGATTTTGGGCTCGATTATTAGAAAATGTGGATTATAAGGTTGAGTTATACAATAACTTATAATCCATACACGTATGTTTTAAATTTTAGGATAGATTACACGGGTTATAATAATCTAATAAAAATATAAGGAAAATGAATTAGATAAATTGAATTAAATGGGTTGGATGAGTTACTTTATGTTTTTAGCACCACTATTTCTAATTATGTTTACTGTATCACCATAATTTGAAATTTAAAAAAAAAAAAAAACAAAAAAACAAAAGAAGGATGTCTCTAACTTTGGCATAGTATTGTTAGAAGTTCTAGTAGGCGAAATATTCAAATCCAATGCAGGCTTCGTGATGGCAGAATTGGTTGATAATACAGTGTCAGAAATTTTAGATAACGAATGGACCAGGATATTGGATCATGGGTCGGTCTGCCCAAGAAAAGGTCAGCAAGGGCATTCAAGCTAGTGACATCTACGGCAGTTGACTGTTTGAATTTGGGTAAGAGTAGAAGACCCACTTTGACTTAAGCTGTTGATAATTTGGCTAGAAGCTTGTCTCTAATAGACGGCGTGCATAAGTGGCCGTAAAACCACAAATTTATTGGATTTATGTTTAATCTTTCTGAGAAAGCAGTTTGATATTTGTTGGTAGTTTCTTAGAATGTTGTGATCAAAGAGCAGGTAAATGGCCTGCAATTTTTCCTTTCTGAAGTGAACTTCTTTAGCAGCAAACAGCAAATTCTAATCTCATCAAGAGCAAAAACAATAGCTCTATTATAATTACAGTAAAATAAATATCAGATATTCATTCTCACATTACAGCATGAACCTGTACTGTGAAATTCCTGCACAACTTACAGACAAAACAAGATGTTTATTCTACGTTACACCGAAACAGAAATCGCATAACCAAACACTAGCTCAGAACAAAAATACATTAACAAATGCTTAGTGACTTTGTACATCACGCGCTACTAACAGTCTCAAACAAAATCAAAGTGGAGGAGGAGCCTTACTGAATTGTACCTTACCCCTTTACGATCATGGAGTCGAACTGCCCGAATACCTCTCCTTATCTCAGACACAGGAAGGCATGTTTGGCCTCCAAAATCATCCTTCTCAGACATATCATACTCATGAACCTCAATGCGAAGCAAAGCCAGCTCTGGAACAGTTAATGGGAACTCGAATTCCTCATCCCACACGGGAGTCCAATTGTCCTCCAGTGTCTTTGTCTTCTTCATAACTGTATCAGCAGGGACCCCAGCAATCCCTATCTGCTCACCAAGGCCAAATACCACAATTTGTTATTATTTTCAATAATGCAACGGCATTGATTAGATCAGGATTATGAAGAGAATGTTGATCTGCTTACTTTTGTATAGAAATCCGGTGGCGAATATGCATCAAAATGAGTGTGACGGAAATCAAAGTACCAACCTTCTCCCATATACACTTTCACCTGTTGAAGGGGGAATGGTAAACCAAACAAATGAACATTATGATTAGAAGTTTTTCAAGAACCGATTCAGGTAAAACAATTGCAAGTGTTGTGAAAAAGGAACAACCTTCAAAGTTGTCTTCACAGTTAACTTCACTCTAGGATCAAAGACTTCACCATGTGGACCAGACTTCAGTAGAAGATCTGGTTTCTTGACAAAGCCACATCCACCATTGGCTCTAAACATTCCTTGCATCAACCACAGTGATCTTCCATGTCCCTGTCAACAAGAGAGGCAACCTTCAGTAATTGAAATCAACAAACCCTTTGCACCTATTTTTCTCCCAAATTATATTCAAGGGCGGCAAAACACATCTCTAATGGTATTGCTATTTAATTCATCAGTCCATTCATGACATGATTAAGCAATAGAATGATGTAAAATTTAGGTTCTTTGCTCTACATTGCAAGACAACCTAAACTAAATAAGCATTTAGGAAAGAAACCTGCATATTGAAAGCAACCATTTGAGCCCCATGCATCCACCCAATTAGTGGGTTGTAATTGGATGACGTAATACGAGTTCCCTTCGGGTACACCCTCAGAATATTCCGCTGTGTGAACCTACATTACAAGCCAATCATTGGAGCATATAGATTTTGATTGTCCAATGTGCTATGGCAAAGCAAAAGTGGATTACCAATGCATTGACATAGTAATCAAGAGTCGCATTCTAGATTGGAGGACTGCAAAAGCCCCACCACAGACAATATAGCAGGACAAATTATAAAATTGTTTAAGTAAGACAAATTCCAGCAATACGCGATAGACATAATACATTTGCAAACACTTAAACTTAGGCCAAAAGGTCATTTAGACATCTCAACTTTTCAAACAACTAAACTTGTGAATTTTTGTTACTTTTAAACAACTTTTGCTGGCATGAGGTAAACATGGTTGTAATATTTGCAAGTCATGTGCTTTGCCAATCAATAAAATGTGGCTAATGGTAACCAAATTGGTATGTTCAGATGTCTATGATTTTTCAAAAAGTTAGAAGTATCTAAATGATTATTTGTGCCAAGTTCATGTGTTTAGAAATATATAAAGCCTATCGAAAAAAAGAAAAACCTTTCAACCATGACCCTAGTATTGTACATAACTATCACATAAATTAGTAATATCCTCATGTCCATCTTTGCTTCGTGATGGAGATGGATGCACGTTTAATCAGCGCAAAAATAAGACTTCGTGACACAAAATTCATCAATACTCGTTTTACCTGACGATTTCTTTTCCATGAGTTTCTGCAGCCTTTTCAAGCTGTTGCTCGCTTAAGCTAAGACGTCTCACCTTATCAGGATCTACTTTCAGACATTCTTCTATACCACCTTTGGGCTTCCCAGCATGGATAGCAATTAAATGCTTATATTCTGATGCTCCATTATGCTGCGACTTAATACTTCCTTCTTCGTCATCATTATTATCATCTTCATCCAGTTCATTCTGAAAGAAGAAGACAAGTCAGCAAACAAGCAGAAAATCAGGTTTAGGCTTAAGTCCGAATCATCTACACCCACCTTGTCATCAGGCCAAGTACGGCCTTTATAGTCAGAGATTTCTTTCCCCCAGGCTTCTTCATCAGAAGCCTTGCCACTCACACTCTGTGAATCACTTCGCATTTCCTTGGCTTCGAGGTATTCTTTTGGTGGTTTGGTTGATATTATAATCCTTCTCTTCAATGATTCAGGAGAGGGAAATTCCTTTAAACATTCTGAGCCAGGAGTAAACAGGATGTCTCCAAATGTTTGAGTGATCATCTAGAAATTATCCAGAGCAATAAATCATTTGACAATAAGGAAATCAAATCCCTAAAAATAACAAACACTCACCTCAGCCACTTTAGCCTGAAGATCTGGAGTGAGGTGGTCTTCCAGAGTTATAACAACTGGGTATTCTGAAGCAGTAAAGGCATACTCCTTGATGGACTTCAAACAGTTGATAAGTTCCACAGGAGTCGTCAATGTCCTATATTAAGGACACAAAACAAACAGTTCCAAGACAATAAATGCATGACTCCAGTGATTTATACTCACTCTATTTTTTTTATCCGTCACTTTTGTTGTTTTCACTAGAATTAAAAAATAATAAATAAACTTAAATTTAGTATTAAATTGCGTAATTAAAATTAAATTATCAAATCTAATTGGTTATAACTTTATTGAAAAAAAAATAAATTAAATTATATTGAAAATTTAAAAGTGACAGATAAATAAAATTTGAATTTTATTCAAAAGTGACAGATAAAAGAGAACAAAGGGAGTACCAACTATAAGCTTCTCCGAACCCACAAGTTGTAATAAAAGAAGAAAGTCAGTGACTACAAAGTCAACTTCCTTAAATGACAATTTCACAAGGCATAAGAATTTAATATAGAGTAGGCTGATCCTTTATCTGATTTTATCATTTAAAGCTAAAATGTAGTTTAAACTTTGTATATTTTTAGAAAGGAAGATTCATTTTTTAAATTCCAGAACAAAATCAATCTAAATCATTGTATAAACAATATGTATCAGTTCATTGATTCCATTTATGATTGGCAATTCAATGCCATGTTCACAGAATAAACAGCATACCTCCCATGAAGGACATCCACATTGTCCTTGTTGGAATTAGGCCATATATCCAATTCAATTACTCTCACACCTTTCTTCAGTGCCTCTATGATAGGAACATCGCTGCAGTCACTACTGAGTTGATTCCCAGTAAGATACGAATTATGCCCCGTGTATATGAAATAATGCGATATAGGAGCAGTCATATCTTGGTATACCTGAAATTCGAGAAATTGTCGGTGAATTAAATGAAAGGAAGATACAGCTTTGTGAAAGTAGAAGAAGAAGAGGAAAAAAAAAAAAGGAATCAAGTATGCAGCTGTGTAAATTATAAAGAACAAGCATAACAAAAATATTGACAAGTTTTTAATGCGAACAAGAACGATGCATAAAGGAAAACCAAACAGGAGTTTGAGCACAAAAACAGGAGTTCATCAAGCTATTTGTGATTTATTGAAGGGCAGTTGACTGTACAAGTTGTTGAGAAAACAAGTCAATGAAGGTGGTAAATGCCAATAGAGTTTGAAAAAAATATATAAAAAAGTCATAATCTTGATCTTGTGCTTCAGAATATACAAAATTCTTAAGTTCTTGAATTTCCTAAAAAATTGAGAAAACAGAACCTAGCAATTCCCATTTCAGCAACTAAAGCAAAACTGTCAAGGGAAAGTAAACAAAAATGGAACTTGACAATAACTCTAAATAACAGACATAACTATAAAATACAAACAAAGAACCAAAAACCAACCCAGCAACTTTCATGCGCTAACTTTCAATTTAGCTACTATACAAAAAGGAGAAAAGAAAACAACAAAACCCGTTGAACATAATCCAATAAAGATCAAAACTTCCACACAAAAACGAAAGTAAAAAAGGAAAGAAAAATTACCCCACGTTTAACTTCAAGAGGAGGATTGAAATCAGCAAAAAGGTACTTAAAAAATCCCTCGAGATTGAGCCCTTTACGGTGAAAAATGTTCAAATGTTTGACCTCGTCGAGGATGGTCTGAGCATCCTCAACTGTAGCGTTGTCTTCTTTCTGGATCTCTACGAGAAACCTATGGAGATTTTCAACACTCATGAGACCATTCTCAGAGTACTGTTCAAACAAACGCTTGATCTCCTCCGGCGCCTCCGCCACCGCCAATTTGAACCTCCGGCGGAAGCAGAAGCATACTCTGTAAGTCTGCTTCGACATCTAGGGATTGGGTACAAGAATCTAGAGCGAGAAAACAAAAAAGTTGAGAACTTTGAGGATTGGTTGTCTGTTTGTTTAATTGCTTCGTCTTGGTGTTGGGGGTGCGACACGGAAGAACAGAGGAGAAGATGCTTTTATTGTTTAGTTAAGGAACCGATGTTTTCCAGAGAAATTAAAGCGTGTCCCTAATGTGGGTCCCAGTTTCCACTTCGATTATTGCTTGGGCCCCAGATTGACAGTTGGATATTAGGTATTGGGATAATAATTTTGGCTCAGATCATAATCCAATCAACCGCAAGTTCTTCTCTTTTGCAATTTCCCAAATATCCAGAAATATTTTTCTGACATTAAAAAAAGAAAAACAAGAACAAGAAGAAAATGGCTGAAAAGAAGAAATCTTTATTTCCATAATTAATTAAATTTTTGTAGATTAATCTATTCATTAATAGCTTGAATTATTTGTACATAAAACATCAATTTTTAGTTTGTAAATAGGCTGAGGGTGTAATTCGATTTTTAAAAGGATAATTTAGTTTTAAAATTTTACATGATATAATGCCATTTTTAAATTTTAAAAATTGAAGTAATTTAATTTTTAAAATAATTGATTAAATTTTTAAATGGTATGTATCAAATTTTTGAAAGTTAACTATTATTTCAGTGGTTAAATTATTTTATTTTTGAAATAAAAAAAATATTATACTAAATAAAATTTTAAAATTTATATTATATTTTTATTAAATTTTAAGACACGTTTGCACTTTTAGCCTTGTAAATATACCAAACATGTAGTAAAATTTTGTTCTTTTTAGAAAATATGCTATTTTTTAACATGATAAGTTGAAAATAAATTATTGACTCTTTCTTCTTTTAATCAAAGCGTTAAATTTAGAAAATTATGAATGGCTCTAATGGTAATTATGTTATTTCTTCTAATTACAATTCAAAATCATAATCTTGTAGTTTATATATAGATAATGATAAATGAAACAAAACAAAGTTTGATGATTTGTCATAATTTCATGCAAGGTAGTTGGATTTTTGACATTTACTAGGGTATAAGATAAGGTCATACTTAGAAGAATAAAAGGTATGCTGTTGTGACAAAATTATTGCCACGTCACTTTCAATAAACGTACCACGCCATGAATATTGACTTTTGACTTCTTCAAAGGGAGATTTAAAATCTGTTCACCTACAAAAAATTATTTCAATTTTTTAAAAAAATTTGTATCAAAAAATAAAAAATAAAGATCATATTTATTTTGATCAGTTTTATAAAATA
Organism: Excoecaria agallocha; assembly: GCA_037975025.1. Taxonomy (NCBI): domain Eukaryota; kingdom Viridiplantae; phylum Streptophyta; class Magnoliopsida; order Malpighiales; family Euphorbiaceae; genus Excoecaria; species Excoecaria agallocha. Next base: position 39,537,997 of record CM075813.1, on the reverse strand, counting down.
AAAAATAAATTTTTCAGTTTTTCAAAATAAAAAATAAATTAATAAAAAATATTTTTTAAATTTTCTAAATAATCTTAACACACACGAATATATATATATATATATATATATACACACACACACACACGTACATACATATATACATACATACATATATATATACATGTATATGAATGTGTTTGTATGTACATGCATACATAAGTATATGTATGTGTATATATATGTAGTAAATGCATACATACGTGTGTGTGTGTATATATATATATATATATATATATATATATATATATATATATATATATGTGTGTGTGTGTGCGTATATGCACATGCATATATATATACATATATATGTATGCACATATATGCATATATTCATATATATATATATATATATATATATATATATATATATATATATATATATATATATATATATATATATATATATATATATATATATATATATATATATACACACACACACACACATGCACATACATACATATATATACATGTATGTATGTATGTATACACACACTTTTGTGTGTATGCTTATATACATACGTATATATGTATATATATATATATACAGAAAATAAATACTTTAATTTTTCATTTATTGATAAATAAACGTATTTTCTAAATTTTTTATAAAAAATAAATACTCCAATTTTTTAAGAAAATAGAAAATAGAAAAAAAACTATTTTCTGTAAATAAACGCAAACTTAGTTTTTGAAAGTAGAATTTGGCGTATTTAGATTATTAAAATGGAATTATTAATGTAATTTTGGAGTTTTCTCATAAAAAAAATAAATAAACATTAAGACACTAGCTAATACATCCATTGGTAAATTTAGGTTCAGTTTAATTTATCACTAAATTAAAAAAAAAAGATTCCAATATTTAGCTATATTCCAATAGCAAAATAAAACTATGGTTCAAATTGTTTTAGTGCAAGTCAATTTTTAATTATTAGAACAGAAAAAAAATTGCAATAGCTAAGTGGAAATTTGGACCCATTTTATCTTTCCTTAGGAATATTATTTACTTTGTTTTATAATATATATATATATTACAAAACGAAAATGAATTGATAGATTGTGGTTACCACTTACCAAATTGAAAATTGGATCTTCTTGGTTTAGTTGAGAAGTATCCACTAAACCAATTGACTTTTCACTTTCCATTTTATAAGCTTCCTTTAAACGTGACATTTTCATTAGAATTTTTCCTTGTAAGTTTCGTTTGACAAGAAAATAAATCCTGATTCTCAAATTCTTTTTGTTTTACTTTATTAATTTTCTGTAATAAATTGTCTGCATTAAAAGATACTTAATATTTACAATTAAAAAAATGCTTAATAGAACACTACCAAATATGATGATTTAATAAAATAAACACATAAAATTTTAAGGGTTTCAAATACATTTATCAAATTTAAATTTAGGCTATATTTGAGATTACATGATATTATATAGTACACATTTATTTTCCACAGAGAGTCATTTATTAAAGAGACAGAAATAATTAATGATACAGTACACTTAATAACTCAAAAGTCCAAAATACTTCCCTTGTTGTCCTTTAGATACTTGGGAAAGTAATTAGGTGGAAGAATAATATATAATAAATTAACAAAATAAAAATTAATCTACTCTACGATCCAGCATTATTGCTACTTGTCTGCTAGTTCCATTCCGCCTCACAATAATCAAACTTAATTACTTTTTTTTTTCTGTCTCATAACTTAGGTGGCAACTCAAAAACTTATTTTCATGGGAAATTGATAATTTTTATGATCAAATTTCTTATTTGTAAAATAAGATGGTAAATTATTAATTCAGTTGGGAAAGAATTAATCAATAAAATTGGATTAATTTTATCCTTGATCATTAAAGTTTGACAACTGTAATATCATGCTAATTTTTTGATGGTTGGATTCTTAATTTTTTTATTTTAATGAGTTTTCTATTATAAAATAGAAATTGAATTATTTTTTCGTTGCAAATTATAATATGGTAACCATAACATTACAATTGCTAAACGTTAGTTACTACAGATGTTGAGAGATTGGAGCAGGTATCTAGTTTGAGTCTTGCTCCCACCCCGCTTCCCCCCTCTTACTGCCTTTTCCTTTTACCGGTAGATCATGTGTTAGGCTTAAAATTATCTACTGAAAAAAGAATACATTGCTATGGGGGACATCTCAACATTCAAAACAAGCTTTTTGCTGTGAAACCTAATAATGTTAATCGTTGAGAGACACAAAGTAATTGCTTGCAACATTTGCTATCATTAAGCTTCAATTCAAAGTAATAATGGAGTGAAATTACAGTGTCAGCACCATTGAAGCTCTCTCAGTCAGACTAACAATTACAAATTTATGCTGACTGCATTGCTGGGGAAATGCTGCAACATTAGAATAGGAACTTGTAACTTGGATGAACTGTGTACCATACCCTACATTTTATACAAACTGGAAGTTCATTAGAAGCCTTGCATTGTTGAGCTTCTCGCCTTTCTTATCGTGTAGAGGGACTGATCGGATTCCTGGTCTTAGCTCCGAAACAGGTAGACATGTTTGGCCACCGAAATCATCCTTCTCAGACATGTCATACTCTCGTACTTCAACCCGAAGCAGAGCTAGCTCTGGCACAGTCAAGGGGAAGGTGAACTCCTCGTTCCAAGCAGGAGCCCAGTTGTCCCCGATTACTCTCGTTCTTTTCTTAGCAGCATCAGCAGGTACCCCAACAATGTACAGCTGCATATGTATTCATAGGAAGACAAGAACATGGATGAGCTAAAAAAGTTCCTTGAAATTAATTTAGCTACAAATCTAGATACATTTAAGTTAGTCTGGCAAACCTTTGTATAGAAGTCTGGTGGAGAGTATGCATCAAAGTGCGTGTGACTAAAATCCAACCGCCAACCATCTCCCAAATAAACTTTCACCTGATGATTTATAGCAAAGATTAAGAACTAAGAATGACCATCTAGCAAATGAAACTAATTCAATTTAAACTGCTATGCTCACCTTTAATGTCTTGATTACTACTAGATTCTTTTTCGGATTAAATGCTCCGTCGCCCTTTTGCATTAGAAAATCAGGTTTTCGCACATAACCACATCCTCCATTGGCCCTAAACATCCCATGCATCAACCAAAGTTTTCTACCATATCCCTGTTAAAAAGAAAAAAGGCAAAAATAAGGTATGCACTATTTGTGTGTATAGCCATAGTATGTTTTGAGCTTCTCAAAGGAAAATCCTTTGGTCAAACATTCATAAGGTTGCAACTATAACCAAACCTGCATATTGAATGCAATCATCTGAGCTCCATGCATCCACCCAATGATAGGCTTGTAATTAGAAGATGTGATTCGAGTCCCCTTGGGATATATTCTAAGAACATTCTGCTGTGTAAACCTGAAGAATATATAATGGAAGCTGTCTTAGCATCAGTTACTTTGACCATTTATGGTGGATGATAAGTTTCTTGAGGTATGTGTTCAATAGGTACCTGACTAAATCCATCCCATGAGTTGTTGCAGCCTTCTCAAGTTCCTGTTCACTCATACTAAGACGTCTAACTTTATGAGGTGCAGTCCTCAACGCATCATGTAAGGGACCCTTTGGTTTCCCAGCGTGGATGGTGATTAGACGCTTGTATTGAGGCGATGCATGTCGTCCTGATTTATGTTCAAATTCTTCATCATCTTGGTCACTATCGCACTGCTATTCATTGCAAGGTTAAACAGGTACTTTACAAATCAATGACGAAACAGAATTTTTATTGCTTACCCTACAATCAACTCCTGGCTCAGCAGCATGACCAGATGTCCCTGATACGAGTTCTTCTTCTTCTACTCCACGATCGTCGTCGTCGTCTTCTTCTTCTTCTTCGGATGAATTCTTTCCATTCAGTGAAACTTCCTTCTGCTTGTTATCATCGATAGCACTAGATTCAAGGTACTCTTTTGGTGGTTTGGTTGAAATCATTATTCGATGTTTTAGTGATTCCGGTGAAGGGAATTGTATTAAGCATTCTGACTCAGGATAATAAAGCATTTCTCCGAAAGTGTGAGTGAGCATCTACACGAGATAAAGATTAAAATAGGATAAAGAAAATCAAGGCTACAAATTAAATATATATAGAAGCAGCAACTTAAACGAAAATCTGACTGACCTCTGCAACTTTGGCCTGTTGTTCTCTGCTAAGGTGGTCTTCTAAAGTTATAATGACTGGGTATGGAGAACTGACAAAAGCATACTCTCTTATGGACTTCAGACATTTGATTAGTGGCACTGGAGTGGTCAGGGTCCTAAAATTATTCAGAATGGATCATATGATGAGATATGATTCACCAATAAATAAAATTAATTTGTGCTCTTCCTATGATGAATAGTTGCACAAGCTCGAGATGTCTTCATTCCGGATACAGGCAATATAATTTGCAATAGATGTCCGATGGAAAGAAGAACATTCGTAAAATGTTCGACTCGAGTAAAAAGAAGTTATGAATACCTTCCATGTAGAACTAGTATCTCGTCTTTTGTAGAACCTGGCCATAGATCAAGCTCAATAACCCTTACACCTCTTTGCAAAGCCTTTATAATTGGGACCTCACTACAATCACTGCTCAATTGATTCCCAGTCAGGTAGGAATTATGTCCTGTATATATGAAATAATGTGACAATGGAGCAGTCATATCATGGTGTACCTGGAATGACATGTAATTTGTCAAAGGAATACATGACATGACAAAGTTCCCACACGAAATTGGTCAAAGAATTTCACTTGCTGATATCACATCATTTTCCAACAATAAACATGAAAAACAAGACTGACCTCAGAAATGATGGGACCATTGAAATCATCAAAAAGCAAGAAATGGAAGAACTCATCAAGATTAAGTCCTTGTCCAGCAGACTTAGTGACATGGTGTCTTCTATTAATGATTTCCTCCACAATCCTCTGCGCATCGGCAATGGTGCAATCCCCCCAATCCTGATAGAGGGCAAGGAACCGGCGGAATTGCTGAACGCTCATGTGGCGATCGCCGGCGGAGAATTTATCGAAGATTTCTTTGACGTCTTTGGGTGGCTCAGCCTCTGTGATTTTGAACTTACGATTGAAAAGATTGAACATTTTGTAATTGTAGCTTCCCAATTCGTCCTTTGTGGGTTCTGGGGATCGAGCTTTAATCTCTTTCTTGTTGCTCCCCATTTTTGGATTTGTGAAGCGCTCTCTCTCTCTCTCTCTCTCTCTATCTCTCTATCTGTGTATGTGTTTGTCTCTGGTTGAATGAGATGAGATGAGAAGAGGAAGAGATTATTGGGAGATTGGAAGACAGGGAGGAGCTCAGGAGTTGACTCCTGGAAAAAAGGAGAGGCATTGTGATTATAAAAACTACCAAAACGGCTTTCGTGTCTTCTTGTTCGGGTCGCCCAGTTTTATATATATATATATATATATATATATATATATAGACCTGGCAAAATTGACCCAAACCCATGGATCGACTCAAATTCATCCAAAAGATTTTGATCCAAATCCAACTCAATCCATATAAATATTCATTGGGTCAACCCAAAATTGATCCATTTTATTTTTCAACCCAATCCAACCCAATACCCATTGAGTCAACCTAAAATTGATCAATTTCACTTTTCAACCCATTGGGTCATTGAGTATTAACCCAATGGGTGTTTTCAAGATTCAAAGATCTTGACCCATTGGGTATGTAATGACATCAATACCGGGCCAGCCCTAAATAATACTTTCCGGCAGTTAATAGTATTTTTCGGACCCGAAATAACACCCGAAAGTTAAAAATTTTTTATTGGATTATTTGAAAGGAATAGTCAAGGTGAGCCTAGGTTTGAAATTTGAAATGAATTTGAGGTCAAATAGGCTTTCAAAAGTCAAAAATACGAAAAAGGTAGCTAGTTCATAATACGAAAAATATATTTTAAATAATTTACTTTAATGTTAAGAATGGACAAAAAAAAAATTGATACAAAAAATAATTATATTTCAAATAAATAATTTAAAGATCCCATTATATATATACATAATAACAATTCTTCTTCTTTTATTTTATTTTTTTGAATAATACCAATTATTAGAATAAGTATTGAAAGTTAATAGCATTAAAAAATTAAATTATAATCGAAATATTATTCTTTTTAATGATCAACTGTTATCCAGTATAGTATATTCTAATCATTTAATTCAACATGACAAAATATTAAATAAAAAATTTCAATACGTTTACGATTGGATATGTTTTTAAAAATAAACATTTAAAATTAACTTAAATTCATGGGTTGATCCAAATCAACCCAACCCATTAATGATCCAACCCATTAATGACCCATATTTTTTGACCCATTAACGACCCAACCCATTAATGACCTATCCATTAATGACCCAATCCAAATTCATCCAATCCGCCCATTTGCCACATCTATATATATATATATATATTATTTAGCTGGTTAAGGTAAAATTTCTGTTATCCCTTTTCATTTGGAGTTTTCCTTCAATGAGTGTTTACCGGCCTTGCAACTTTTGCTATCATTACAATTAATATCTAATGAATGGATTACAAAAGTTAAAAATGGACTCAGTTATGATGATTTCATTTGGTTAAATTTTTCAGAATTGTATTGAATTCCTATTCTTAAAAAAATTGAAATGGCAAAACTATAGAAAAGTAAAAATACCCATATTAAATTGTAGGGGTGTACAGAATCGAATCAAATTAATTTTGATTTATTTGGTTCGGTTTTTTTATTTTCGATTCATTTGGTTCTAAATCGAAATAAAAATTCAATTTTATCGGTTCGATTCGATTCTTAAAATTAAAAAACCGAACCGACCAAAGTTTATATATATAGTATTAAGATTTTAGAGAATACAATTTGGATGGATGGTGTGAAACACGCGAAAATACTTATAAAATCCCAGCAAAGGCAAATTTGCAATTTTTTACTTTAATTTTTTTTATCATTTTGTTTAACTTTAAAAGTTTTGTTTTAATATTTTTTTAATCTACAAAAATCTAATTCACTACTTTTTTTACTTTAATTTTTTTGTTTTTTAATTTCTCAATTTTTTTACTTTAAAAGTTTTATTTTAATTTTTTTTACTCTACAAAAATTTAATTCACTAATTTTTTTTACTTTAATATTTTTTTTTGTTTTTTCAATTTTTTTTTACTTTAAAAGTTTAGTTTTAATTTTTTTTTTACTCTACAAAAATCTAATTCACGATTTTTTTGTAGAAGACTTTTTTTGTAAAAAAAATTAAATTCATGGTATATTAATCGAATTATTATATTCATTTCTTATATAAAAAAAATCTTATCTTTTTCCATCCTAGTTCCTACATAAGGATTATTTTTTTCCCATCATTTTTAAGATCTGCATGATGTTTTCTTTTTTTTAAGAAAGAAATAGTTGAAAGACTCTAGAATTCTATAAAAAGTGTAAAAAATTTAAAATTTAACTTTTTAATAACATTTATAATTATAATTAAATATAATGTGCTAAAAAAATCAACTTATTATAATATTATGAATAATATAGTAGTATTATTATATCAAAGTGGACATTTTGGTTTAGTAGTGTCGTGAGACATGCTCAAGACGTAGTCTTGAGTTCAAATCCTAATATGGGCATATTTTGCATATTTTTTATTTTTCAATTTTTTTAATTTATTTTTTTCAAGTGAATTAAAATATAAATATAAATTCTTAATTTATTAAATATGTGAAAATTCAATTTATGTCGAAAATGGAAAATTAAAAAAAATAAAATAAAAGGCTAATACTCACAGTTGATGGAGGAAGGGAAGCCTGCGCAAATCTGCTGGAAGGATGCCTTGAAGACTTTGGGACTTTAAAAATCTGCACATTATATTCGATAATAAAAAGTAGAAATTAACTTATGAAATTGATTTTTGTCCTTCTTTGTTTATGCTTATCTTTTTTAATCGTTCAATTTTATATTTTTTCTTATGTGAATACGGAAATAGAATTTAGGCAAAATTAACTCTAAAAATTAACTGAAATTGTTAATAAAATTATTACACCACTTTTATAAGAAGAAACTGTTGCAGAAAGGCTTTTGGTTTTATTTTAGAGAAATTATTGCAATATGTGTTTCATTTGAGATGAGAATTAATAGCTATTGTTTTCCTAATATAAGTGTCTCACTAAAAATTTAAATTCGTTCACCAAATCAATACCATAGAAATTTGAAAAAAAAACCATAGAAACTTCTTAGTAAAATAATTGGGTTGTTTAAATCTTATAAAAGGAGGAGAAAATAGAAATGAAAAAAAAATATGAATACAAGTTGGTGTATTAAAAAGAATTGCTTATGGAGAATTACTTTTAATTTAAAAAGTTGACGGTTTGGCTAATTTCCCAATTGATCGGAGTTTGAATTTCATTTTTTTCATCCCATATATATATATATATATATATATATATATATATATATATGGTCAATTGTTTCAATTCGAGTATAATAAAAATAATCAGTATTGAATTTAAAATGTAATTTGAGGAAATAAATTGAAAATATCTGGTTGATAATTATAATTGATATAAAAAATTTATGAATTAAGCATATTTTAATACCACCACATAAGCATACGTATTCATTGTTTAAGATTATTGTTTGGATGTGCAATTAATTAAACATACATACAAATTAGTCCAAGTCATAATTACATTCGTTTTTTTTGCATTTATTGATTAAATAGCTAATTAGGTTTTTTTCATAATTATATTGTATGTATTTTTAATTGGTTTTATTTTGTTGGATATATAGGCCTATTTAGGTTAAAAGCTCAATTAAAAAAAGTCCAAATATTATCCAGAATCGGTTGAACCGAACTGATCGAAATTAATTCTTTTGCAAATAGAAATTGAATTCCATGAAATTCGTTATACTTTCACCAAATTCCATCAAAATATGTGAAATTTGCAAATGAATTCCTTATTTATTTGGTATAATTTTTATAGATATTATTAATCATGAATTGGAATAGTTAGTGCTTTATTTGGTATAATTTTTATAGATATTATTGGTTTTTTTATACGTACTAGATTGATGTTAAGGATATTTAAGTAAATAAATTAGAAATAAATTTTTTATTCATTTATTTCAAGTATAAAATTAAGAAATTTATTCTCAATTCTATACATTAATTATTTTATTCCAAGAATAAGAATTCATTTACAAATGAATTTCATGTAGAATTCATTTATAAATGAATTTAACCATTGCAATTCATTTGTTCCAAGCAAGGCCTTGGTGTTAAAGCACTAAAGTCTGAATTGACTGATTAAAACTTAAAAGCACCTTAATCACATGATAACTATACTCAAGGGATCATAATTAAGCTTAGCAACAACATTCGTTTCATTTTCATTTGTTATTAAAATATATTAAAAAAAATACTTTTAATTGACTAAATTAACTTTTTATTAATTAAGGATTTTTAAGTAAAAAAAGTTATAAAAGATATAAATGTATTTAGGAAACCTTCTTACAAATTAACAACAAAGAAAAATAACCTCTAAATCTAAAATTATTGAGAAATAAAAGTATGAAAGTAGCCTACTTTATTACTATTATTTAAATATATAATTAGTCTACTTTATTGAATGGCATAAGCCCCTCATCTAGCCATTTAATTTACATAAACGTTTTTCAAAACAATAAAAATAATCATTCATTGCTATTTTGTTGGAAGAGACCATTGATTGCTTTTACTATTTAGTTTTCGTAACCCATTGTATTGTCATTTACGAGCAGTTGAAGCAGGAAAAGTAATGACTGAGGTTGTGCACGTTTTTAAAAAAAAATAAAGCAGCACTGAAGGGAGGCAGAGGCGTCTAATTCCAACACTATATGTAGCCGGTTTCCATTTGGGCGTGGGGCCTAGCAGCCGGATACCGGCATGACTTCCTGCCGATTTTTAGTAGCCTGCCAGTCAAAGTCTTATGGGTCGGGCATGCATGTCAAATACCGGCGTAAAGGGCAACCGGTTTCTAACATAAAATCTAATTTTGTTTATTGTAGTACTAGATTTCAAAATTTTTTTAAGAATAATCCTATTTTAAAAAGAAATTCTATAAAAAATAGGGATGATCATAAATCGATTAATCCGCCTATAAGTAAAAAAAAAAAACCGTTCATTAAAATCGATTTTTTCAAAACACTAACCGTTAATAAGTCTGTTAAAATCAGTTAACTAGTTCATTAATTTCGATTTTTCATACTAGTTAACCAATTTTTTTTATTAACCATTACAATTATATATTAATCAAACCGATCAGTTAACTGAAACCTCTAGTTTTTTCAAACCGTGAATTAAAATCAAACTGAAAGTCTATATTTTTAAAAATCTTAACCATTTTTTTAATTCGATTAATCTTAAAAATTGATTCGATTTCGGATCGATTTTTCAGTTAACCTTTTTTCGGTTTTTTTTTCAGCCCTAGTAAAAGATACAAGAAAAAAAAATTATGAAATTTAATTAATATAGAAACTCAAAATAGTATCTAAATACTATAATCTTTGAAAATAACTACTAACAAATTTTTTTTTTCTATTTTGCCTAAAAATTAAGACTATGATGACTCGGTGAGAAGTTGAATTGCACTTGGCATAACAAATTATTGTTTTAATTTCAAAATATATACTAAATTGATTATTTATGTTTTGGTGGTTGTTCAAAATAAAGTAATTTAGGAGAAGGCGTGATCCTTTTCTTCATGAATAAACAATTTCATATGTTAATACCTTCATTTTCCTAACTTTAAACCGGAAATTTGTAGCAAACACTCCTTTAAAACTAATTAATCTGACTAAACTTTATTTACTTTCGCTAAACCAACAAAAAAATTTTACAACATTACTTCCTGTCAAGATTTATGCGAGTGGTTTTCGTTAGCCAAACCAACAGCAGGACTGTTCTGCAGCTGTTCTGTGTCTATAATCCTGGTACTATCATTAAGCAGCGACAAAGCTTGCTTCAAATTCATAACAACGTTTCTTATATTTGGTCTGTTAATTCCTTCTGAATTTACGCAATGTAGTGCGGTATATGCCATCATTTCCACTGCTTCAGCTTCAGAATCTATTTCAGGTGGGCCGATCCCGCTGTCCAAAATCTGGACTTGTTGATTTTGCAATATCTTAGGAACTGCAAAATCTGTTAAGACTTGTTACTCTACCTCCATTGTCACTATCCTTGAATGTAGCAGTCTTGCCTGTCAAAAGTTCTAGTAATACAACACCAAACGAATGCACATCACTCTTGTAATCCAATTGAGCTTCAATAGTCATCATCTGCAATTCGAGCTATCCAATTCTCGTTGAGCAAGATGCAGGAAGAATTTATTGCTCTGTGAATTATAGGTGGGACTGCAAAATTGTGAAGGTAGTCAGATTCCTCTCGAAACATCAACTGCAATCTTGATTCTCATTTCGCAGGAATCAATCACACTACTATCCATATGAAATAGCTGCTTGTTTAGAGTTCCATTCTTCATGTAATCAAAAACTAAAAGCCTCGCAGCCCCCTCTTCACAATATCCTACCAGCCCAACCAAATTCCAGTGGTGAAGCCTCGAAATCAGTGGTGGCAGCAGCAAGTTCAGCCAGAGCAAATTCCTCTGCTCTATCAAGTTTCCACAGATTTGAGGCTGACCTTGGCAATGGCTTTTCTGATAGTCTAGAATATAATATTACACAAAAGGGAAGATAGAGAGTTTGATAGGATGATCGAGATATTCCTTACTTAGCCTTAATAGGTCGAGATATTTAATGCAATTAGGACAAATATTATATCGAAGACCTTGGCTCTACCAGTAAGCTCTAAACTCTGGTTTTCATAATACTTTTTTACCCCCATTCTCCTACTAATTTGATTGTGAGAATCTCCCTTGCCGGAAATCTGTTGGTGTATATTAGGTGACTGAAATCTTGCCACCCGCCATCAAATATATAAAGAAAGAGGGTCCCCTTGGAACATCCTAGCAGGAAGACTTACCCAGTATCTAATGTTTGAATCCCCACTTTCCCTTTTTTATTATTTTGAGACTTGCAATCAGTAGAACTCAAGAATAGCTTTTAAGTTTTGATTGCTTCACTATCTTGTAGTAGCTCCACACGGTGCGCATTTAAGGTCTTTCTTGATTCTTTTATTATTTTACAATCTCGAGAACAGTTTCCCGTTATTTCCATGCAATTTCTCCGTCTTTGTACTATGAACATAAAAGTAGAGAAAATAAGAAATTGGAAAAGAGTAAACGGCTGATGTGTGGCTACACTATAAATATACATTAGCAACAGGATTGGAATACATAATTCAATCTAAACACAGCATAGAATTATAATTTAAGCAAATTTTTAGTTGAAAATATGGCTACAAAAGTTAATTGCTGACTACAGTTGTCAAAGTAATTTTCAAGACACCATGTGTATAAATCTACTTAAGCCACCTAAGAAATCTGAAAACATTACTTTCTGTCAAGTTTGATGTGAGTGGTTTTTGTTAGCCAATCTACCAGGCAGGATTATTCTGCAGCTGTCCTGAATCGCCAGTCCTTGTACTATCATTAAGCAGAGACAAAGCTTGCTCTAAATTCATAACAATGTTTGTTATATTTGGTCTGTTAATTCCTTCTGAATTTACGCAATGTAGTGCAGTATATGCCACCATTTCCACTGCTTCAGCTTCAGTATCTATTTCAGGTGGACCGATCCTGCTGTCCAAAATCTGGACATATTGATTTTGCAATATCTTAGGAACGGCAAAATCTGTTAGACTTGTTACTCTACCTCCGTTGTCACTATCCTTGAATGTAGCAGTCTTGCCTGTCAAAAGTTCTAGTAATACAACACCAAACGAATACACATCACTCTTGTAATCCGGTTCAGCTTCAATACTCATCATTGCTCGTCCAAAATTTGTAACTCGAGCCATCCAATTCTCGTTAAAAAAGATGCAGGAAGAATTTATTGCTCTGTGAATTATGGGTGGGACTGCATAATTGTGAAGATACTCGATTCCTCTTGAAACATCAACCGCAATCTTGATCCTCATTTCCCAGGAATCAATTACACTATGGTCCTTTTGAAATAGCTGCTGGTTAAGAGATCCATTCTTCATGTAGTCAAAAACTAAAAGCCTCTCAGCCGCCTCTTCACAGTATCCTGCCAGCCCAACCAAATTCCTGTGGTGAAGCCTTGAATAGAATGCTAGTGCTGATTCATGTACACTCTCTGCTTCTTTAAACTCATGTCCTTCATCAATCACTCTCCTACTAACAAACACTTCACGACCATCCAGTAATCGCCCTCTATAAACAACAGCAAGCCTGCTGGTACCAACTTGGTTATCAGCTGAGAAATCAGTGGTGGCAGCAGCAAGTTCAGCCAGAGTAAATTCCTCTACTCTGTTAAGTTTTCTTGACCTTTTTCGTAAATGCTTTTCTGAAAGTCTAGAGTGTAATACTAGAAAAAAGGCAAAGATCATAGGCCAAATTGAGATTTTGATAGGATTATCAACGTGCCAAGACAGAAATATGTATGCAATTGATGCAAAAATCCATTGAAAGATGGAGCAAACTAACCCAATAACATCAACAAGTGTCCCAAAAGGCTGGGAATTGGGAGCTGGGTGATAAAACCAAGGGATCAACCCCTTCTTCATCCATGTAATCCTTGCTTTTCGACCTTTGTAAACAAGATCGGCAATGGAAATGATCATGACTGCAAAAGATATCCACATATTAAGTAGTGCATATTGAGGCCTATGCACGGAGGATAACTGGTCAAAAACAGCTGATGGTATCTCTAAGATGAAGTTGGTGATGAGGAAGATTCTTTCTGGGGAAGTTACCTGTTTCAAGAGAGGAATATTACAAATAAGTATCTTGCAAGTTGCCAGGTATATAAAATAAACAAGCTAAAATGTTATTTTGTTCTGAATATAGTGTTTTCCAGTCTTTAACCTTCTCATGCCGGTCATCTGCCCAAACTCGTGCAGTTTTGGTGCCAACATAATCTTCTTTAACATCTAAGTAGAACTCAGATTTATCCATACTCTTCTGTGATAGTTAATCACCTCAAATCCAAAGCAAGTTAGGTGATAAAGGAGGAAATTGATCACAGATGTGAGGGGGTCATCATATGTTGCTGTGAAATAAGTCAACGAGTCGTCTCCCATCGTGCCACATAAGCTGTGGACTTTGAATGCGAAATTTTTCTATTTGGTTCAGTCAAGTCCTTGACTTTTTCAAATTGGGTGAATTAATCTACATTCTGTTTTTGACCGTCGCTAACTTCCACTAGTATCTACATCTTCTTTGTGCCATTTTGACAAACAGTTGCTACAATAGTATAATATAGTGCTCAAGCTTTGATGTGATATCCTTCTACCACCTCAGCATTTAGATTTTCTGACTTTGTATATTGCAATTCCATTTTTCATATCGATGTAACTTCCTGACAGCTTGCAGCTGACTGCTGCACGCAATTTAGCAGCTTCCATCTCTTGCCTCAATGTAGCATTTTCCACCTTAAGCCTTCAGACAGCAAAATTGGCTTTCTCCACCTGTCCACTAGCCTTGCATAAGGCATTTTCCATCTCTGTGAGCTTCTTCATAGTGTTCTCCCCCAGAGTCTGCTTCTCTTTTTTCAATCTTCTATTTGCAATTGAAATTTTTATTGCGCTGAAGCCTTGAATGAAGAAAGAGTGAATGAAAAAGAAGGAAAGAATATAAATGTGAAATAGGAGGAGGAGTTTGAGTTTAAATGTGGTGTTTTAAAAAAGAAATATTTTTAAAAATAAAAATTTTAAAAAATAATTTTTAAAAGGAAAAAAAAAAGAAGAAAGTATTTTTGAGTAGATTTCTTTTTTTTTTTTTGTGAAACTTTCAAAAAAATCTGAAATCCAATTATTCTTGTTTTTTAAATAGGCCCAATTTTACTTCAGTGGGCCTAAAAGAAGATTTATAACATTGGACCTGTGTTTCTTTGTGAAATGCTTACAAGCTATCAGATCATTGGTTTGGCATAGCTATTCATTTCTTTCCTTATGAACTCAATTTAATTCCTTATCGAAAGGCAATTTGTGAACTGACTCTATCTTCCAGTCCACCTGTGTTTAACTTATTTTACGTTTCTTCAGGAAATCAAGCAAACCCATTAATCCAATTGTGCCGGATATATTAGTAGCAAGAATAAAAGATAAAAAATCAAAATCTTTATGCTAGTCCAAATAATTTAAAAGACTACCAAATTCAATTTACACACTACTCTAAATAAAATTAAGTTCAAACATGAATCAACACCAAGTAACATATAAAAATAAAAACACACTAAACCAACAATGAACAAGTCCCGAATCCAAATTTAGTCGGTTCAGTGGGGTTCGGATACCGGATGGTTAATCAAAAAACAGTGAACAAGTCCTAATCAACTAATTAACAATGCCTCATTGATTAATTAATTAATCCTTGGACTGATAAGACATATAATTACTAACAGCTTTAGCACCTTCAGCAACAACATGCCTTCCAAGTTCACCGGGAAAAACAAACATAACAGCGTCTTGCATATCTTTAGACGACAATGTAGCTCTATGTGTATACTGCGAAAGCTTAGCAGCCTGGTCAACAATTCTATCAAACATGTCCATCGTTAAATATTATAAGCTTTGGTTGTATCAAAAGATAACATATATATATATATATATATATATATATATATATATATATATATATATATATATATATATATATATATATATATATATATATATATATAATCAAAGCCATATCATTAGTTTCACGTATCATCAGAGTTGTGAGGTGATTTTAATTAATTTGCATGAAATTGTTATGACAATTAGTTATTAATTCTGTGTGATTTAATTAATTTATGTATGTATTCTTATTATTTTGGAACAGGTTGGTAGTAATTTTTGCACCAGATTTTGCTATGCAAAGCTGCAGCAGCTGATATTCATATTTTTGGATAATTTGCGGTTACTCTTGGCATTTCTGCTCATCAAGCCATTGTTGCTGGAGAATTGAATAAGCTTCAGACAGGAGGTAAATTTATTATTTAAGATCATAAATCAAATAAATACTGATTGATTGAATAACAACTAACTAATAATATGAATTTTTACTTAATTACTGTTACTAATTATAATGCTTAAAATACAGTGTTTATTTTATGAAAAGAAAATACAGTGTATTTATTGAATTTTATGAATAGAAAATATAGTGTATTTATAAAAAAATACATTGTATTTTATTTTTTCAAAAAAAAAATTGTATTTTTAGTAGGTTTTCATGTATAAAATACAATGTTTATTTTATAAAAAGAATATACAGTATATTTATTGGATTTTATGAATAGAAAATACAATATATTTTATTTTGTTAAAAGAAAATACATTATATTTTTAGTAGATTTTCATGTATAAAATGCAGTGTTTATTTTATAAAAATAAAATATAGTATATTTATTGGATTTTATGAATAGAAAATACAATATATTTTCTTTTATGAAAAAATACAGTGTATTTTATTTTTTCAAAAGAAAATATATTTTATTTTTAGTAGGTTTTCATTTATAAAATGCAGTATTTATTTTATAAAAAAAAATACATTGTATCTATTGGGTTTTATGAATAGAAAATATAGTATATTTTGTTTTTTTAAAAGAAAATACATTGCATTTTTAGTTAATTTTCATGTATAAAATACAATATTTATTTTATGAAGAGAAAATAGAGTATATTTATTGGGTTTTATGAATAAAAAATATAGTGTAGTGTATTTTATTTTATCAAAAGAAAATATATTGTATTTTTAGAAGGTTTTTTATGTACAAAATACAGTGTTTATTTTATTAAAAAAATACAGTGTATTTATTGAATTTTATGAATAAAAAATACAGTATATTTTCTTTTATGAAAAAAAATATAGTGTATTTTTTTGTGTATTTTATTTTATCAAATAAAAATACATTGTATTTTTAGTAGGTTTTTCATTTATAAAATGCAATGTTTATTTTATGTAAAGAAAATACAATGTATTTAATGGATTTTTGAATAGAAAATACAATGTATTTTCTTTTATGACAAGAAAATATAGTATATTTTTTTGTCAAAAGAAAATATATTGTATTTTTATAATGTTCAAATTTGCTGTTGAATTTTTTGTTTCCAACGAGTTCTTCTTTTTTCTTTTTCTTATTCAGTTGTTCAAATCTGCTGTTGAATTTTTGTTCATCCAATTTTTTCGATTTCTTATTCAATTTAGTAAATTCAAGGAAAACTGAACTATATATATATATATATATATATATATGTCGTATATGCCATGAATTTTTTTTGGCATTAGATTTCTTTGTTCTTTTGGTCAAAAAGTGCTGCCACCGAAAATCTTTGTCAAAGAAAGCAGCACCGAAAATCTTTGATAATAGGCACCGAAATTTTCTTTGTTTCTTTGTTGGTTCAACAGTTGCTCATATATGCCTATAAAAGGCTTCTCCTTCATTTGCACTATGACACACAGAAAAATAAAGAGAGAGTATTGTAAAATACTGTGTAGTGTATAGTTAATGCTCTAATTTATTAAGAGAGCATTTTGTGAGCAGGTGTAATTAGGTTTTGGATTGAGAGTTACTCCACTTGTAATATTGTTTATTCCATAGTGAATTTATTGCTCCCTTTCTCCCGTGGACATAGGCACATTGCTGAACCACGTAAATTTTGTGTGTTTTTTATTTTTCTTATAGTTTGGCTATTTCTTCATTATTGCCATTAAAATTACTGTCAAAATAGCTCATCGATCCTGACAAATTGGTATCAGAGCCAAGTTCCTTGGATACTATTCACGTATATAGTACTGTTCAGCCATACAGTTACTGTTCATCCATACAGTAATTGTTCATACATACAGTTACTGTTCATTTATACGATACTATTCATATGATTACTATTCACGTGTACGGTTACTATTCACGTGGAATAGTTGGAGCTATTTTTGAAGTTCGTGTTTGAAGCAATGGCAGCTACAAATTTGATATTGAGAAATTTGATCGCAACATAAATTTTTCTTTGTGGAAGATTAAGATGCGTGCCATCTTAATTCAGAATGGGCTTGAGAAAGCCTTATTGGGAAAAGATAAAATGCCGGAGTCAATGACTGAAGAAAAGAAGGAGGAGATCATTAACAAGGCAGTTTCCACAATCCAGCTCTGTTTGTCTAATGAAGTTCTTCAGGAGGTTATCAATGAAGATACAGCAACTGGCTTATGGACGAAGTTGGAGTCCTTGTACATGTCCAAAACCCTGACCGACAAGCTGTACCACATGACGCGGTTCTACACATTTCAAATGCAGGAAGGTACTTCTATTAAAACCTACCTTGAAGAATATACATCAATTTTAGTAAGTCTAGAAAATGTTGGTGCTAAAGTTGATGATGAAAATGCTGCTTTGAAATTGTTGTGTTCACTACCACAGTCATATAAAAGTTTTAGGGACACAATGCTTTATGGAAAAGATAGCATATCTTTGGCTGAGGTTAAGACAACTTTACTCTCTAAAATTATAATTAATAAAGGGATTATCGGTAGTAAAAATGATAATGTAGCAGAAGGTCTTGTTGCTAGAGGAAGGCCTAAGAATAAGAATTCAGGCGGTAGCAGGTCTAGGTCAAAATCTAGACATAAAAATTTGATCTGTAACTATTGTCATAAAAAAGGGCACATTATGGCTGATTGTTATAAGTTGAAAAATAAACAATCAAATGAAGAAAGAAAAGAACAATACGCCGAAGCTAGTGTTGCTGAAAATGAGTTCACATCTGATGTTCTTTTAGTCACTAACAGTGAAAGGTGCAGATTCAAAGATGATTGGATTATGGATTTAGGTTGCTCTTATCACATATGTCCCAATAGGGATTGGTTCTCCACATATAAATCTTTTGCAGGTGGAGTTATTTTGATGGGCAACGATGCAGCTTGCGAAGTTATTGGCAAGGGCACAATCCAAATCAAGATGCATGATGGCGTGATACGAACTTTGACAGACGTTCGTCATGTTCCTGATATGAAGAAGAATCTCATCTCTTTGAGCACCCTTGATGCTGGTGGGTGCAGAAACTCAGGTGAAGGTGGAGTCATGAAAATTAGCAAAGGTGCTCTGGTGGTTATGAAGGCTCGACAGATTGGAAGTCTTTACATTCTGCAAGGAGCCACAGTTACAGGAGCTGCTGCTGCAATTTTTACTCAAATGTCTGAAACCGACATCACAAAACTATGGCATATGAGGCCAGGCCACATGAGCGAGAAGGGCTTGACCTTGTTAAGCAATAAGGGTCTTTTGAGTGGACAAAATACTGGCAAGCTTGATTTTTGCGAGCACTGTATTTTTGGAAAGCAAAAACGTGTCAGTTTCAGCACAGGTACCCACACAACCAAATGTACTTTGTATTACATCCATTCTGATCTTTGGGGGCCATCACAAGTTCCATCAAAAGGTGTTGCCAGATACATTCTTGTCTTCATCGACGACTTCTCGAGGAAGGTTTGGGTTTATTTTCTCAAACACAAGGATCAGGTATTTTTCACATTCAAGCAATGGAAAATCATGATAGAAAAGCAGACAGGAAGGCAAATAAAGAGGCTAAGGACGGACAATGGCTTGGAGTTTTGTGCAAAAGAGTTCAATGACTTCTGCAACAATGAAGGCATTGTGAGGCATCACACAGTTCGCATGACACCCCAGCAAAATGGAGTTGCTGAACGCATGAACATAACTCTTATTGAGAGAGCACGGTGTATGCTTTCAAATGCTAGATTACCAAAGAGTTTCTGGGCTGAAGCTGTTTCTACGGCTTGCTATTTAGTCAATCATTCTCCATCAGTTCCAATTGGCTTTAAGACTTCAGAAGAAGCTTGGTCTGGCAAACCTGCAAATTATTCAAATTTAAGAATTTTTGGCTGCCCAGCATACATGCACGTCAATGATGGCAAGTTAGCACCAAGAGCGAAGTAGTGCATTTTTCTTGGATATCCATCAGGGGTAAAGGGATATAAACTTTGGTGTCCCAAATTATCCAAAGTGATAATCAGCAGAGATGTCACATTTGACGAAGGTTTCATGCTTCACTCGAAAAATGAAGTCTTGGTACCTTGCAGTTCTGATAAGCAGGAGGAGGCCAGTCAGAGGCAGGAGATGGATGTTGCAGACTATCCTGCTCAGCAAGTTTCTACATCACAGTCGGATTCACATCCATCCAGCTCTCAGCAAGGTGATTCAGACCCCAACTCAGTTGAACTGGAGCAATCATACTCTATTGCCAAAAATAGAGAAAGGAGAGAAATAAACAAGCCAATAAAATTTAAAGATTATGCAAACTTGGTGGCTTATGCTTTGTCCACAGCTGAGGAGATCAACAATAATGGAGAACCATCCACATATTCAGAAGCCATTTCAGGAGCTAACTCAAATAGATGGTTGATAGCTATGCAAAAAGAAATGGAGTCCTTGCATAAGAATGGCACTTGGGAGCTCGTTAGACCACCAAAAGAAAAGAAGATTATCGACTGCAAATGGGTTTTCAAGAAAAAAGAAGGCAACCCAGGTGTTGAAGAAGCAAGATACAAAGCTCGCTTAGTTGCAAAGGGGTTCAAACAAGTGCAAGGTGTGGATTTCAATGATGTCTTCTCACCAGTTATGAAACATTGTTCCATTCGCATGTTGCTTGCAATGGTGGCCAAGTATGATTTAGAATTGGAGCAGTTAGATGTCAAAACTGTTTTTCTACATGGTGAGCTTGAAGAACAAATCTACATGCAACAGCCAGAAGGCTTTAGGCATGAAGGCAAGGAGGACCATGTTTGTTTGTTGAAGAAATCTCTATACGGCCTTAAGCAGTCTCCCAGGCAGTGGTATAAGAGGTTTGACTCCTTCATGATCAGCAATAATTTTTCAAAGAGTAATTATGACAACTGTGTTTACTTCAGAAGGTTAGTTGATGGGACATTCATATACTTATTGTTATATGTTGATGATATGTTGATTGCTGCAAAGGATACTTCTGAAGTTAAAAAGTTGAAAGTTCTATTAAGTAAAGAGTTTGAGATGAAAGATCTTGGAGTAGCAAAAAAGATTCTCGGGATGGAGATTTAGAGGGATAGAAAAGCAGGAAAGTTGTTCCTCACTCAAAGGAAATATGTTGAGAAAGTTCTGGAGCGTTTTGGCATGAAAGATGCAAAGCCTGTAAGTACTCCATTAGCTGCTCATTTCAAGCTTTCAGTCGCACTATCACCACATACAGATGAAGAGAAAAAATACATGGATCATATTCCATACTCCAGTGCAGTAGGTAGTCTCATGTATGCCATGGTATGTACTCGACCTGATATTTCTCATGCAGTTAGTGTTGTGAGTAGATTCATGGAAAATCCTGGTAAAGTTCACTGGCAAGCAGTGAAGTGGATTTTGAGATACTTGAAAGGTTCAATTGACACCTGTTTGGAGTTTAGTAATGGTGATAGCAGTTTAGTTGGTTATGTCGACTTTGACTATGCAGGAGATCTCGACAAAAGGAGATCTTTGACAGGCTACATATTTACATTTGGAAACAGTACTGTCAGTTGGAAATCTATATTGCAATCTACAGTTGCATTATCTACAACAGAAGCTGAATACATGGCAGTGACTGAAGCAATCAAAGAGGCTATTTGGTTAAGAGGCTTATACAATGAGCTCAATTCAGATTATCAGGTGACTGTTGTCTTCTGTGATAGTCAAAGTGCAATACATCTGACCAAAGACCAGATGTTTCATGGAAAAACAAAGCACATTGACATCAGGTACCATTTTGTTCGTGATATCATCACAAAAGGAAATGTTAGAGTTCAAAAGATTGGTATTGCAGACAACCCAGCCAATATGTTAACAAAGTCTCTTCCTACTAACAAGTTCAAGCATTGCTTGAATTTGATTGGTGTATGTACGTAGCACTTAAACTTATTTGGAGAAGGTGGAGTTAAGTTCACTATTGATAAAATTCAAGTCAAGGTGGAGATTTGTCGTATATGCCATGAATTTTTTTTGGCATTAGATTTCTTTGTTCTTTTGGTCAAAAAGTGCTGCCACCGAAAATCTTTGTCAAAGAAAGCAGCACCGAAAATCTTTGATAATAGGCACCGAAATTTTCTTTGTTTCTTTGTTGGTTCAACAGTTGCTCATATATGCCTATAAAAGGCTTCTCCTTCATTTGCACTATGACACACAGAAAAATAAAGAGAGATTATTGTAAAATACTATGTAGTGTATAGTTAATGCTCTAATTTATTAAGAGAGCATTTTGTGAACGGGTGTAATTAGGTTTTGGGTTGAGAGTTACTCCACTTGTAATATTGTTTATTCCATAGTGAATTTATTGCTCCCCTTCCCCCGTGGACGTAGGCACATTGCCGAACCACGTAAATTTTGTGTGTTTTTTATTTTTCTTATAGTTTGGCTATTTCTTCATTATTGCCATTAAAATTACTGTCAAAATAGCTCATCGATCCTGACAATATATATATATATATATATATATATATATATATATATATATATATATATATATATATATATATATATATATATATATATATATATATATATATATATATATATAATTTCAATCCTAACTGGTGGTTGATATATGTGCGAATTTTGAGCAAAAGAAATTTGTTAAGTAGTCAACTGCAAATTGAAAGTTAAGTTTGCTGGAAGGAATTCCCTAGTCGGAAGTTTTTGTCCAATATTCCTTCTTAATATTTTACAATTTCCCATTTGTAATGGATTGTGTTTTAATATTGTTAAATATCAAGAGAAAGTGATGGGTATCACTAATGTTAAACTTGAATCAGATTAGAAGTTCATATTCCAACAAAATGAAAGTTTGAATATCAGTTTGCTAACAACTGCAGATGAAAACGTTTTCTATAACAAAATCAAGGGAAGGTCCAATTGCCATCAAACTTTTTATTTGGAAAATGTAATCTCTATTACTAATCACATGGAATTTCAACCTTTTGTTTATGAAATCATTGAATCTCGGTTATTTCTTTAGCTTATTTTTCTTCTGCCTTCTCCATCTTTTTCTTGTTTATTTCTTCTGCTTTTGTTTCTTGTCATTCTGTTACATATGCTTCTTCACTTTTTTTTTTCTATTGGATTAGCTTCTTCAACTGTTTTTTTGTTTTTTCCTTCTGCATTTGTTTCTTCTGGATCCACTTCATCATCATCATCATTTAATATACATACATCATATATATTGCAATCTTAACAAGTTTCTTGGAAGAATTTGCGAAAAAATTGATTTGATTGATAAAAATCGTAGAAGGCAATACTAATTTGTGAGAAAATAGGTTTTATTTTGTAAGATGAGTTAATTTGTAATCAGAAAACTATAAGTAGAGTATTTTTGAAGTAAGAATTTTAGTAAATGATAGATGTGAAAAATAGAAACACGAGTGGGTAATATTGAAAGTTGATTATATTTTTTATGCATTTATGTAAAAACCCCTTCTTCATTTTGGTCAGCCCAAAAACTTAAGTCCATTTTAGTAAATGTTCTTTCTTTGGAAGGTTATGTCCACCCAGTATCCAAGCTCGGTTAGCTTGACTAATCTGAACTGGATAGTACAGAGATCTATTGCTGAGGACAACTCTTCCAACACTGCAATTTCCATTTTAGTAAATTAGTTGGCTATAGTTTAACTGAACTAAGTTTTTTATTCCGTTCGATAATTCAAATAATTAGTTTGATTTCCTTGGCAAAATGCACTAATTTTTGTGATCAATTTCATCCGGTTAATAACCAAAAAAAAAAAAATAAAATACCCAGAATGGTATTGTTTTTGCTTAATAAAATTTCTTAAATTGTTATTCGGTTCTGTTTCGATAAATGATAGAAAAGAATTTAGGTTATTAGCTTATTTTTTATTTTTTTTATCGGATGAAAAACTGGAAATCCTTTCTTCTTCCATAGGCTATCAATCTAAAAGAAAAGTGAGAAAGAACAATGGAGGAAGATAGCTTATTTAATAAATTGATGAGAAAAGAGTGGAAAGCAGTTGCAGAGGACTACAGGAGAAATGGAGAAAGAAGATAACTTCATCACAAGATACAGCCATCCATGTAGCTGTAAGCCTTGGGCAAACAGCGATTGCGAAGCAAATGGTGAATTCAATCGGAGAAACTGAAGCCGACGAAATTCTAAGTATACAAACTGAAGCCTCTCCATCTAGCAGCAGCGCTTGGGAATGTGACCCTCTGCTATCGTATAGCCAGAAAATATCCCAAGCTTTTGGAAGTTAAAAATAAAGATGATGCCACACCTGTTTTCCTGTCGGTTCTTCATGGCAAAGGGCAAGCCTTCTTTTGTCTTGAATTTCTTTTACGAGAATCATCAGCAACACTACCAAATAATGAGTATTATAATTTAATCTAAACACAGCGTAGAATTATAATTTAAGCAAAATTTTTAGTTGAAAATATGGCTACAAAGTTAATTGCTGACTACAGTGTGTGAATTTGGCAAAGAAATTTTCAAGACATCATATGTTGTTTTTTTGACCAAGAAAATTCTTGAAATTGACAATTTATTTCCACGGAAAATTATTTCCATTCACATCAATAGATTGAAATTTTGAATATAGATTTTCGAAAGGAAAGTGAAACAAATTATTTCCACCTAAGAAAAGTCTTACAACATTACAGGAATGTTCTGTAGGTATCCTGCATCGCCAAACTTTGTACTATCAATAAGCAGAGACAAAGCTTGCTCTAAATTCATAACAATGTTCGTTATATTTGGTCTATTAATTCCTTCTGAATTTACACAATGTAATGCAGTATATGCTACCATTTCCACTGCCTCCGTTTCCTTATCTGTCTGGGGTGGACCGATCCTGCTGTCCAAAATCTTAACATATTCATTTTGCAATATCTTAGGGACTGCAAAATCTGTTAGACTTGTCACTCTACCTCCATTGTCACTATCCTTGAATGTAGCAGTCTTGCCCGTCAAAAGTTCTAGTAATACAACACCAAACGAATACACATCACTATTGTAATCCGGTTCAGCTTCAATAGTCATAATTGCTTGTCCAAAATCTGTAATCCGAGCCATCCACTTCTCGTTGAGCAAGATACAGGATGATTTAATTGCTCTGTGAATTATGGGTGGAACTGCATAATTGTGAAGATACTCGATTCCTCTTGAAACATCAACTGCAATCTTGATCCTCATTTCCCAGGAATCAATCACGCTATTGTCATTATGAAATAGATGCTTGTCAAGAGTTCCATTGTTCATGTAGTCAAAAACTAAAAGCCTCTCAGCCTCCTCTTCACAATATCCTACCAACCCAAGTAAATTCCTGTGGTGAAGCCTTGACAAGAATGCTAGGGCAGTTTCATGTATACTATCTACGTCTTTAAACTCATCTCCTTCACCTATCACTCTCCTACATAAACACTTCACGACCATCCAGTAATCGCCCTCTATAAACAACAGCAAGCCTGCTGTTACCAACTTGGTTATCAGGTGAGAAATAATTGGTGGCAGCAGTAAGTTCAGCCAAAGTAATTTCCTCTACTCTGTTAAGTTTTCTTGACCTTTTTGGTGAAAGATTTTCTGAAAGTCTAGAGTGTAATACTAAACAAAAAGCAAAGATTATAGGCCAAATTGATAATTTAATAGGATTATCAACACGCCGAGACAGAAACATATATGCAATTGATGCAAAAATCCATTGAAAGATGGAGCAAACTAACCCAATGACATCAACAAGTGATCCAAAAGGCTTGGGATTGGGATGTGGGTGATAAAACCAAGGCAGCAACCCCTTCTTCATCCATGTAATTCTTGCTTTTCGACCTTTGTGAACAAGTTCGGCAATGGAAATGACCATGAGTGCCAAAGACATCAATATGTTAAGGAGTGCATAGTGAGGTCTATGCACTGAGGATAGCTGGTCAAACACTGCTGTTGCGATCTCTAAGATGAAGCTGGATACGAGGAAGATTGTTTCCAGAGAAGTAATCTGTTACAGGAAATGAATAATTGGAACAGTAAGGTTATATTATTATCAAGCAACTATAAGCTTGACCTTATGGTTCAAGAAATCTGCCCAAACCTGTGCAGGTTTTTTGACACTTTGATCTTCTTTAACATCTATGGTGAGATTAGATTTGTATATTGTCAGTTGGCTTTGCCCAATGTGAATGGACTCAGCCATAGTCTCTTTGTATCTCCTGGTTAGGATTGATTAACACTTATCAAAGAAAGGCACTTTTATTCATGATACACTGGCTTTAGACGGTGTAGACTTGAGATTTTTTTTTCTTTAATTATTTTTACATCCCAAATATCAAAACTGTTTTTTTTTTTTTTCAACAAAAGATTCTATTCACAAAGTTTCAAGTAAT
Source organism: Excoecaria agallocha (assembly GCA_037975025.1). Taxonomy (NCBI): domain Eukaryota; kingdom Viridiplantae; phylum Streptophyta; class Magnoliopsida; order Malpighiales; family Euphorbiaceae; genus Excoecaria; species Excoecaria agallocha. The sequence continues at coordinate 39,511,445 of CM075813.1, read as the reverse complement.
TAATTACTTTCTCAAATACATCAAAAGCTACTAATTAGTTATATTAATAATGTATTTAACATATAATTGATCCAAGTCTGTTAACATTAAGATAGCGTTTATTAAATCGATTCAGATAAAAAATTTTCAGATAAATTTGAAATACTTTCCAAACCAAAATATAAAATAGTCAAGATAAAACTGAAAAGCATTTCGAAAATTTTTTTCAATCGCTTATTAAATTTTTTGGGATGAATTAAAAATAATTTTCTTAAATTTTTTAGTTATTTTTTTATCTTGAAAGATCAATATATGCATATTTTAATCTTATATCAAGATATGCATATCTCAAAATATTAAGATGTAAATAGTTAAAAAAAATTTTTTTATGGGATCATTTTTTAACAAACGCCTGAAACGATCGAAAAAATTAAAATAATTTTATTTTCTTTTTATCTCAATTTTTTCAAAATTAACAAATACTACCTAACTTGATTGTAAAACGAAACAAAACTTTCTGTATCAATAAGAATTTTATTAAAGTTCATTGTGGGCCTTGCCGACAGAAGATTGCTGATTTAAAAAGATTAACTGTGAGAATAGTCCGTTCTATTTTTGTAACCTGTTTCAAAAGAGGAAAAACATATATTAATTTCTACTTATTGCTTTAAATGGCCAAATGAATACGCACCCATTAAAGGGCTGAACCTTCAGTTGGTTCTAATGGTTCTGTTTTAAAAATGACCCAAGTGAATAAACTAAAATTCATGAATAATTTCTTTTGCGCTCACTTAATTTTTTCAGAAAATGATTATTATATTTTGATTAGTAACAATAAAATAACTTAATGCTATTTAATAACAGTAGAGTTAAGAATGCTGGATAATTGAATTTCTGTCAGATACTATTTTCTGCTCTTATATTGGAGAAATTAGACTCCGTTCTATTATTATTATTATTATTATTATTATTAGTTGTAGTAGTAGTGATAAAACACAAAATTTCGTAAAAAGAGAGATCGTCGACCGTAAAAATAGAAAAACTTTGATGACTTGTAAAAAAGGAGATTAGCCTGATTTTGTCAGACAGTAATGCTCCAATGCTTAAGTCAATTATTAAAATATAGAGAAAAAACTAGAGAGAGAATATGTAAAGAGAGAGATATATTATCAATTAATATTTGAATTAAACTCGGTTGAATTAAAATCTATAGCTTTTTGATAGTGAATTCGATCTTTCGTATCAGATTTTTTTAGTGAACCTTCAATGAATCATTTTTTGTGATTTATATTTTTTATTTTATTTCATATATTATCAATTAATATTTGAATTAAACTCGGTTATATTCGTGATAATTGGATCACAACCTCTTTATCTCTTTATTTACTTTTTTTTTAATTCAATTTTAATAACATTGCTTTCGTCACTGCATTCCAAGAAACAACCTACAAAATTTCAAACAGCTTTCCCATAAACATTAAAAACGTGGCACTGTTTTTACCCAAAAGAAAAAAGTGGCAATCCCCAATGGAGAAATTAAAACACTACCACCCATCACATCAAAGACAAGATTTTCTCTAAATTAGCAGCAACTTGCCGTGGTGGGTCCTTTACTCATTAAACAATTAACGGGGGTAACGGCGGTATATGCCTATGCTTCATTTTTCTTAGGCAGAACTTCTAATAATACCATAATTAATAATCACACAATCATATACAAACATAAAATAAAATAAAATGACACAAAATTTTAATGAGATTTAGTAAAAAATGCTTACATCCTTTTACAGTAACAGAAAATATTTTTCACCATTAAAATCGAAATGATCTTACAATAAATTTTCAAATTTTTATGCCACGTGTCATATCATACTGACACGTAAACTTTTTAATAAATTTTTTATTAAAATTCGATTAAAATAATTTTATTGTTTAAATTTGTAAAGTTCGATAATTTTTGTGAAAAAAACTTTCTTTTACGATTATTGCGTAATTTGATCACAAGTTTATTGATTATGAATAAAACTAATCCATGATTTGTATTTCAATGAGCTAAGAGAATTTTTTTCTCACTAATTGCTGAAACTCTTGTAGGACCGTATTTTCCCTCGCTAGTTGCTGAATTTGTGGTGGGGTTAAAGCTTCATGACAACAGTGCTTGGATAAAGGTTCACTGTAGAATATATTCGTTAGTTGGGTTTATTAGTTAGTTTTCAGTTTGTTTACTATGCTATCAGTTTGTTTACTATGCTCTGTTCATCCCTGTTTTCCAGCTCTTTCTCGTGTTTTGATTCACGTGTTTCTTATGTTTCTTTTTTTGCTTACGTGTCATTACTATTAGATAGGTGGTTACTTATTTACTCTTGTATATATATGTAGTCACAGATTCATTGAATCTGATTAACGAAATATTTGACAAAACTCTCTTCTCTCAAGCTCTGTTTACAGAGTATTTCTTCATGGTATCAGAGAGGGTTTGAGAGTTTGATCCTCTTAATCTTTGAGAAATGGTGGATGTTCCAAGAGGTTCAGCTACGCAGACTGAAGCTAGCTCAGAAATAAGACGTAGCTGTGATGGAGATGTTATGTACTTACAGAATTCTGATCATCCAGGAATGTTACTGGTTACCACGCCTCTTAATGGAAATAATTACTTGTCATGGAGCAGAGCGATGAAGATAGCGTTAGGTGCTAAAGTAAAGCTAGGATTCATCGATGGAAGATGCCAGAAACCAGAAGAAACTTCTTCTGAATATGATCAATGGTGTAGAATTGATTGTATGGTTACTTCTTGGATCTTGAACTCTATTTCAAAAGAAATTGTTGAAGCATTTTTATATACGGATTCTGCAAAGGATCTTTGGAAGGAGTTAGAGGAACGATTTGGTGAGTGCAATGGCCCGCTTCTGTATCAAATTAAAAGAGAGATATGTTCAATTTCTCAAGGAAGCATGTCGGTGATGAAATATTTTACAAAGCTTAAACAGCTTTGGGATGAAATATCTTGTCTAGCTCCTATTCCACAATGTAGTTGTGGAGCTTCAAAGAAAATGGCAGATCTGGATTCTAATGACAAATTAATGCAGTTTCTCATGGGATTGGATGATTCTTATGAGGTAGTTAGAAATCAGATACTAGTCATGGATCCATTACCAAACGTTAACAAAGCCTATTCGATGATGTTAAGAGTGGAAAAACAAAAGGAGGTAAATGTGAGTTATGCAGACAGCGCTGAAGGTGCAATGCTGGTCAAATCTCAAATGAATCAAGGAATGAAGGCAACAATTAAAGGAAGCAAAAAAAACAGATTAACAAAGATGATCTATATTGTGATCTGTGCAAGGTGCGAAGGCATACAAGAGATACATGTTTTAAGATACACGGATATCCTGAATGGTACAAAGGAGCAAGGGAGAGGAAGTTTGAAGGAGGAGGTAAAATTACTGTAAACATGGCTGATTCACCTCTTGATTGTCGAAGGAATGATAATGCTGGCTGGAAAGAAGACATGGCTAGCATGATTCAGCAAGGAATTGAGCAGTTCTTGAAAGGAAAGGGCAAACAAGGAAGTGTTGATGAGAATGCAATCAATTTTGCTCACTTTGAAGACTTTGCAGGTAGCAATCTGAATTTTGGCTTAAGTTCTCTTGATTTTATTGCACATGGTTCCTGGATAATTGATACAGGTGCTTCAAATCACATGTGCACTCAATTGCATCTCATTTCACATCCTAAACCTGTTGCTACATGTACACCCGTTCATTTACCAGATGGAAGAATTAAATATGTTAGTCATATAGGTGATGTTAAGCTAAGTGACAGGTTGATATTAACCTCTTCTCTACATATTCCTTCCTTTAAATTCAACCTTTTGTCTGTTAATAAACTAACCCGTACTGCTCAAATAAAATTCATTTTTCTTGAAGATTTTTGTGTTTTACAGGACCTTGTGAATGATCAGCTTTTAGCGGTTGGAAAGGTTATAGCTGGACTGTATATATTGGATAATAATTCATTTGATCCAGATGTCATTTGTAAAGTTTCCAGTCAAATGTCTAAAAATCCAAATACTTTAGCTCGTTGTTATCAAGCTAGTTTTTCTGACTTGTGGCACCAGAGATTGGGCCATCCTTCTGCCATTGTATCAAAACAATTAAGTTCTCAATCAAATGATATAGATATCTCTGTTTTTGATCAACCTTGTGATGTTTGTCATGCATCTAAACAAACACGTCTGACTTTTCCTATGAGCACCATTCATTCAAAAACTTGTTTTGAGTTGCTGCATATGGATTTGTGGGGTCCGTATAAACAGCCTTCTTTAAATGGAGCTCATTTTGTTTTGACCATAGTGGATGACTATAGCAGAAGCACGTGGACTTTCTTGTTAAAGTGCAAAACTCAAGCATCTTCAATCATACACACATTCATTAAAATGATTCAAACTCAGTTTCAACTATCTGTTAAAACCATAAGAACTGATAATGGCACAGAATTTACAAATCATGCGTGCCAAAATTTGTTCTCTAGCCTTGGTATTATTCATCAAAAGACCTGTGTTTATACCCCGCAACAGAATGGAATTGTAGAGAGGAAGCATAGGCATCTTTTACAAGTAGCTAGAGCAATTATGTTTCAATCTCGTTTGCCAAAATATTTCTGGGGAGATGCTATTCTTACTGCAACCTACATCATAAACAGACTTCCTTCATCCATTCTTAAATGGCAATCTCCTTTTGAAATCTTGTTTCACAAAAAACCCGATTATCAGTTTATGAAAAGTTTTGGTTGTTTGTGCTTTGCTACTAATACTACACCACACAAAGACAAGTTTGAATCACGTGCTTTTAAGTCAATTTTTATTGGTTATCCATCTGGTCAAAAAGCTTACAGGTTGTATAACCTTTTAACTCACAAGGTTTTCATTTCTAGAGATGTTGTCTTCTATGAGAGTCATTTTCCTTTTCAACATATTTCTCATCAGAGTTCATTTTCTATTCCTGTTCCTGTGTCAATTGGTGATTTTGTAAATCCTGATTTTCCATCGCAACTACATTCAAATACTCCTTCTCTTCCTACAAATACACCGTCTTCCTCTTCTTCTTCTCAAACTGAAGTTAATCGTCCTTTAGTGGCTGCTCCAATTAGGAAGAGCCAACGTCATATACATAAACCATCTTGGTTAAATGACTTTGTATCCAATACTGTACAGTCCACTGTTACTGCTCCATTGGTTAGACATTCACAGACATCATCTTCTTATACACCAAACACTTTTCCTTTTGTTATTTCTCCTCATATTACCACCAGCTATATGTCTTTTTTAGCAAATGTTTCAAATCATAAGGAACCATGTTCATTTAATCAAGCTAGAACTAATCCCAATTGGATGAAAGCTATGCAAGATGAATTGCAAGCTCTAGAAGCTAATGAAACTTGGGAGCTTACAGAGTTACCACCTGGTAAAAGAGCTATTGGGTCTAAGTGGGTTTACAAACTTAAACTCAATCCGGATGGTAGTGTACATAGATACAAAGCACGTTTGGTGGCCAAGGGATACAATCAGATTGAAGGTGTTGATTACACAGAAAGCTTCTCTCCAGTTGCAAAAATGGTGACAGTTCGTATTTTGCTTGCTGTTACTGCTGCAAAGAATTGGCCGTTGCACCAACTAGACATAAACAATGCCTTTCTTCATGGATATATAAATGAAGAATTATATATGTTGCCTCCAGAGGGTTATGCTAAGGCACATCCTCATCAAGTGTGCAAGCTTAGGCGCTCATTGTATGGGTTAAAACAGGCCTCTAGACAGTGGAATTATGAGTTTACCTCAAAATTACAGAGTATCGGTTTCAAGCAATCCAGCCATGATTCTTGTTTATTTGTTAAAACTTTACCAGAAGGTTATCTTGCTCTCTTAGTGTACGTGGATGATGTTCTGCTTACTGGACCAACCGAGCAGGATATTCAACTGGTGAAGGATTTCTTGCATAAGCAATTTACCATTAAAAACATTGGTCCAGCAAAATATTTTCTTGGGCTTGAATTAGCTAGGTCTGACACAGGTGTTTATGTTAATCAACGTAAATATACTCTTGATCTTATTGAAGATGCTGGGTTAATGGGTTCAAAAGGTGCAGCCACACCATTGTCCAAGACTTGTAAATTTGATGATGAAACTTCTCCTCTTCTTGCTGACTCTGATAAGTTCAGAAGGCTAGTCGGTCGCCTATTATATCTAGGATTCACACGACCTGATATTGCACATGCCACTCAACAACTTAGTCAATTTGTTCAACATCCTACTGAGCAACATTGGGCTGCTGCTTTGCATGTGCTTCGTTATTTGAAGTCTTCTCCTTCGCTGGGATTATTTTTTCCAGCAAATGCTGATTTTCTTCTTCATGGTTACTGTGATGCTGATTGGGCGGCCTGTCCTTTTAGTAGACGTTCACTTACAGGTTATTGTATTTTCTTGGGTAATGCTCTTGTTTCATGGAAGACTAAGAAGCAATCTACTGTCTCACGTTCTTCAGCTGAAGCTGAGTATCGCAGTATGTCCACCACTGTTTGTGAATTACAGTGGATTTATTATCTCCTCCAGGATCTTCATTTACAAATTCAGCTTCCTATTTCTATGAGTTGTGACAACCAAGCAGCTCTCCATATTACTGCGAATCCAGTGTTTCATGAAAGAACTAAACACTTGGAAATCGATTGTCATTTGGTTCGGGATAAATATAAGCAAGGCTTTGTTCAACCTCAATACATTCCTTCGAAACTGCAACCTGCTGATATTTTTACTAAGATCTTATCTGCTCCTCTCTTTGCATCTCTTTTGTCCAAGTTGGGCTTGTGCGATTGGCATCAAGCTCCACCTTGAGGAGGGGATGTAGAATATATTCGTTAGTTGGGTTTATTAGTTAGTTTTCAGTTTGTTTACTATGCTTTCAGTTTGTTTACTATGCTCTGTTCATCCCTGTTTTCCAGCTCTTTCTCGTGTTTTGATTCACGTGTTTCTTATGTTTCTTTTTTTGCTTACGTGTCATTACTATTAGATAGGTGGTTACTTATTTACTCTTGTATATATATGTAGTCACAGATTCATTGAATCTGATTAACGAAATATTTGACAAAACTCTCTTCTCTCAAGCTCTGTTTACAGAGTATTTCTTCATTCACTACTACTTTGAGAAGCATTTCTTGAAAGTTTAGAAAATAATAGACCAGTGGCAAAGACTATAAGCCAAAGATTGAGTTTGATGGGGTCATCCTCCTTGTTTGACAAAAAAGAATATGCTATTGTTGTAAAAACACACTGAAGAATACCACAAACTAATCCCATAATGTCATACAGTTTTCCAAAAGTCTTGGAATGGTTTGGAGATGGGTAATAAAACCATGGTATCCAACCCTTCCTCTTCAATCTAACACTTGCTTCTCTTCCCTTGTGAACAAGATCAACTATTGAAATTAGCAGGACAAGGTACGATATTAGCATGCTAATTAATGCATACTGAGGCTTACCAACAGAAGATAACTGATCGAAAATAGCTGATGGAATCTCAAAGATAAAGTTAAGGATGATGATAGTGTTTTCAAGTTTAGTAACCTGTTCCAAAACAGCTACATATTAGTACTGTAAATTTCTAATTGTTAAGAAGTAAGAATAATTTAAATGATTAGAAGTCTAACTATAGTTTGATTAATTAGATATATCAAGCAATCACATACCTTTGCAAGGAAGGGATCCGCCCTTTCTTGATTTGATGGATAATCTTCCTCATCCTCCCTATTACTATTTTCTTCAATATCTCTGTGAATGGATTCAGCCATAATCTCTTTAAATCTCCTGGATTAGAATCGATCTATATTCTATGACTGTAATTTTTTCTTTAAATTTCTTGAGACTCGCACTAATATAGGTATAAAAAATATAGTTTATAGTTTTTGTTTTTTCCTATCAAAATATTCTTGTCTGGCTCCAGACGATGTGGACTTAGAAGACTTTCAAGTTTTAATATCTCCAAAATGAATAATACACGCATAGTTCGTAAGTGAATTGGTTAGTGCCACGTACTGATATTGATGCATGAGAAATATCTGATACTTTAATTTACTCTTAAAAACATTAAATAAGTGGCCATTCAAGAAGGGCATATATATATATATATATATCTGACAAAATTAACTCAAATTCAAAATTTCATTTAAATTCGTAAAAAAAAAAATATCTAAACCCAACAAAAAAAAAATTTGGTAACCCAAAAATGATCCACTAAATATGTAATTTATTTGGGTCTTGTCTATAATGTCCAATGTCAATAGATATAGCTATAATGTCCATTAGGCCAACTCAAAAATAATTCATTTGGATTATTATATTTTTTTGTTACAATAATTTTAATATTACGTTATATTGAGGGTTAATTTTATTAAAAACTTGGTTAAATTGATTAATCCACATCTAGGCTACAAGTGATCCATCTGGATCACAATAAGATCTATATGGACCATCCGATCCATCTCTGGCTTATCGAGCTCCAAAAAAATTTTATGTCACTATTAGAAACTATTAGGAGTGTGCAAAAACCGACCTGACCCGATCAACCCGAACCGAACCGATCAATTCAGGTGGTGTTAATAGGGTCGGGTCGATTTCTGCTATTAGGGATAGTTCGGGTCAGGTGAAAATCCTATTAACCCGACCAAACAACCCGATTTTTTAAATATATAAATAAAAAATTTAATTTCTTTACAATATTAATTAATATATAATATATATTTAATGTAATTTTGAAATTGTTAGTTTGTTGTATTTTTAAAATATTTTTTATGATATTTAATATTATTTATTTGTATTAATTTAGGATTTTAATTTAAAATATGTAAATTAAAAAAAATAAAATTTGGGTTAATTGAGTTATTCGGATCGAGGCCGAAAAAATGGGGTTAATCGGGTAGGGGTCCTATATTTATATAGGGTCGGGTCGGGTGAGGGGAATAGAGGAATTTCGGGTTAACCGGGTTCAGGCCAGGTTCACCCCGAACCCGACCGATGCACACCCCTAGAAAGTATAATTTATGACAGTCCGATGGTATAATTTGAGCTGAAATTAAGATCAAATAGTCATTCAAAAATAAAAAATAATTAACAGGACCAAAAAGGGTCAAATTAACTTTGACCAGATTGAAAATATTCAATGGACTTCCAAAAATTATTCCGATTATATGAAACATCTTCAAATAATTAATATTAATTTTCAGGAGTGAAAATTAAAATTTTCAACACTTTTAAAATTTAGTATTTTTGGACTAGCTGAAAATATTTCGATCCTTAAAATATATTGAAATGAACTTTGATTGACTCAAAATTTTAAAAGCATCTTAATTATAATATTTAAAATTTTTTGAAATAATTTTGATAAAAAAATAAAATAAAAATAGATAAGCAAATGAAAAATAAATCAACAAACATTAAATCCATGGATTGATTTAAATTCGTCCAATTCATTTGGATATTGACCCATTTATAATTTATATTTTTTAGTCAATTTATGATCCATTCATTTATAACCCGTTCGCTTATGGAAAATTCAAATTCGTCTAATATGTGCATTTTCTATATATATATATATATATATATATATGAGAGGCACTTGTGATATTTAATGGGTCAAATCCGTATTATTTTGTTTAATTCGAAAATTATTTTTGCGTCAATCAATCGGTGGGCGTAATATGATTAATTTTTACATTTTCTAATGGTGGTCATAATATTTTTTTAGCACGCAATTAATAAATTTTTTTCACGTTAATTTCAATACTTATAATTAAATTAAAATTTTTAAACACGTAATAACAATTAATAATAATGGAGATATAATTAATAAAATTTTGATCTGATTGGAGGAGACCTGTCTTTTTTTTTATATAATTGTAATTTAGCGATATGTAATTTAATTAATTAAAATTAAAATATTTAATTTTTTTAATTGAATACTAATTATTAAATTAAATTCTAAAATTTCATCAAGCAGCAGTAATAATAATAATAATAATAATAATAATAATAATAATAATAAAAAAATATCGGCATCAAGTCTCAGTCCAGAAAGCATCTTCACACCTTCAATCACTGCCTTATTTTATTAGGCAGAAACACACAGATGACCTCAAAGAGAGGAAGAGAAATGGCTACGAAAACTCGATTAATCTCCGTCGCTCTTTTATGGATCCTGGTTCTCTTTGGAACACTAGCTTTTATCCAGGTATTCCTTATTTTCAGTTCGTTTCTCTAGAAAATAAAAATGAAGCAGGCGAAATTAAATATCAAAGTTTTCATCTTTTTGGTTATTTCGATTTGGGTTTTTGTTAACAGCAACAATTAAGTGATGTTCGAGTCAATTCAGATCCTAAGGTTATTGATGCCAGTCTCAGTGAGGTTTTCCCCTCTCTCTGTATATGTTCTTACTTTTTTTTAATTTAATTTAATTTTTTTTGTTGTTGTTAGTTATTGAAGTTATTATTATGTAAATAGTAGAAAAGAGCAATGCAGATATGAATTGTGTGTTTGGTTCTCCAGGAAACAAAGAGTCCAGGGGAGGATTTGGAATTAGTAACCAACAAAGTTTATTTTGATATTGAGATTGGTGGAAAATCCATTGGTATGCTTTCTTTATTAGATAGCTAAAGCAATTCATTTACTCATTTCTTCATTTTTAGGATACTTAGTTTGGTTATATCTGCAACTTTTGCTCAAAATTTAGTAGTATCCATGGTTCACTAACCTCCCAAATTAATCAGAGGCCTTTTGAATAGACTGTGATTGTTGCTTTGGTTTAAGATGGAATAAGCAAGATATGATCTCCTTGATTTTCCCTTTTCTTTTTGGTTTTAAAAGTGGAAGTGCTGATTAATTCTGCTTGTCTTTAGGTTGATGTCTGAGATTGGTTAGAGAATGTGTTTGGAATGGGAAAAAGGTACTTTTTTGCCATTAACATTTGTGTCGAGCTTTATTTTGCTTCTTAAGTTGTTTTTCAGAGCTAAAATACCCCATAAATGCCTGAAAGAGTGAATAAAATGGTGGCATTTTAGCACCATTTTTAACTATTATATAGCATCTTTGTACTCTTTTCCAAAAACTATAAGGGCATTTTAACACTAACGACTATAGGGGCATTTTGGCTCTTGAGGGACAAAATAAAGTTTCAAGACAAACATTGAATGCAAAATAGTACCTTTTCCATCTGAAATTTATAAATCTTCCAGTTATTAGAATGTGCTCTAGATGTTGATTTGCTGCTTAGGATCTCTGTTCACCGTCAGTTACATGAAATTCCCATTCAAATTCAGGTGCATGTTGATGTTCTCCTATTAAATGACATGGTTCATCACCTTTATTTGCAGGTCGCATTGTCATCGGTCTCTTTGGTAAAACTGTCCCTAAGACTGTAGGTATGGAACTAAGTGAGATGAAGAATGCTTACCTCATTTCTTCCTTGAGATATCTTGTTCTGAGTAGTATCAACTTATGGATTCTTATGCTTCTTCTGCAGAAAATTTTCGAGCACTTTGCACTGGTAGCCAAGTAACTTTTGCCCCCTTCTTTTGTGCATAATTTTATCATTTTAATGCATCTTCAGTTATATTATGTGCTGTAAATGCTTCAAATATCAGTGTAACTAAAGTATTTCCTTGGAATCTATCTGTGTACACTCATCCGAGCAGTCAAGTTATAAGCTTTCGCCAATTAATTGCCCTATAAATGCTAGAGGAGTGATACTCTGACCTTAGTCTTGACAGACCGCCATATAAAATAGGCTTTCTACTTTTGCATTGCTTATTTTACATGTTGTAAACACTGTCATATAGGAGAGAAAGGATTGGGCAAGAGTGGGAAGCTGCTTCATTACAAAGGGAGCATGTTCCATAGGATTATTCCTAGCTTTATGATCCAGGGTGGTGATTTTACTCGTGGTGATGGTCGAGGTGGGGAATCAATTTATGGCGAGAAGTTTGCCGATGAGAACTTTAAGCTGAAGCATACTGGACCAGGTAAGTTGAAGTTATCTGGCATGAATTATTAGCAGTGGCGATTTGCTATCTCAAAAGCATTACTTGATGAGTTGTTTTTCAATGCCAAAAAAACAGGCCGATTATCAATGGCAAATGCTGGGCAAGACACCAATGGATCTCAGTTCTTTATTACCACTGTAACGACTGGCTGGTAAGTTAGTTATGTTAAGATAATATGGTCATATATCGCAACCCTGTTTTGTAGTCTATTGAATACTTCTGAGCTGACAAGCAAGCATTTTTCTACTTATTGAAAAGGTTGGATGATCATCATGTCGTGTTTGGCAAGGTTCTTGCTGGGATGGATATTGTGTACAAGATAGAAGCCGAAGGACAGCAGAGCGGAGTTCCCAAAAGCAAAGTTGTCATTTTAGATAGTGGCGAAATTCCGCTGTGAGAATACTCATCGTGGAACACTAATATGAAAACTCACTTGCGGATGATGAAGGTTTAGGCGTTTACCCTTCATGCTTTGATCTCAATTCCAGGACAATACAGGTTACAACAGATTTGTCTGTTAAATGTCTGTATTGCAGTCAATGGAACTACAAATTTCATCAGACTATTTTCCTGTTATGTAACACTTATGTTCTGAATTTTCCATTTAGAAACTGCTTCAGTACAAAATTGTTCTGTCAATATTTAGATCTTATGTGCATACTGGTTCGCTGTAAACGAACTCTTCTCGATTAAGTATCAGTCTAAGAGCATTTGCTTTCATCGGATAAGCAAATATATACAAGCAATTTACAAGACCTTACTGGCCCCAGTTTCCAGTTCTATTTGATTGATTTATTGATTTCTTTTATTATCTTTTAACAGATTAATAAAGAACAGCAAATTGTGTTCGATTCATTAGATAAACTCCAGAAACTCAAGAAAAATGCGTCAGAAATTATCGAAGTAGACCAAAAACTTGCAGAAAATTGTGCATCGTGAATAAGCATCTATGTCATGTTAGCAGAAATTGACTTGTAAGTAATGTTGTGAACATAAGCAAACCATTCAATCTTTTTTGCTTTCATTTGTTGTAACCATAATCCAGATGCCAACTTGATAACAAGCTCGCAAGGAAGAATGGAAGAGTAATAAATATCATCTCGTCTATTCTTATCCCATGCATAATAACAGATGATGAAAAAGGAAAAAAAAAAAAAAAAGCCCTCAACCTCTGATTTCTATCAATTTAGCTTAAATTTCAGCAGTCTCTCTCCCCTCAGCTAGTCAGCTGTTCATAAACTTGAATATATATATATATAATTTACTGAATATCGGACTCTGTACACAAAAAACGATCTCAAATAAATCTTCGGACATCCCCTAAAATAGCTCCTTCAATCCCTAACCTTCTAATTTCCCACAAGTTTTTCAATTTTTCTCTTCAATTTCCTAATTAAAGATTTGATCTTTAAACCAATTCAAAGAACCCCAAAATCAAATTAAGAAACAAATTTAAAAAGTGAGTTCTTCAAGACTTCAAGCTAATTTAGTCACTTAAAAATAATCTCATCCCAGAAAAACAAAAATACAGACAAGAACAAAGAAGTAGCTCAGATTAATCCAAACAGAAACAGTACAACACAATTATTTATTTATTTATTTATTTTTAATCATTACTAATACTAAGTCCCCAGTACAAACACCACCCGGTAAATTAAACCCAGAAACGAAAAATTAAAAATTTAATTTAATTAAATTTAAAGCACATGAAACCAGTTATGACCTGCTGCTACTGTTATTACCGGAACTTCCACCATGGCCGTGACGCTGCTGATAAGAATTAGAGAAATCGGAAGATAAATCAGAGTAAAGGGAGACAACCTTAGAGATGTTCCCATTAAGTTCCTGAATCAAGGCAACGTTTTTTACCATGTTGTCGGGCATTCTGGACTGGTGATTCTCGTTCACTTGTTGGATCAAGTTCCTGTTCCTGTCAAGAACCGACTGGACTTGCCGGAAAGTGGTGTTGAATGTTGCCCAAACCTCGGGGTCTCCCTCTTCGTCCTCGTCGTTGCGGCTGTGCTTGTGGCGGCGCTTGTTGGTGGTGGGATTGGAGGTGTCCATGGTTGATTCGGCGGCAGAAAAGGAATTATAAGAGGTCATGTGGTTAGTTGAAGCGAATTTTGATCGGACATTAGTTGATTTTTAGCTGATTTTGCTTATTTTTATCGGCGATGAGAGGAAAATTTGCTGTGGTGGGATTTAAAAGCTCTGCTTTGTGGATTATAGCTGAGAACTCTGTAGAAGACTACGCGACTATACGGAGCGTTAGGTACACTACTCTTGCTACTTTCTTTTCACTGAATAAACTTTTTATTCAATTTATAAGTTAAAAATAAATTTTTATAGGATAATATATATTAAATTAATTTCTGAATGTATCCATGAATATAATTTAGGAAAAATAGCTATATTTATCTATAAATTATATAAAATACTAAAATGGTACAAAAATTATCCTTAAACTTTTTGTTGATTAAAAATATACTTATATTATTATTGAACTGATTTATATTTACTTTTATTTATAACGGTAAGTATAAATATAATTTTTTATAATTTTCATCAATAAAATGATTCATATTTGCTATTTTCTCTTATAAATAAGAGTAAATATGAATTAGTTTGTTAATAGTACATATATTTTTTTATTAAAAAAATTCTAATAACAAATTTATACCATAAAAATTTTGGCTCTTATTCTTATGATTTAAGTAAAATATTTTCTTTTTGCTATTCTAGATTTTCTAATTGTTCTTTTTGCTATTCTTTTAATTCATCATCAATTCGAGTGGTCTATATATATATATATATATATATAAAAGATCAAAATTCAGAATAATTATCTGTTGTGAGAACTATATACTTATAGGCTCTCACGCAATTTGAATTATTGGCTGTTGTGAGATATATTACTCATAAGATTGAATCGCTATAATCTTGTTCAAGTAAAAATTAAATTCTTCGTCCTCTTCAAAAAAAAAGAAAAATAAATTAAATTCTTAGTCATTATAATATCTTGTTATTTTAGCATCAAGTTATAATTTTATATACTTTAATTATTTTAATTGAAAATTGAATTGAATTGATAAAACATTAAAAATTGAATACTGATTTTCAACATTACTAATTTTACAAAAATAAAAAAGAATAATATTTAAGTCACAAATTGATTTTTTTTAAAAAAAATTAATTATTTTGCGAAATAACACAATAACATATTTGTATATACACCGTCAAGAAGGATGAAGGTGGGTTTTTCATTTGAATCAAAAGCTGAGTAATAATATGTGTGTACAAGATATTTTATTTTTCAGTTGACTTGAGTCACGCGCTAAAGGTGCGAGTGGGAAGGGATTGTAGAGAAATATCTTATGCTGTGGTTAGATTGGTAGAAAGATCTAAAAAGCTAAATGATTTTGCCACGGCAACAAAAAGTGCATGTTCTTTATGCCTTGTCAGTTTCAGATATTTGCGTGAAAATATCTGCCCATAAAATATCACGCGCTATTCTTTTATGCTGAAATGGTTCATAATAATCAATAAAAAATTCAAAATATCCATATTATCCAAGTTTTAGAAAAATATCTAAATTTCTCTTATAATTAAAATATATTTTAGTAGGGGTGAACAAAAATCGAACCAAATTGATCGATTTTTTTAATTTGATTCAATTTTTTGATTTTTCGTTTCGATTTTCGGTTTTTAATTTTAAGAAACTTCAGTTTTTAAAGGAAAAAATCGCATAAAAACCGAATCGAAATTTATATAATTATATAATTTATATATTAAAAAATTATTTTATACATATAAATTATTTTATTTTTAGTTGTAAATTATATGAGTACATTTATCAATTATTAATATCTATTTTTTAGGTGATAATTTAGACTTTTGACGATTAAATTGAAAATCGATTAAATAAAAAAAAATTATTTAATTGTTTTTTTGTATTATTTATTATATATTTTGGAATTATTTCTTTAATTTAAATTTTTATTTGTACAATTTAGATGTTTTTATTTTAGTATATTATAATTTATAATTTTTATAATTTTTAGACACAATATTTTTTATTTTTTTAAAAAAATAATTTTAAATTTTGATTTTTTGGTTAACTGAACTAAACCGACTGAAAATTTTGGTTCTATTTAAATTCGATTATTCTAAAATTTTGGTTTGATTCGGTTGCTAAAAATAAGAAAACTTCAATTTTTGATTATTTTTGTTCAACGTTTCTCTCCCCTATATTTTAGTATTTGATTATTTTAATATTAAAATTTGCTTCTTTATAATTAATGGTGCAATAGGTTTGCGAGAAATAACAACAATAGTCTATATTTTAACGACTAGTTTGGACACGCTTGGCGCGACTATTAATAATTATATTTATAATAAATTTATAAAATTTAGTAATTTGTGATAGTATTTAAACAAAATTCAATTCAATGTAACTTCTAATTAATGAAATATATTATGAATAATTTAAATTAATTGGATAAAATAAGAATTGAGACTTATCCATTAAATTCTTTTTAAAGAAAATAAAATATCAAAATGAATAAAATGAACAAAAATAATGATAAAAAGGAAGTAAGAAAAAAAGTTAACGATACAAATAATACTCACTCCATTTTTTTTATATGTTATTTTTGAGTGAAATTCAAATTTTATCTATCTGTCACTTTTAATATAATTTAATTTACTTTTTTAATTTATCTTTCTTTTCCAATAAAATTTGATAATTTAATTTCAATCACTAAATTTAATATTAAATTTAAATTTATTTATTATTTTTTAATTCTAGAAAAAATAATAAAAATAACAGATAAAAAAAACGAAAAAAGTAATAAAAAATAATTGTTATTGTAAATTTTAACGGAGAATAATAAAGATTTAACAGCAATTAATGGCAGAATTATTTAACTAATCATGCAATTGATGTCTTCCAGCTAGTATTTATAGGACAAAATATGGACTTAGAAAATCGTACTAAAATAATAATTCCATACTAAAATAGTCTGTATAATAATTTTTAATGTGGTGGAATTCTTCTAGAAATTTATGATTATTAAATCATTGCAATTTTTAATCCATTTATTTTATAATTATCTTTAAAAAATTTTAAATAATTACTAGAAATATTTTTAATTGCCAATTAATAAGATTTTACAAAAAAAAGATACATATTTTTTTTTTCAAAAGATTGACACTTCTAAAACCACCTCAAAAGTGTTAGGAACATCACCTTATTTTCACATTAGTATTATATTATTCGCTTTGAGTCAAATTCGTATAGATTTATTTTTGGGTTACTTCCAAAAGGCCTCATACTAATAGAGTTAAGTGGACACACTTATATTTTTGAAAATATTTCCTTATATTTCATATGTGGGATGTAAAACTTGGATTGACATCCCAACAATAAGTTTCTTCTTTATTATATTTATATAGATTGTTTCAAATAATAAAATTAAAAAATCAACATAATTATTCGATATTTTGTAGACTCTTGCATTCCACTTGTACTTTTTTCTTCTTTTTTTTCCTTTTTCTAGAGGGACCAGTATCTTTTTATTTTATATTTTTTCCTTTTTTAAGGGACCATTGCATATACATCAAAACCAAAATTTAGATCACTTTCATAGTTAAGGTTTGTGTATAGAATTATGTACATTAATATTTCTCTAATTTTTTATAATTTAATTTAGTGATGAAGTGGAATAAAGAATGTGTTATGATTTTTTTGAACTTTGTAGATTCTAATAAAGTTTAAATCCTCTATCCCACAGTTGTGGAAATGACTCCAATGCATAAAAATCTATTGTTAATGCACAACAGATCAATTTAACAGCAGAAAATAGAGAAATTAATACTTTTAATATATAAACAACTAAATCCTTGATTGAAAAATATAATTACAGTCTAAACAGAATAAATCTGACAGTGACAAAACTTTGCTCTCTGAAAAAGTGTAAAAAGACTCGTCACTAAGCCATACTTTATGTCTTCTATCTTTTGCGACAAACCACCACCAGTGAACTGCATCCAATCGCTCGTCATCACCTTGTCAATTATGGCATGGGATTCTGGTTTATCTGTAATATGTAAGAACCTGTTTAATTTTCAAATGGGATTAATCTGAATTTACATTAAATAAGTTCATAAAAAAAGATAAAATATATATTTAAAAATATTTTATATCTAATGAGCTAGCCGGAGTCATTAAAAAAATAAAATAAAATAGTGACGAAATTTAGTAAATTTGGTCAGAGCAAAGAGAGTCACGCTTAAAATTAGATTAATTAGAATGCTACGATCAGGTGGTGGGTGCAAAATTAGAGGAAAAAAAACTCTTGCTAATTTAGCGAGAATAATATCCCTAGCGAGAAAAACTCTCATTAACTCCTAACTTATGTTGTATTAACACTGATTTTTCTAGTCCAAGTATATCTTATCCTGCCTTTTATCACGAATTCTTTTCCTTGATTGATTTGGTTTGTTTTTTCATTGATCAAGTAATGGGTTTCTTTTGGATTTGATATGATACAAAAGTTTTATTTGATTGAAAATATATAATATATATATATTATTGGTTAGTGCTTGTTTTAAAGTGTTATAAGTTTAGAGTTTGATTTTTTTCTAGAGATATTCACAATTATAATTTAACATTTTATACTTTCTTGCGAAAAAATGATATTTTATATTCAATTCAAACTCGAAACACATTAAAAGAGAAAAGATTTATTGTAATATCCCACATCGATTGAAAAAAAGAACGAAACATGCTTTATAAGGCTGTGGATATCTTTTTCTTACAGATGCATTTTAAAACCGTGCGAATCTCGGTTCAAAACAGACAATATCTGCAAGCGATCATATTAAGAACGTTACAGATGGTATCAGAGTCGGGGGTCGGACTGGTGTACCAGTGTGATACTAGACCTCCAAACCAGCTAGACGCTGGACCAATTTAGGTAGAGTGGATTGTAATATCCCGCATCGGTTGGAAAGGATAACGAATCATGCCTTATAAGGCTGTGGATCATACATTTTCCTTACAGACGCATTTTAAAATCCTGCGAATCTCGATCCAAAACGGATAATATCTACAAGCGACCATATTGGGGACGTTACATCAATTCCATCCAAACTCATCCGTACTGGAATCTATACAAAATTGATTAGAATTTTGCCCATTGCCCACTTAACGAATGGACAAAGAACAAGAAATTAATTGCAAAAATAAAAAATAATATATGCAAAATACTAAATACTAAACCAATCACATAATAAATCTATACAACTACATGTATTTAAATGAACTTGATTTTGTTGCTGTTGCGAGAATACTGTAGTTCTATTTGAGAAGGAAAATGGAAATAACATCAAAGCTCTAATTGTAAAATTGAACTTGAGAGAGAGATAGAGAGAGCATATATATGAAGAATTAATTAGCTTTTTTATTCTTCTTTTTCTCCGAAAGCCTCTTTAATGATGTATGAAACTTTTTTTTAATGATTGTACTATCTATATCAGCTATAATATAATTATAAATCCATCAAATTTTCCAAAATCAATAGAATTAGTAAATAATTTAAAATGCCTAGAAATCACCATCAAATGAATCATAATCACAAATAAACTACCTAAAATTCACAAGTAAACTGCCAAAAATTGTAATTAAATTAATATTGATTTAAAGTTACAATATTTTTTTATTTAAAATTTAATCTTGCTTTGATTTAATTATTATTTATTTATTTATTTATTTGCAACTAGACACCAGAGATCTGAATCCGCTTGACTTTGGGCCCATGTATCTTTGCAAGGTTTAGTGGAGCCCAGCGTTTATTCAATTCTTGTATTAATTCGGCCTCCTTTTAGCAACACTCGGCCCAATAAGTGCGTAACTAATTATCTTGTACAAATAATTAATTAATAATCGATCAATAACTATACGATTATTCACTACTAATGAACTAGATTTTCATATTTTTCACTAAATGTCTGCTTAAAAATAAACCTAAAATTGCAAATAAATTGAAGTACATGAAATATTACAAATTCGTATTTCTTTAAATATTATAAAATTCCATTATTCATATTCATTTGAAATTAAAATACACAAAAATATATTTCCATTAAATTTCCTTATTCAAAGTGTTCTCTCACTACAAGAAAAAATTTTATTAGATTGTTCATAGGATTCGAATTTATACAATATTTTTTTCCCTTTTGGAAACAACTGTTGTGTAATGTGAAAATATAAATGTTCAAAGTCATCATAAGCTAGCGTTCCAAGTCTTTTTACATGATGCAACTGTCTAATTAGTCTTGACCATGTACAGGATCGATCACCAGTGGAGACCAGAATAGGGAGAAGTCATGGGGAGTGATGAAGTGCGGGCAAGAAAATTAAGTATATTTTGTGGAAGTATTAAATTTAGAGTAAATTTCCACCCGCAAAGTTTATGCCGTATCTAAGAGGAAAGAATAAACTCTTAATATCATAAATATAATTTGAATATGGTGCTACTGCTGTTGTCAATTCTAAGATACCATTCATAATTCTTTTTTTTTAATTGGGTAAATTAGTGATAGAAAGTCACATTGAAATGCTAATCAGAAAGTAAATCATCATGGGTAAATTTTCAAATTTTTACGATTGACAGCTAATAGTTAAAGCAGCTATGGCGTAACAAAAATATCGACAATATTTTCTTAAACAGGTCTAACATGTACCAGTTAATTATATTTTTGTTAAGTATTATTTTTCATACGTAATGTGAGTCAATTAGCTCAAAAAAAAAAATATCTAATATTATATGATTCTTTACCGTCCTGTCCTTGTAGCACACTATTTAAAGGAGCGATCACAAGCATTCTTTACCATCATCTACTTGCTCCACATTATTTGCTTACCAAACCATCAAAACCACCAAACTCAAATGAAACTCTCATCAGTCATTTATCTCATTCTTTTCTTTTCTATTCCCCAAACATCCAATTCTCTCAGCAATTTCGGAAATGAGACTGACCGACTTGCTCTTTTGGAATTCAAAGCCAAAATGTCCAATGACCCCTTGAACTCCTGGAATGATTCTGCAGACTTTTGCAGATGGGAAGGCATTACTTGTGGCCGCAAACATACGAGAGTCACATCTCTAGACCTTCAAGGGATGAGCTTGATGGGGACTTTGTCTCCTTATATAAGGAACCTCACCTTCTTGAGATTCCTCAAGCTTGGTAACAACAAATTCCATGGAGTAATTCCTGAAGAAGTCGGCCACCTCTTCAGGCTGAAAGATCTCAACTTATCATTCAACAACTTTGAAGGAGATATTCCGGCCAGCATCAGCAACTGCTCCAAGCTCACACGCTTGAATTTGCGCAGAAACAACCTAGCAGGTAAAATTCCAGCTCAGTTAGGTTCTTTCAAAAAGCTTGTATCACTTTACCTTCCAAAAAACAAACTCACAGGAGAGATCCCATATTCCCTTGGAAACCTTTCTTCTCTTCAACATTTGTCTTTGGGATACAATCATCTCCGGGGAAGTATTCCAAATGATTTGGGACGACTGAGAAGCTTAAATATATTTTCTGTTGGTCCGAATAACTTGACAGATACAATCCCTTCCAACCTTTCTTCTCTCACTAGACTTTCTGTTACAGATAATCGATTACAAGGGAGTCTCCCCCCAAACATAGGCGTTAATCTTCCTAGGCTTCAATTATTTGCCTTTGGTGGAAACCGATTCCATGGAAGTATTCCAATATCAATCACCAATGCTTCTTTGCTTCAAATATTTGACATCCCTTCTAACAAATTAACCGGTCAAGTTCCAAATAATTTAGGATATCTAAAGAGTCTCCAACAGCTGAATATCGAATTCAATTTTCTGGGCAATAATGCTCGAAAAGATCTGGATTTTATGAAATCTCTGTCTAACTGTAGCACTCTATCAATACTTTCAATTGCTGGGAACAATTTTGGGGGTCTATTACCAAACTATATAGCCAATATGTCAAATCTTCATCAACTTTACATGAGATCAAATCAAATATATGGAAAACTTCCATCGCAGCTTGGGAACCTTGTCAATTTGTATACATTTACCATTTCCATTAACCTTTTATCTGGTCCAATACCTGATGAAATAGGGAAGCTTGAAAAGTTACAATTATTACATTTGGGTAAAAATAAGTTATCTGGAGAAATCCCTCAATCCTTGTGTAATATCACCCACCTAACTGAGCTTGGTTTAAATGAAAACAAATTAGAAGGAAACCTAACAAGTATTGCAAACTGCAAAAATTTGCAAAACTTGTATCTTTATGCAAATAACCTGACTGGAAGCATACCTCAACAGATCATTAATTTCCTTCCATTAGTAACTATTAGTGTAAGTGAAAATGCATTGACCGGTTTCATTCCTTTTAAAGTTGGTAGCCTGAAAAGTATCAATGCATTAGATATATCAGATAACAAATTGTCTGGGAAAATTCCTGAGACACTAGGTGATTGTTTGAGCCTAGAAATTATTTACTTAAAAGGAAATATGTTTCAAGAAGATATTCCCCCATCTCTTGCTTCCTTGAAAGGTCTCAAAGAGTTAGACCTGTCAAGGAACAACTTATCAGGAAATATTCCGAGAGAGCTAGAGAATCTCATGTTCTTGAAGTATCTTAATCTCTCTTTCAACAAGCTTAAGGGTGAAGTACCAAAGAAAGGAGTGTTCAGCAATGCAAGTGCTTTTTCATTTGATGGGAATAGTGATCTTTGCGGCGGGATTCCAGAACTACAACTGCCACCATGTCTATTCAAGCAAAGAAACACAAAAAGTCTACCAAAGCAAATTATCCTTGCAGCAATCATCAGTCCAATAGTGATTTTCATTGCAATAATATTCTTGTATGTCTCCTATTGGCGAAATTCTAGAAAGATTCAATCTGCGAAACTTTTTGAAGATAATAAGCTTCCTCGAATTTCATACAACGAATTGTTGCGAGCAACAAATGGTTTCTCTTCAGACAATATCATCGGAGAAGGTAGTTTTGGCTATGTATACAAAGGAACTCTTCATCCTGTAGGAGAAAGGCTAGTTGCTGTGAAAGTACTCAAACTCCTGCAACAAGGAGCTTCGAAGAGCTTTCTTGCAGAGTGTAAAGCATTACGCAACATCCGGCATAGGAATCTGGTAAAAATATTGACATACTGCTCCAGCATTGACTTTAAACGCAATGACTTCAAAGCATTGGTTTTTGATTTCATGGAAAATGGGAGTTTGGAGATGTGGCTACACACCGGAGAAGATGGCACTAGTCGGTCAAGGAATTTATGCCTTGTTCAAAGGCTTCAGGTGGCAATTGATGTGTCATCCACATTACACTATCTTCATGACAACTGTGAAACACCAATTGTTCATTGTGACTTGAAGCCAAGCAATATTCTTTTCGATGGAGATATGACTGCTCATGTTGGTGATTTCGGATTAGCAAGGCTCCTTTCAAAACCAACCAATGATTCTTCTCAAGTTGAAACTAGCTCAATCGAAATAAAGGGATCCATCGGCTATATAGCTCCAGGTATATTTTTCTATGCTTCTTTTTATTAAATTATCACCTAGCTCTCTAGTCTAGGTTGAGATGTATTATTTATGTACTGCAGAGTATGGAGTTGGGAGCCAGGCAACAAAAGAAGGAGACATATACAGCTTTGGAATAATTTTATTGGAGATTTTCACTGGACGGAGGCCAATTGATTCAACTTTTAGGGATGGTTTAAATCTCCACAACTTTGTGAAAGCTAATCTCCCTGAAAGAATTATACAAGTTTTGGACCCCCTACTTATCAAGAGAGGAGATATGGCTGCAGCAACAACAGCATCAGAAGTTATAGAGGATGAAGATGTCATTGTTGAAAGTTTGAAACTTGATGGAGATACGCATAAATGTATTGTAGCAGTCTTGGAAATTGGAGTTTCATGCTCTGCAGAACTACAGGCAGATCGAATGTGTATATGGGGGATGTCAATAGAAAATTAAATGTCATCAAAGAGACTTTCCTGCGTACTAGCAAAACTCGTGGAGGCATAGGCCATTAACGGGTATGGATTTCCTTTATCTAGTTGAATTTATTTCTTTAATCAAGTTGAATTAAGATTATATTGTTTTTTACAATTTTATAATGCGTACCGGTCTCTTCTTTATTGTTTTAATTGATTATTGACTATATTCGGAGGATCACGCTGATTTGAAACGAGCAGAATATAAAATCTTATCAACTCCTAATATTTCTTAGATATAATTGCATTTTCTTAGAACTTCAATTAACTAAATATGTATATGATTATTTTTACTCATTCCAAAAACTATTTTTGATTGGAGTTAGGTTGCAGTGGCATTGGTTGGGACTAAAGCATCTCGCCGCAGTTAGCCAGAGTTTGGGCATCTGATTGAATTACAAGGAAAAAATTTTCTAAATACATGAGATTATGTATCCTAAATAAATATTTATTCTTCAGCAAATAATGTTAAAGTCGTTTTTGTATTATCTATGCTTTCAATTCAAGTCTGAATTTGTAATCAATAATTGATCATTTTTTTAAGTGTGTTTCAATAGTACTTAAATTGCAATATTATGATCTAGTGTTGTGTTTGAGCTTCTGTTTGTGTATGTGCACCTTACAAATAAACTTAATAAATGAGATAATAGATGCTTATTGTCAGACAAAATTATTTTTCAATTAATTATCCAAAGATTACTTAGGATTGTTATGGATTGTGATACTGAAATTCCCAATGAATCTACAAGGCATTAATTACTATTTCGCCCACCGTAAGGTTCACGCTGAATTGAAGACATTTTAGGCTTTTAGCTATATTGTCATTGACTTTGAAAAAAAAATTGAGATAGTAAACTTGTCATGAAAAAATTTATTACTCTTGAACTTTGTGGGTGTAAAATTAATACTTGACTCTTGAGTAAGCTTTTTGTAAGGTTTTAATGACAGCCCAGCCTTTACTCAAGATACTTTTCTTTTATTAATTCAGCCTTGTTTTTAAGGTACACTTGGCCCAATAATTAAAATAGTTTAAAGTGTTCTCTGACTACAAGAAAAAATTTTATTAGATTGTTCATAGGATTCGAATTTATACAATTTTTTTTTTTCCCTTTTGGAAACAACTGTTGTGTAATGTGAAAATATAAATGGTCTAAGTCATCATAAGCTAGCGTTCCAAGTCTTTTTACACGATTCAACTGCCTAATTAGTCCTGACCATGTACAGGATTGATCACCAGTGGAGACCGGAATAGGGAGAAGTCATGGGGAGTGAAGTGCGGGCAAGAAAATTAAGCATATTTTGTGGAAGTATTAAGTTTAGAGTAAATTTCCACCCACAAAGTTTATGCCGTATCTAAGAGGAAAGAATAAAATCATAATATCATAAATATAATTTGAATATGGTGCTACTGTTGTTGTCAATTCTAAGATACCATTCATAATTCTTTTTTTTTTAATTGGGTAAATTAGTGATAGAAAGTCACACTGAAATGCTAATCAGAAAGTAAATCATCATGGGCAAATTTTCAAATTTTTATATTTAAAGTAGCTATGCTGTAATAAAAATATCGACAATATTTTCTTAAACAGGTCTAACATGTAGCACACTATTTAAAGGAGCGATCACAAGCATTCTTTACCATCATCTCTTTCGCTTGCTCCACATTATTTGCTTGCCAAACCATCAAAACCACCAAACGCAAATGAAACTCTCATCAATCATTTGTCTCATTCTTTTCTTTTCTATACCCCAAACATCCAATTCTCTCAGCAATTTGGGAAATGATACTGACCGACTCTCTCTTTCGGAATTCAAAGCCAAAATGTCCAATGACCCCAATGCCATCTTGAGCTCCTGGAATGATTCTACTGATTTTTGCAGATGGGAAGGCGTTACTTGTGGCAACAAACATAAGAGAGTCGTATCTTTAGACCTTCAGGGGCTGAGATTGATGGGTACTTTGTCTCCTTATATACGGAACCTCACCTTCTTAAGATTCCTCAAGCTTGGTAACAACAAATTCCATGGAGTAATTCCTGAAGAAGTTGGCCATCTGTTCAGGCTGAGAAATCTCAACCTATCATACAACAACTTTGAAGGAGAAATTCCACCCAACATCAGCAACTGCTCCAATCTGATAATCTTGCATTTGTCCAGAAACAACCTAACCGGAAAAATTCCAGCTCAGTTAGGTTCTTTCCAAAAGCTTGTAACACTTGAACTTCTTCAAAATAAACTCATAGGAGATATCCCATATTCCCTTGGAAACCTTTCTTCTCTTCAACTTTTTTCTTTGGGAGACAATCATCTCCAGGGAAGTATTCCAAATGATTTGGAAAGACTGACAAGCTTAACTTATTTTGTGGTTGGTGTGAATAACTTGACGGGTACAATGCCTTCCACCCTTTACAACCTTTCTTCTCTCACTGTATTTTCTGTTGTAAAAAATCAGTTACAGGGGAGTCTCCCACCAAATATAGGCCTTAATCTTCCTAAGCTTCGATTTTTTGCCTTTGGTGGAAACCAATTCCATGGAAGTATTCCAATTTCAATCACCAATGCATCTCTGCTTCAAATATTTAACATCCCTTCCAACAAATTAACGGGTCAAGTTCCAAACCATTTAGGGTATCTATAGAGTCTCCAGCAGCTGAATTTCGAAGATAATTTTCTAGGCAATAATGCAAGCAAAGATCTGAATTTTATGAAATCTTTGTCTAACTGCAGCACTCTATCAATACTTTCAATTACTGGGAACAATTTTGGGGGCCTATTACCAATCTCTATAGCCAATATGTCAAACCTTCGTCAACTATACATGAGAGAAAATCAAATATATGGAAAAATTCCTTCGCTGCTTGGCAACCTTGTCAATTTGAATATATTTACCATTTCCTATAACCTTTTTTCTGTTTCAATACCTGATGAAATCGGGAAGCTTGAAAAGTTACAGATCTTACAATTGGGTACAAATAAGTTATCCGGTGAAATCCCTAAATCCTTGTGTAACATCACCCACCTAATTGAGCTTGTTTTATATGAAAATAAATTAGAAGGAAACCTAACAAGTATTGCAAAAATTTGAAATACTTGTTTCTTTATGCAAATAACCTGACTGGAAGCATACCTCAACAGATCATTGATTCCCTTCCATTAGTAATTCTTAGTGTATCTGAAAATGCATTGACGGGTTTCATTCCTTTTGAAGTTGGTAGCCTGAAAAGTATCAATGCATTAGATATATCAAACAGCAAATTGTCTGGGAAAATTCCTGAGACATTAGGTAATTGTTTAAGCCTAGAATTTACTTACTTGATGGGCAATATGTTTCAAGAAGATATTCCCCCATCTCTTGCTTCCTTGAAAGGTCTCAAAGAGTTATACCTGTCAAGGAACAACTTATCAGGAAATATTCCGAGAGAGTTAGAGAACCTCATGTTCTTACAGTATCTCAATCTCTCCTTCAACAACCTTAAGGGTGAGTTACCAAAGAAAGGGGTATTCAGCAATGTAAGTGCATTTTCATTTGATGGGAATGGTGATCTATGTGGCGGAATTCCAAAACTGCAATTGCCACCATGTCGTGTTAAAGCAAAGAAACACAAAAAGTCTACAAATAAAGCAATTATCCTAGCAGCAACCATCAGTCTGTTGAATTATCAAGAAAAGAGGAGAAGAAAATCGTATTTCACTCTTTCTTCATACACACGTAACAAGAGTTATATACAAGTGAAAAACTAAGAAAAAAACTAACTAGAGTTAATTAACTTAAGGAAAACTGCCATTTAACTCTAGTAAGTAGTTAACTAAACTATGTACAAAACAAACTAAAAAACTAACTAATAATTCTACATTAAAACAGCAAGCTATTTTAGTGTAAGTAGCAGAAAACGCATTTTACACTAAAACAGCTAGCTGTTTTAGTGTAAAAATCAGAGAACTCAAAATTTACACTAAAACAGCTAGCTGTTTTAGTGTAATAAACTTCATAACTTCTACATTCCCTCCTCAAGTTGGATCTTGGTGATAATCAACAAGAGCTAACTTGGAATAAAGGTTGAAGAAAATAGGAGAAGATAATGGCTTCGTAAAAATATCTGCAACTTGAAGATGGGAAGAAACATGCTGCAAATCAATGAAACCAGCTTTGAATTGATCTCGAACAACATGACAGTCAATGTCTAAATGCTTCGTCCGCTCATGAAAAACAGGATTAGATGCAATATGCAAGGCAGCTTGATTATCACACCACAAAGAAATAGGAAACTGAATAGGAATCTGCAAATCAGCAAGGATATAAGAAATCCATTGTAATTCACAGACAGTGGAAGCCATTGCACGATATTCAGCTTCAGCAGAGGAACGAGACACAGTAGTTTGCTTCTTAGATTTCCAGGAAATAGGACAGGAACCAAGAAAGACAATAAAACCAGTTAATGAACGTCGAGTATCCACACATGAAGCCCAATCAGCATCACAAAAAGCAGTCAAACTCAAGGAATTATCTGAAGGAAAAAACAGACCAGAAGAAGGAGATTGCTTCAAATATTTAAGAAGATGATGCGCATACTTGAGATGAGAATCTCGAGGTTGATGAACAAACTGACTTAATTGCTGTACAGAATATGCAATATCCGGCCTAGTGAAACTGAGATAAAGCAATCTGCCAATGATGCGCCTATATTCATGAGGATCCGCAAGTAAAGAACCACCATCAGCTGACAGCTTGACATGAGATGGGAGAGGTGTAACTTTCGGTTTCGACCCAAGAAGACCAGTATCCGAAAGTAAATCCAAGACATATTTGCGTTGATTAACAAATAAGCCACGATCATCTCGAATAAGTTCTAAGCCAAGAAAATAATGAGCATCACCCAAATCTTTGATAGAGAATTTGATATCCAGAGCTGCCTTAAGATGAGCAATTGCCATAGAAGAAGTACCACTAATAAGCAAATCATCAACATAAACTAACAACATTAAAAACACATCACTCCGACAAAATGTGAACAAACAATGATCATGAGGACTCTGAAGAAAACCATAAGAAATCAGAAAATTAGTTAACTCAGAGTTCCACTGCCGAGAAGCCTGCTTCAACCCATAAAGACTGCGATTAAGTTTACACACCAAACCAGGTACAGCTTTGGAATAACCTGGTGGTGGATCCATGAAAATTTCCTCATTCAAATGCCCATGAAGGAAGGCATTATTGACATCCATCTGCTGAATAGACCATCCCCGTGCTGCAGCAATGGTGAAGAAAATCTGGACAGTGACAACTTTAGCTACTGGAGAAAAACTGTCTGTGTAATCTTCACCAGCAACTTGAGTATAACCTTTGGCAACTAGACGTGCCTTATACCTGTCGATACTGCCATCAGGCTTAAGCTTAAGCTTAAAAACCCACTTACAACCAATAGGCTTCTTATCACGAGGAAGAGGAGTCAACTCCCAAGTGTGATTCTTTTCTAAAGCTTCAATCTCATCAGCCATGGCTTTAATCCAGTGGGGATTATCTTTGGCAGCATTATAAGAAGAAGGCTCCTGATGCATGGTGATGGTAGCTAAAAAATTATCTGTAATGGGAGACAAAGAAGAGATTTTTGTAAAAGGATAAGTAGAAGGAATATGTGGGGAGGACATAGGTAAAATATTATTGACTACAAAGTCTTGTAACCAATTAGGCCGTTGAGTAGATCTGGAACTTCTTCTATGAGGAGCAGTGACAACATCCACTGAATTGTTATTTACGGCACGAACTGGGGAAGTAGAAGAAGAAGATGGACAAACAGGAGTCTCATGGGTTTCTGTAAATTCAGGAAGTAAAGTAACATTGGGTATAGGCAACTCATTCGATTCAGGTAAGGAAGAAATGTTGGAATAAGGAAAATAGTCTTCATGAAACACAACATCTTTGGACACCATAACAGTATGAGAATCAAGATCATATACCTTGAAACCCTTTTTGCCTGGAACATAGCCTAGGAAAATAGACTTACATGCACGAGCAGCAAACTTGTCTTTATGAGGAGTAACATTAGTGGCATAGCAAAGACATCCAAACACTTTAATGCTGTCATAATCAGGCAAAGAATTAAACAGCAACTCATAAGGAGTTTTCCAACCAAGAACAGGAGTAGGGGTCCTATTGATCAAAAAAGTTGCATGTAAGATAGCCTCACCCCAAAACAGAGTAGGCATGGAAGCTTGAAACAACAAAGAGCGGGCAACTTGAAGAATATGTCTGTGTTTCCTCTCTACAGTCCCATTCTGTTGTGGAGAATACACACAAGATCTTTGATGCAAGATTCCATGAGCAAGAAGAACATCTTGACATAATCGGCCCACAAACTCTCCCCCGTTATCAGTTCTTATGATCTTCAAAGCAACCCCAAACTGAGTGAAAACCATTCGAATAAAAGCATCCAGCAGTTTGGGCACCTGAGATTTAGACTGCATAAGAAAAGTCCAAGTACTCCTGCTAAAATCCTCCACCAAGGTCAGAAAATACCTCCCTCCTGTTAAAGAGTCCACTTGATAGGGCCCCCATACATCAAGATGTACCAGTTCAAATAAGCTGGAAGTATGACTAGATAAAACAGGAAACAATATTCTAGTTTGTTTGGATTTAGCACAAACATCACAAACCATATCTGAGTGCTGAAAATTAGATGTTTTATTGAATGAAGGCAAATATTTCAATACACGAATGGAAGGATGTCCAAGTCTTTGATGCCAAAGAGACCAAGACTTATGAACAACAGTATTTACAGAATTACGAGAATGAGAAGGAAAAGATAAACTACTAGGAAGTACAATATCAGACTGAATTAAAGGAAAGAAAGCTTGAATAACATCTGGAGAAAACGAATCATGCTCAAGAACATAAAGATTGCCCTTGAGTTTGCCAATGCCAAGAATGACTTTAGTCCTCTGGTCCTGTAAGACACAGCAGGTGGGAAGAAAAGTGAAAATCAAAGAACTAAAAGTAGTGAGTTTACTGACAGACAACAAATTGTGTTTAAAAGAAGGAATGAATAAAGCATTTTTTAGAAGGAGTTTGCTAGCAAGAGAAATATCACCAGTGGAAGAAATAGTTTTGGCAGTCCCATCTGGTAATTGAACAGAATTAAGTAAATTTAAAGAATTGAGACTGTTAAACATTTGTTTTGTAGTACCAATATGACTACTAGCACCCGTGTCAATAATCCAGCAATCATTTTTTTTAATCTTGGCATGAGATACGGAAGAAATAGTACCTGCAAAATCCTGTGCAAAATTGATACACTCAGTTTGAACAACTTGCTTGCCTTGAAGCATCTTCGAAATCTCTTGCTGTATAAAATTCCTCATGGACTGCTGACCTGAATCATCACTATCTTCACCGTCAAGAGGAGTACTAGCCATATTGATTCTATGACTAGTTGTCTTAGGTCCCATCTTCTTGTTTTTCTGTCTCATTTCTTGATACCAATCAGGAAAACCTATGATCTTGAAACAAGTTTCCTTGGTATGCCCTTCTGTTTTACAATGAGTGCAATAACGATCTCCCTTCTTCGCACTTTCTTTCTTCTTGAAAGACGATATCTTGGAACTCCCTAAATTCTTATTTGATCCAGCAAAGAAAGCACTATTTTCTGTATTTTCATTAACAGACATACTAATCTGCAACTGCTTCTCAACATTGGAAATCATTGAATATACCTTATCAATGTTAGGCAATGGATCGAGCAATAAAATCTGGTTTGCAACATTATTGTAACTTTCATTCAATCCTAACAAGAATTGAAGTATCATATCAGATTCATGCAGGTCATTCAATTCCTTAAATGCACCACACTTACAGCCACAACTACACTGAGGAAGAGGCACAATACAATATAATTCATCCCATAATCTGCTAAGCTTAGTAAAATAAGCAGAGACAGAACTATTTCCTTGAGTAGTAGCATTCAACTCTCTTTTGATCTGGTACCGCATTGGTCCATTAGATTCACCAAACCTTTTCTCCAACTTATCCCAAAGTTCCTTCGCAGTAGTAACATAAACGAAAGAATCATATAAATCTTTCGATAAAGAGTTAAGAATCCAAGAGATGACAAGTGCATTATTGCCACACCAATCCTCAAAATCATCTGAGTTTTCTGAAGGTTGAGGAGTTTTTCCAGTAACAAACCCTAATCTTCGCTTCGCAGCTAAAGCAACTTCATGGATTTACACCAGGTTCTGTAGTTTGTTCCAGTAAGAGGTACAGAGACCAAAGATGATCCAAGATTATCAGAACCAGAAGTTTGGATCTGAGTAGTCATCATCGTAAACAAGTAACTCAAGAAAAAAAATAGGAAATTCAAGTAAAACGAGAAACAATCTGATTTCAAGAAACCACTCTGAAAACAGAGATGAACAGAGGAAGAAAACCTTCAAGGGGATGTACAACCAAAATTTCTCGAGTTAAGATCTGTAAACAGAAAAGATTTCAAGACCATCAAGAAAGATCTTGAACCTGCTCTGATACCATGTTGAATTATCAAGAAAAGAGGAGAAGAAAATCGTATTTCACTCTTTCTTCATACACACGTAACAAGAGTTATATACAAGTGAAAAACTAAGAAAAAAACTAACTAGAGTTAATTAACTTAAGGAAAACTGCCATTTAACTCTAGTAAGTAGTTAACTAAACTATGTACAAAACAAACTAAAAAACTAACTAATAATTCTACACTAAAACAGCAAGCTGTTTTAGTGTAAGTAGCAGAAAACGCATTTTATACTAAAACAGCTAGCTGTTTTAGTGTAGAACTCAAAATTTACACTAAAACAGCTAGCTGTTTTAGTGTAATAAACTTCATAACTTCTAGACAGTCCAATAGTGATTTTCTTTGCAATAACACTCTTATATGTTTTTTTATCAACGGAAGTCAAGAAAGAATCCATCTCCAAAACTTTTTGATGCAAAAAAGCTTCCTACGATCTCATACAAGGAATTACTACATGCAACCGACGGTTTCTCTTCAGACAATATCATCGGAGAGGGTAGTTTTGGATCTGTATACAAAGGAAATCTTGATCCTCAAGGAGAGAGGCTAGTTGCTGTGAAAGTACTCAAACTCCAACAACAAGGAGCTTCCAAGAGCTTTCTTGCAGAGTGTAAAGCATTACGCAACATCCGGCATAGGAATCTAGTAAAAATATTGACATATTGCTCCAGCATTGATTTTAAACGCAATGACTTCAAAGCATTGGTGTTTGATTTCATGGAAAACGGGAGTTTGGAGATGTGGCTACACCCCGGATAAGATGGCACTAGACGGTCAAGGAATTTATGCCTTGTTCAAAGGCTTCAGGTGGCAATTGATGTGTCATCCGCATTCCACTATCTACATGATAACTGCGAGACACCAATAGTTCACTGCGACTTGAAGCCAAGCAATATTCTTTTTGATGGAGATATGACTGCTCATGTTGGTGATTTCGGATTAGCAAGGCTCCTTTCAAAGCCAACCGTGATTCTTCTCAAGATAAAACTAGCTCAATAAGGATGAAGGGATCCATCGGCTATATGGCTCCAGGTATAGTTTCCTATGCTTTTCTTTTTTAATTATCACCTAGCTCTCTAATCTAGGTTGAGCTGTCTTATTTATGTACCGTAGAGTATGGAGTTGGCAGCCAGGCAACAAAAGGAGGAGACGTATACAGTTTTGAAATAATTTTGTTGGAGATTTTCACAGGAAGGAGGCCAATTGATCCAACTTTTAGGGATAGTATAAATCTCCACAACTTTGTGAAAGCTAATCTCCGTGAAAAAATCACACGAGTTTTGGACCCTCTACTTATCGAAAGAGGAGACGTGGCTGTAACAACAATACCATCTGAAGTTATAGAGGATGATGATGCCATTGTTGAAAGTTTGAAACTTGATGAAGATACGCATAAATGTATCGTAGCAGTTTTGGAAATTGGACTTTCATGCTCTGCAGAACTACCAGCAAATCGAATGTGTATGGGAGATGCCAGTAGAAAATTGAATCTCATCAAAGAGACTTTCCTGCGCACTAGAACTCGTAGAGGCATGACCCATTAACATGTATGGATTTTCTTTATTATTTATTTGAATTTATTTCTTTAATTAAGTTGAATTAAGATTACAATGTTTTTACTATTTTATAACGGCTACTCGTCTTTTCTTTATTATTTTAATTGATCATTGACTATATTTGGAGGACCACGTTGATTTGGAAATCTTATCAACTCCTAATATTTGTTAAATATAATTGCATTTTTCTTAGAACCTCAATTAACTAAATATGTATTCGATTATTTTTACACATTTCAAAAACTACTTTTGGTTGGAGTTAGGTTGCAGTGGCATTGGTTGGGACTAAAGCATCTCGCCACAGTTAGCCAGAGCTTGGGCATCTGATTTAATTACAAGGAAAATATTTTCTAAATACATGAGATTATGTATCATAAATAAATATTTATTCTTCAGCAAATAATGTTAAAGTCGTTTTTGTATTATCTATGCTTTCAATTCAAGTCTGAATTTGTAATAAAATAGTTGATCACTTTTTAAGTGTGTTTCAATAGTACTTAAATTGCAATATTATGATCTAGTGTTGTGTTTGTGCTCCTGTTTGTGTATGTGCACCGTACAAAGAAACTTAATAAATGAGATAATAGATGCTTATTGTCAGACAAAATTATTTTTCAATTAATTATCCAAAGATAACTTAGGATTGTTATGGATTGTGATACTGTAATTCCCAATGAATCTACAAGGCATTAATTACTATTTCGCCCACCTAAGGTTCACGCTGAATTGAAGACAATTTAGGCTTTTAGCTATATTGTCATTGACTTTGAAAAAAAAAAATTGAGATAGTACACTTGTCATGAAAAAAATTATTACGCTTGAACTTTGTGGGTGTAAAATTAATACTTGACTCTTGAGTGTGCTTTTTGTAAGGTTTTAATGACAGCCCAGCCTTTACTCAAGATCCTTTTCTTTTATTAATTCAGCCTTGTTTTTAAGGTACACTTGGCCCAATAATTAAAATAGTTTAAAGTCTTTATAGTTAATTTAGCTAATTAAGTGTAAATAAGTAAAGTCTTTGTAGTTTTATTTCAATTTTATCAGATGATTGTGCCATAGGTTGGGATTCTGATTGAATTACGTAAAGGAAAAATATGTTTGTATATATAGATATAGAATTGTTAATCCTCATTGAGAGTCAGCATCAGTAAGGCTACAATGGGAAATCCATGCCTCAGTAAGGATTTAATTATGAAAAAGAAACGAAATTAAAAGCAAGTTGATTCGTTTTTTAATTAACATTTAACTCAGACCTGCCATGTGTACAAAATGACAAAATAAGTAAAATTAAAAAGTAGTGCTCTAGTAGACATATTGCGGTCAAAATTATCCTTATTATTCATATAATCAATTCCAATGTCTGTGCATCATTATTGGAAGCCATCATAGTCATGCAAATTATTTTCCAAGCTAGTCATGAAATACCAGGACTTGGTAATTAATCCTTGATTTATATTTCTATATATCTATTGTTATCCTTGATTAATATCTTTACCATAATTAGAGAAAAAGTAAAAATTAAAAATACATATTTTATTTTAGTTGGACAATGCGTTTATGCATGCATACTTTATTACTCTACATATCACCCTTTTTGCTTCCATTTTTCTTTAATTGACAATTCCATTGCTAATGGCTGAAAGTAATGCTCCAACTTTTAAGAGATGAAATGGAATGATAGGGGTGCATTTTCTCTCAAATAGAGGTCTTAAATTTAAATTTTGAAAATAAAATATTTTTAAATATTTGAAAGGAAATATTTTATTTTCTTTATGGACCTAGCAGATACAAATCTATAGTCGGATAAGTAAATTTCGAATCAACGAAATTAAGTTGCGAGTCATGTTGATCTTATTTATTTCTATTGGTATTTAAAGGATGATTATTAACCTTTAATTGCCATCATCACTTTCACTAGTACCATATTGTTATTACTTACCTTAATTACATGTGGCCGCTACTGTTCCTCTCAAATGTTTTTGACACAACTAAAATTGAATAATCCATTTATAGAAAAAGAATTGTTAATTGCACTCGAAGTTATTGGACTTATTCTCTAATTACAAAAAAAGTGATAAAAGATTCTTTTTTAACAAGAAAATACCTTAAGTCTATAATATTTGCATGAAAAGTCATTTTATTTGGAAAACATTTCAAATTCTATAAAAATCCAATGTGACACATATTACCTAAACCACATACCTTCCAAAAGATGGATATTTCAACTTGGATGAATATGAGTGAACCTATCTAGAGAAATTGTTAAATCCCTATGTAACCTCTATTAATGTATAAATATTTTATTTAATAATTTACTCTTATCATATAACAGAGACATGTATCTTCCTCTTATCATGTAGTTCTTCCTGTGTTTGTGTTTATCTTGTAAATCCTTAACTATTATGTTTATCTGATAAGGAGTAGTTTCCTTGTACACAACTACTACTCATGATTGTATTTATATAAGGCACTGCCTTTTACTTTTGAATACAGGAGAATTACAGTCCACCTTGCTCTTTTTATTTACTTTACATGGTATCAAAGCCCATCTAAAATTCATCAAGTTAATCATGGCCCTCATCCCATCATCTTTTTCTTCTTCTTTTGCCACATCTGCTATTACTTCCACTCACTCTTTCTCCATTAAATTGACCTCCAAAAATTATCTCTCTTGGAAAACACAATTTACTCATATTCTCAACTACCAAAATCTCCATGGGTTTATTAATGGCACATCTTTTCCTCCCTCAAAAACTATTCTTTCTACTACTGAACCCATCACTTCTATCACAAATCTGGAGTTTAAAGCTTGGTTTAAGAAAGATCAAATGCTTCTCTCATGGATACTAGCCTCTCTTTCTGAAGAAGTGTTTCCCCTTGTAATTGGTCTTGAGTCTCATACGACGTGTGGACTGCCTTGGCCAATACTTTTGGCTCCATCTCTCAAAACAGATAACTACAATTGCATATTGAATTGTAGGACCTCAAGAAAAATGATCTCTCAGTCTCTCAATTCCTTCACAAAGCCAAATCTTTGTGTGATGAACTTAGTGTAGCTGGTCGTCCCATCATCACTGCAGAATTTAATGCTATAATTTATCGAAATATCTGGTATGAATTTCATTCCATTATCACAACTCTTAATCTTTTCCCTGAACCAATTAGTTTATATGAACTACATGGTCATTTACTTGCCCATGAAATCCTTCTTCAAGGCTCTCATGAACCAATGGCCAATTTAACTATTAAACCTTCATCTCCTCTTCTACCAACTCCTACCTCCACCCAATTTCGCCCCAGGCCTTCTAATTCCCATTCCCAAAATCGTTATCCCAGCCAAAACTCCAATCCTTGCCAAATCTGTGGGTATCGAAATCACATAGCTTTGACCTGTTGCAAAAGATACATCAGAGATCAACAATCTTCTACTTTCAAACCACACCAAACATTTGCTAATTTCTCTCATGTCCCTGGTCAGTTTCCCACCTCTCACTATAAAAAAAACTGTCAATTAGCGACGGCATCATTTTCGTCGCAAATTTTGTGACGGATTAGCGACTGTTTTATAATTCCGTCGCGGAAAGGATATTTTCTTTTTTTTGCGACAAATTAGCGACGGATTGAAAAAATAGTCGCTAATTATTGGCGGGAAGTGTACGCGCCATGTTTTGCGACGAAATTAGTGACAAACAGTTCCGTCGCTAAATTATATAATTTTTTATTCATAAAATTAGTTCCAGAAAAATTAGCGAGGAGGGAAAATTTAGCGCCTTTTTTGCGACGGTTTAGCGACGAAAATTTTAGTCACTAATTTAGGAGGAAAAATTTTAGTCGCTAATGAAATTGTAGTCGCTAATCCGTCGCAAATAAAGTAAAAAATAATTTTTTTAGAAATTAAAAATTTATTTTATAACTGAAAATTAAAAATTATTTTATTAGTTGATAATAATTTTTTAACAATTATACCAAAATCTAAATTTATTTATTTAGAAAAATTGCATTTTTAATAATAATATTAATAAACTAATTATTAAGATTATTATATATTTGCGTGTTCAAGATTAATAAAAATAAATATTTATAAAAAAGTAATATAAAATTTATTATTTCATTTAAAATAATAATAAAAAATTTGTAATTTATATTTAATTTATAAAAAAAGACATTCATGGCATAACTATTGTATATATTGTTGATGGTTTTTGCAATATCTCAATAACTGTTAGTTTAGTTATTGTAAAGTGTAAACTAGTTCAAAATGATGACTTATCAAATATATGCAACCAAACCCATAAATAAATGAGTATTTTTTATATGTATGTATTTGTTAGAC
Organism: Excoecaria agallocha; assembly: GCA_037975025.1. Classification (NCBI taxonomy): domain Eukaryota; kingdom Viridiplantae; phylum Streptophyta; class Magnoliopsida; order Malpighiales; family Euphorbiaceae; genus Excoecaria; species Excoecaria agallocha. The sequence continues at coordinate 39,472,888 of CM075813.1, read as the reverse complement.
GTGTTAGTCAATTATCAGTTCTAATAATTCAATTATGCATGAAATTCACTATTTAATAAAATAAAATAATCTTTCGTGAAATTATATTATTGGTCATTATCAAATTCTCTAACAATACATGATTATTAGCTTAGAACGATAATATAACATGGTTTTCTCGATTTATTTAAACATAAATTTTCTATACACACACACACACACACACATTGAACAGCTTTTATACGGAATAGTGTAAGTAAAGATTTAACGGTTAAGTAAGATTAGTTTTTAAGGTATGTAAGTTCAGTTTTTGTAGCAAAAAAAAAGGCTATTTTCTGGACTTTTTACGTAATGACCAGTTTTTTATACGAAGACGATCGAAAAATTATTTACCGTTAGATTGGCCTGATTTTTGGTGAGTACATTCGAAACTCCTTGTTGTTAATTTTAGACTGTGCAGATTAGTTTTTAAGATCTGTAAGTTCAGTTTTTATTGCAAAAAAGAGACTGTTTTCTGAATTTTTTACATAATGACCAATTTTGTATGTGAAGACGATCGAAAAATTATTTACCGTTAGATTGGCCTAATTTTTGGTGAGTACGTTTGAAACTCCTTTTTATTAATTTTTAACGGTGAAGATTAGTTTTTAAGGTCTGTAAGTTTGATTTTTGTTGCAAAAAAGAGGCTATTTTCTGGATTTTTTACGTAATGACCAGTTTTGTATATGAAGACGATCGAAAAAATATTTACTGTTAGATTGGCCTGATTTGTGGTGAGTACATTCGAAACTCCTTGTTGTTAATTTTAGACGGTGAAGATTAGTTTTTAAGATCTGTAAGTTCAGTTTTTATTGCAAAAAGAGGCTATTTTTTGGATTTTTTACATAATGACCAATTTTGTATAATTTTGTATGTGAAGACGATCGAAAAATCATTTGTCGTTAGATCGGCCTAATTTTTGGTGAGTACGTTCGAAACTCCTTGTTATTAATTTTGAACGGTAAAGATTAGTTTTTAAGGTCTGTAAGTTCGGTTTTTGTTGCAAAAAAGAGGCTATTTTCTGGATTTTTTACGTAATGACCAGTTTTGTATACGAAGACGATCGGAAAATTATTTACCGTTAGATTGGTCTGATTTTTGGTGATTACGTTCAAAACTTCTTGTTCTTAATGTTGAATGGTGAAGATTAGTTTTTAAGGTCTGTAAGTTCAGTTTTTGTTGCAAAAAAGAGATTGTTGATTTTTTTTGGGTAAATTTTATTTTTATAATTACATTATGCAGATTAATTCCGGCCACTGATAATATGTTGTTTATATGTGTGAGTAATATTTTGGATACCCGGTTATAAGGATCAATTTATTTAGGATGTGACATGAGTGAATATTCTTTTTAAATTTTTGAATTAATATTTTTAATTAAAGTATGTTTTAAAAACCAATAAAATAAAATATAAAATAAATAGGTGGTGTTGGAGTAATAATAATAATAATAATAATATTATTATTATTAATTAAAGTGACTAATTAAGTATGTTGACATATTAATTTAAAAATATATTAATTAGAATTAATATGTTATTAAAAATAACATATTAATTAAAGTGACTAATTTTCGATTTAATTATATATATATATATATATATATATATATATATATATATATATATATATATATATATATATATATATATATATATATATATATATATATAATGAAAACCGAAAATGAAAACCCTACCTATTTTTCTCATCTGCCTCTCTATCCCCTCCGCCTCTCTCTCGTTGAATCGGCTCCTCTCTCTCGTTCGATCAGATCTCGCCATCGCCGTCGTCGGGTTTGTGACCATCGCAGTCGCCGGGCTTGTGACTGTCGCTGTCACTGTCTCTCATTGAATCGGCTCCTCTCTCTCGTTTGATTTCTTCACCGCCCCTCCTCCTCCTCGTCGCTGTACCTCACCGGCCTCATACTCCACCGTCGCAGCCCCCCAATGCCGCAGGTAAGTCTGTTTCTCCCATTAATTTCTGTTTCTTCCATGGCTATGTGTTGCATCGTAGATCTGGTTTTTATGCAACCTTCTTCATAATTTTTCAGTTCCTCTGGCCGCTAACTGGAGAAGTCGGTCTCTACACGAAAGGCGAGGTGTGGAGACCAAGAGACCGCTAACTGGAGAAGTCGGCGTCTACACGAAAGGCGAGGTGTGCTCTGTTTTTCTTCATATCGGTGTATATGTCGTTTGTTCAAGGGAACTTAGGTCTTTAAGATGTCTTGTTTGTCTCTATCGAGTCATCTTGTCCAGTTTTGTTCCAACAAATGTGCACAGCTCGTGCATTTGCAGAGCAGTTATAATAATAGTTAATGTCTGTTGGATTCGGTGGTCCTCTTAACTTTTGGACGACAAAATGTGGCATTTGATACGTGGATAATGAGAATATCGGTGTATGGATCGGAAATTGAATACTTGCACGTATCTTGGTTTAGTTTGTCAATGTTTTTATGCTTAGCATAATAAGCCTAATACCTTCTTAATACACTTATAATGCAATGTTTTTATGTAATTTATCATTAAATGGATTTGATTTTTGCTGAATGGGTGGTTTCTTTGCTCAAATTGTCTTTATAATTCTGGTTCCGTGATAGTTGTGGTGTTGTTCATTTTTTATTGCTGAGAATTTGGGGGAACTAGGAAGGGAATGTTCTGCTGGTCTGTTAATTGATGTCATTTTAGTAAAATCAGTACTCATATTGGCGTTTATTATGAGTCTATATTGAGAGACACAATCTTGACTTAGGAAACTATAGTCTTATGTGGTTTGTATGGCTTGATGATGGCATGGGTGCAAATGTGTAAACCCATTTGTTGCATTTGGTACTTGAAAATAATGAATTTCCATGTACATAGAAACATGCCTTGAGATTTCAAATTTAGCTCAAACTTCAAATATAGAAAGCAAGCAAAAGTTACTTCCCTTTAATAGAGTCCTTTGAAGCAAAGGGTAATATATCTTATAATAGTCTTCACGTTCACTTCTGTATTTCTAGCATTTTAATCCCTTTTAGTTCCCACTTCCATAGTCATGGCTTTTTTTTTGGGTTTTCTTTTTAGGGTTTGTTTCACTTAGGTTGGATGCTATTTATGTGGGTTTGATTGCATTTCATAACTGTTGTAAACATTCTGATCTCATTTTGTAGGTGTTGCTTTCAATCTGTTCTTTGTTGACGGATCCAAATCCTGATGATCCGTTGGTGCCTGAGATTGCTCACATGTACAAGACAGACAGGAACAAGTATGAGACAACCGCAAGAAGCTGGGCCCAGAAGCACGCCATGGGCTAAAAGATTTCTGGTGCGTGTTAGTGGAAGGCCACCCTTATTCATTTAAATTTCTTGGCATGATCTTTAATGTTAAGAGGTAAAATATTCTCTCTCCTAACCGCGGTAAATTATTCTTTTACGGGAATAACATACAGAAGGGTCTAACTGTTGCTAATGGTCCAAAAGCAGATGCAGAATAATTATGGCAGATGCAGAATAACAGATCAATGTTGTCATTGAATTAAAATTTTGATGAACAAGTTAAGGTTCGGCCTTTATGCTTTTTTACTTTCCTTATCTTATTTTTCTACTTGTTTAAGTCATAAATTGGCTGATTATATGTAAACTCCTTTAAAATGAATCTAAGTTTATTACAAGGATCCACCAAATGATAAAAAAATGTCCGATTAGAGCTTGATGTTTTGTTGCAACTTTTTGTCTTCATATTGGCAGCTACTTTGAGTGTTTTTATACTTGCATCCTATGTGGATGATTGTAATGCGTGGTGTTGTGCTGTAGCAAACGGCTAAAAATCATGTTTGGATCCATTGTATTTATAACTTGATAATCTTTTATGGGATCTGGTTGCATTAAATTTGTGATGAAATCCTTTCTTGACAGCACCAATTTAGTGTGTTTTCATGGTTTTTTACATTAATTTCTAGAAACACTTATATGTGGTCTGTGTAGCAGAAATCTCAACCTAGTCATGTAGCAGGGATCTCAACCTAGTCATGGAAAATCTTATGCTGAAATTGATGTTATGTTGTTGATGCTCTTGTATGAAACGTGAAGAAGACAAATGATAAGGTGTTTAGTGGTACCAATTGAAAATATCATTCTGTCTTCTTTTGTTTTAGAACATTGAAAATTTAGCATAATGTACAGAGCTTCCTTTGAACTTCTATTAATTTAACCAGTGTGTTTGGAGTATGGTGAGACTCACTGTGGTAGAAGCCTATAGGGGCAGTGCAGGAATCTGATACATACATATATATATATATATATATATATATATATTAAGAAATGATTATTAATTTGATAAAGAGTGCAGAAGTCCTTGTTTCAGTCTTTAATTGTAAGTTTACCTATTTTATATCTTCGTATTTTGATATTTCATAATTAGAAGGGATTTCAGAAAACTAATTACCATTTTATTAGATATTCTTAGGCTTATAACCTCAATTTAAAGAGGCGGAATTCTATCAATATAACAGGTCAGAATTTTCTGCAAAAAGTAGAAGAGATAAGTGGCATATGCATTTGAATTTCCTTTTAACTGCTACCTTCTGATAGTTTCTCGATTTTCACTATTTCACTTAGCTGCCTGGTATATGCATTTGAATGAATTTTAAAGCGCAGCTTTGTGAACTTGCCTTCATCACCTGTAAGGTGCTATGCCTTTTGTGGAAATGTGGACTTGGGATTTAATATTATGTGCCTGGCTTATACTTCTCTAACAATAGTATTTTCTATCACAGCTTGCTCTTTCATTTAACCTTCTAAGAAGCCTATATTAATGGGCAATTGCTTTTGTTGATACAATCCAGTCACATACGTAGTCATAAATATGGTGCAATGCTTACATGACGTTCTATTTTGGAGCCTTCATATCTTACCTGGATGTAGGGAAAGAATATAGCATGGGTACAAGGTGGAATAATATGTGTCAAAACTCCATCTTTATATCTTATATTCTAGTTTTGTACACATCAGTGCCTAGGCTTCTCCCATTAATTTATGTTTCACTAGTGGTTTTCTTTCTTTGTTGTAGAGAAGTTTATGGAGAGTGATGATGAGTTAGTTGTTCAAGGTTGTGCCTTGAACTTATATAGGAGAAGATGCACTACTTTTGAAGCTTATTTATTTATATTGAAAATTAAAATGATTTGAACTGGGAAGAGCACCTTTCGTAATGACATCTATGATGCATGAACTTTATTTAGACTAGTGGTCTCTGCATAGTCTTTGGAAAAGTGGAGACAATGTTGTTATCTACTTTGTACTTTGGTGTGCGATTGCTATTTCTTTATTTTTTATTTTTTAATCTTTCTTTGAGTTTATCCCTTTTATTTCCATGTGCAACACTAAGCTTAACATATGAGTGCCTAGTGAGGTGCTAGGTTGACTTTTTCAAATAAAATCATGGATAAAGAATTGAGGATATGGATCATCAGTTCCTATCAAGGATGAAATGTTTCTGCAGTCAATAATTTAACTCTGAGGATTGTAATCTAGAGCTTCCCTGGTAGACATTTTTATTTTTTTGAATCATTAAGCTGAATCATTATGTGGACAGATTATCAGTTAGTCAAGCATATTAGGAACATAAGCATAAAATGTAGTAATTCGTTTTTGATGTCATATAAAATATTCTTGTAGTAATTTGCTATTTTCACCGAGTATAAGTTATGAAACAATTAAGTACTTGAATTCTCAAAAAAAAAAATAGTACCTGATTTTTTTGGTCTAAGACTAAGTACCTGAATGAATTAGATAATTTATTTTAGCATAATCAAATTTATGCGTTTATATAACTTTAGTCTAAATCATTTTTTTCAGTTTAATTATTTTTTTCAATTTAATTCTATGGGCAAGATATGAGCAGCTTCGAGATGAGCAATCACAAGGGGAATCATTTGTAGATGAGACCGAGATATTTTATGAGCTAGCAAAATGCAATAAAAGAAGAAGATAATATTTTATTTAGATGATACTGTTGACGCTCATCTGTATCTGAGACCGAGCTATTTTACAATAATATTTACTATTTTATTGTTTCATGAACGGATAATATTATGTAATATTTCAAATTATTATTCATATATGTGTATTTTGGAATATATTTTGATTTAGAATCAATATATATTTGTATGTGTGAGATCATTACTATTTACAGGTTGAAAATAAATAAATAACGATATACAGCAAAAGAAAAATTTAATTATGCAATAATTTAGCGACGGATTTGCGACAGAAAAATGTCGCTAATATGTAATAAATATAATTTGAGAAATAATTAGCGACCAAATTAGCAACAAAAAATGTAGTCGCTAAATATTATTATAATTCGGTGACTAATTAGGAATATAAATTAGCGACGGAAAAAAACATTAGCGACGAAAATTTTCGTTGAAATTAGCGACTGATTTTCAATTCCGTCGCTAATATATTAGTGACTGGCCTTTTAGCGACTGTTCGTCGCGGCGTCACTAATGTAAATTTCCGTCGCTAATTAGCAGTTTTTTTGTAGTGTCTGCCATTGCAAATTCTTCTACTTCTTTCGCCCCTATCACCTGGTTTCCTAATACTGCGGCTAACTATCACATTACACCTTATACTCAAGCTTTAACTGCTACTAATGAGTACACTGGTCCCAAGCAATTATTTATTGGTAATGGTTAAGGGCTCCACATTTCTCATACTGGAAACAACACTCTTCCTCATTCTGGTGGTAATTTTTCTTTGCAACATATCTTATGTGTTCCCCATATCACCAAAAATCTTTTATCTTTTCAGAAATTTGCTTTTGATAATTCTTGTTTCTTTGAATTTTGTCCCAAATATTTCTTAATCAAGGACCAGCAAACCAGGAAAATATTGATGCAAGATCCCAGTGAGGATGGTGTCTACACCTTACGTGCAGCTCCACCTAGCGCTTTCACTGCTACTGCCGCCCTCAGTGTTGATGAATGTCATTAGCGGCTTGGTCATCCCAATCAGTCAAAAATTGATTCTCTTATTAAGAGTGGTCATATTTCTGTTTTGGATTCTAGTCTTCATCCATGTTCTAGTTTTTCGATTAGGCAAGTTGACTCGTATGCCTTTGGCCTCCAAGGAACACGCCAGTTCTAGTCCTTTTGACATTATCTTTTTTGATATTTGGGGCCCTGCTTCTGTTACTTCTAGTATTAGTCATAAATATTTTGTTATTTTCGTTGATGATTTACCCGGTTTACTTGGATCTATTTCTTAAAAAATAAAAGTGATGTTTTCTCTACATTTTTAATGTTTGAAAAACTTATTGATCGTTAGTTTCATGCTAAGATTCGTGCCTTCCACTCTGATTGGGGGTGGTGAATACCAAAAACTCCATTCTTATTTCAAACAAACTGGTATTCATCATCGTATTGTATGCCCCTATACACATGAGCAAAATGGCACCGTAGAACCCAAAATCCGCCATCTTGTTGACATTGCCCTTACCTTACTTGCACACGCCAACCTCCCTTTCAAATACTGGAATTATGCACTTGAATAGAGTGATATGTTGATAAACATATTACCTTCAGATGTTCTTCAACAAAAATCTCATTTTCAAAAACTATTTTCCAAAGATCCAAATTACTTGGCCTTTCAGCCCTTTGGGTGTGCAGTGTTTCCTTTATTGTGTCCCTACAATAAACATAATTCTCTTTTCGATCTTCTAATGTATTTACCTTGGTCAGAGTCCTTTGCATTCTGCATATAGGTGTTTAGATCCCCTTGGTGGCCGCGTTTACTTAGCCAAGCATGTCAAATTTCACTCAAATTTTTTCCTCTCCGCACATCTGCACATTCATCAGCACCGGCAGTATTTCACTCTCCATGGTTGCATGTAAACTGGACAGATTCCCCTCACTTGGATCCTCCTGCATCTTCAGATTCCATCCCAGAGCCCGCGCTCGCGGCCGCATCCACCTAGCTTCCTATAGTCATGTGGCCGCGACCAAGTTCAGTTCCAGCGTCAGCGGCTACACACCCTCAGCCTCTTATATTCAAGCGGTCGTCCCCAGATTCACTCCCAGCACTAGCGGCCGTGCATTCCAAACCTCCTATATTCACGCGGTCATGCCCAGAATCAGTCCCAGCACCAGTGGCCGTGCATCCCAACCTCCCAACTCTACCTCCTCTCCTGGCATTCAGTTAGTTGTTGACCTTACTAAGTACCCTTCCTTGCCGCCCACCTCTCCTACTCACTCTCATCCCATGTGTCTTCGCCCCTCCACCATGCACCACCATCAAACCTATGTTGTTACTGTCAACTTACCAAAGGAGCCCAAAACCTTTGCTCAAGCAAATAAATGCCTACAATGGAGAACTGATATGCAGCATGAGATTGATGCATTATTTCACAATCAGACATGAACTTTGGTTCTTAGACCCCCTAATATTAATGTTATTGGAAATAAGTGGATATTTAGGATTAATCAAAAATCGGATGGGTCCATTGAGCGATATAAAGCTCGTTTGGTGGCTAAAAGGTACACTCAACAATCCGATATTGAGAGGTCAAAACCTTCTCTTCGGTGGTTAAAATTACCACTGTCTGTACTATTTTATCTCTTGATACGGTCAATAATTGGTTTACTCATCAGCTGGATATTTCTAATGCATTTTTGCATAGGTTTCTGGATATTGATTTGTACATGAAACAACCGGTTGGCTTTATTAACTCATCTCATTCAAATCATGTTTGCAAGCTTTGGCGTTCCTTATATGGTCTTAAATAGGCACCTCGGGCATGGTTTCAATGGTTGTCTACATTTTTACTTAACCTTGATTTTCGGGCTTCATAGACTGATCATTCTTTGTTCATTCTCCATCGAGGTACTCATAAACTCTTTGTTTTAATTTATGTGGATGACATTCTTGTTACTTGTTCTAGCTCTGAATTGTTATCCTGGTTTATGAATCACATTCAGAAGGCCTTTCCTGTTCGAGATCAAGGAGACATTAGTTTCTTCCTTGGTATTGAAATTTCCAAGGTCGCTGATGGTCTTCTTTTATCTCAAACAAAGTATATTGATGATGTTCTTCATGCCACCAACATGAGTGATTCTAAAGGCTGCTCTACACCTATGTCCGTCTCTCCTAATCTCAGCAAAAAATAGGCACGCCTCTCCCTTCAGCTAAGGAATATAGACAAGTTGTTGGTGCCCTCCAGTATATCACTTTTACTCTGCCTGACATCTCCTTCAGTGTTAATAAACTAGCTCAGTTCATGCACCACTCAACTGATGTGCATTGGCAAGCTTGCAAGCGCCTTCTTCGATACTTAAAGGCCATGCGCACCCTTAGTCTCCATATCTCTCAAACTTCTGATTGTTCCCTCCACTATTACTCTGACAGTGATTGGGTAGGGTGTCTGGATGACAAGCGTTCCACCAGTTGCTATCTTATTTATTTGGGAAAAAATTTGGTATCTTGGTTTTCCAAAAAGCAACCCACAGTTGCTTGATCCTCCACCGAAAGTGAATATAAAGCACTTGCTAATACTACTGCTGAAATTATGTGGTTGAGCACCCTTCTTTGAGAACTTGGTTGTTATTCATCTCAACCTGCTACCTTATGGTGTGATAATGTCAGTGTAATTTATCTGTGTTCTAATCCTATATTTCATGCTCGTACCAAGCATGTCGAGATTGATTATCATTTTGTTCGAGATCAACTTAAACTTGGTCTAGTTCATATTCGATTCATCAAAAGTTCTGATCAAATTACTAATATTATGACCAAGGCTTTGGGTCAGGCCGCATTCAGGACTCATTGTGACAAGTTTCACCTTTCCAGTCCGTCGGTTCAGCTTGTGGGGGGTGTTAATGTATAAATATTTTATTTAATTATTTACTCTTATCATATAGCAGAGACGTGTATCTTCCTCTTATCATGTAGTTCTCCCTGTGTTTGTGTTTATCTTGTAAATCCTTAGCTATTATGTTTATCTGATAAGGAGTAGTCACCTTGTACACAACTGCTACTCATGGTTGTACTTATATAAGGCACTGCCTTTTACTTTTGAATACACGAGAATTACAGTCCACCTTGCTCTGTTTTATTTACTTTACAACCTCAGCCTGCTATCTGAACTTTCTTTGTATGAAAATGAATTAGAAAGAAACCTAATTGCATGTATTGCAAACTACAAGAATCTGTGGCATTTGTTTTTCTCGACGAATTTTCTAAATGGCAGCATTCCTCAACAGATTTTTGATCTCTTTTCATTGCTAACTCTTAATTTATCACAAAATGCATTGATGGGTCTCCTTCCTCTCTCAATTGGTGGCTTGAAAAATACTTATGAATAAATTTGTCAAAGAACAAACTATCTGGGAAAATTTCCAAGACAATAGGGGAATGTTTGAGCCTAGAATATCTTTTCATGAGAGGCAATATGCTTGAAGGAGATATTCCTTCATCCATTAGATCACTAAAAGGTTCTAATGTTTAGACTTATCACGAAATAACTTATCAGGAAATATTTCAATCGAGCTAGAGAAACTTATGTTTTTGCAGCATCTTAATCTCTCTTTCAACAACCTTAAGGGTGATGTACCAAAGAAATGAGTGTTCAGCAATGCAAGTGCATTTTTGGTTGATGGAAACAATGATCTTTGTGGTGGAATCCCAGAATTGAAAATGCCACCATGCCCTAGCAAAGCAATGAAACACAAAAAGTTCACTAATAGAGCCATTGTCCTTGCAACAACCATTAGTCCAATTGTGATTCTCATTGCAATAACATCCTTGTATGTTTCCTATCAGCAGAAGTCAAGAAATAATCCATCTCCAGAACTTTTTGATGCAAAAAAGCTTCTTATACATTTCATACAAGGAATTACTAAAAGCAACTAATGGTTTTTCTTCGAACAATATCATTGGAGAAGGTAGTTTTGATTCTGTATACCGAGGAAATCTTGTTCCCCAAGGAGAAAAGTTAGTTGCTGTGAAAGTATTAAAACTTCAACAACATGGTGCTTCAAAGAGCTTTCTTGCTGAGTTCAAAGCGTTATAAAATATTTGGCACCGAAATCTAGTAAAGATCTTAACCTGCTGCTCCAGCATTGATTTTATTGGCAATGACTTTAAAGCTCTGGTTTTTGACTAGGTGGAAAATGGGAGTTTGAAGATGTTGCTGCACCCAAGAAAAAAATGGCAATAATCGGTCAAGGAACTTAAGCCTTCTCCAAAGGCTTCAGGTGGCAATCAATGTGTCATCTGCATTACACTATCTTGATGACAACTGTGAAAACATCAATCATTCATTGCGACTTGAAACTTGGCATATACTTTTCGATGTAGATATGACTGCTCACATCAGTGATTTTAGATTGGCAAGGCTACTATTACAGCCAACCAATGATTCCTTTCAAGGTGAAACTAGCTCAATCGGGATAAAGGGAGCCATCAGCTATATGGCTCCTAGTAAAGTTCTATATGCTTGTTGTTGTTATTGTTGTTGTTGTTGTTGTTATTAAATTTATGACCAAGATCTAGGATGAGATGTATCATTATTATATATTGTAGAGTATAGAACAGACAACAAAGCAACAAAATGTGGATACATATACACTTTTGGCATAATTTTATCGAAAATTTTTACTGGACGGAGGCCAACTGATCAATTTTTACTGATGGTCTAAATCTTCATATATTTGTTAAATCCAATCTCCCAGGACGAGTCATGCAAATTTTGGACCCTGTACATTTCACAACGGGAGATTTTCTGGCAGAACTAACAACATCAGAAGATAATGCCACTGTTGAAAGTTTAGTACAAGAGAGACGAGAAGTTTACAAATGCATTACATCAGTCCTGGAAATCAGACTTTCGTGCTCAGCAGAACAACCTGGTGATCGAATGCATATGGGGGATGTCACTCGAAAATTAAATATAATCACAGAGGCTTTCTTGCGTACAGAACCAATAAAGACAAACAAATCGTAGCCCTCTCAAAGGTTTGAGTTTTCTTTGTAGTTGAATTTATTTTCTCCCTAATTTAGTATGATTCAAGCAACTAGGCGCTATTAAACCAATATATCAGTTAATAATATTGGTGTGAGTAGTTTTAGCTCTATGTTTTGATGTTATAGTAAGAAAAGGCAGGGCGTTGTTGAATTGTTCTTTTGCACTTCTCTCTTACTATGAGGTTGCTAATGAAACCATTTATAGTTGATATATAGGTAGATGTATGTATATGTGGATCAAATGTAGAGTAATGGAATGGTTTGATGTGTATATGGAGACATACACCCATCTCATATCTGGCACTGGCCGGAGTGATAAAATGAGTGTCGATTTTTTAATATTAGTATAGGTAGTTGATAAGATTAGAGAACTTAACATTAAGATGCACGAAATTAAATATTTGGATGTAGCAATCAAAATTCAAAGTGATAACAAAATGGGATTGAAGTTGAGTGGGTTTGAATTGATGTTGTTGTCACTAGAATTCTTTGTTTGCCATCATTTTAAAAACTTAATTTCAATTTTCAATATCTATTTGATAATGTGGAGTATGACGAGTTTGATGACTTGGCCACCATCCATGGTAAATGACAGTAAATTAATTAATTTGTGGCCCATTATGTTATATGAGGATTAATAAAAAAAGATTGAAGCCTGAGTTTAGACTGTAGATGGAAAAATGCTATAGTATATTGGCAAGGAGGAGATAAATGACTATTTAGGGAGCTCTAATGATAATTAAATTATGGGTTGGGCTAGGTTAATTAAGAAAAATCCAAAATATGTTCTTGGAATCAAGATTTGAATTCCAGATTGGAGGCTGTGTGGTTTCCCACGTCCTAAAAGAAGAAGAAAAATGCTAAAGAATAATTCTAAATCTTTACTTTCGGTCAAGATAGAGCGGACCAGAAATAAAAATTAAAGTTGTTTAATTAAAAATAAATAAATTAAGGGCTGATTCTAAAAAGATCGAATCAATACAGGTTTGAATAATGGTAGAAAATTTCTACTTTCCATTTTTCAGAAATTGATAGAACCATGATAATTTCATCATTCAGAAATTGATAGAATCCAAATTTCGATTTCACACCAACAAAAGGCTAAATTCAGATAAACCAGATAAACAGCTGAATTTTGAAGAAAATTTTCTTGGCAATAATGCAAGCAAAGATCTCAATTTTATTAAATCTTTGTCTAACTGCAGCACTCTATCAATATTTTCAATTTCGGGGAACAATTTTGGGGGCCTATTACCAATCTCTATAGCCAATATGTCAAACCTTCGTCAACTATACATGGGAGAAAATCAAATATATGGAAAAATTCCATCGCAACTTGGAAACCTTGTCAGTTTGTATGAATTTAGCATTTTCGGTAACCTTTTTTCTGGTTCAATACCTGATGAACTCGGGAAGCTTGAAAACTTGCAACGGTTATATTTGGGTAAAAATAAGCTATATGGAGAAATTCCAGAATCCTTGTGTAACATCACCCTTCTAGCCGAGCTTTCTCTGAATGAAAACAAATTGGAAGGAAACCTAACAAGTATAGGAAATTGCAAAAGTCTGCAAAAGCTGTATCTCGATGCAAATAACCTTACTGGCAGCATACCTCAACAGATCATTGATTTCATTCAACTAGTAACTCTTAGCGTAAGCAAAAATGCATTGATTGGTTTCATTCCTCTAGAAGTTGGTAGACTGAAAAGTATCAATGTATTAGATATATCAGATAACAAATTGTCTGGGAAAGTTCCCGAGACACTAGGTGATTGTTTGAGCCTAGAAACTATTTACTTAAGGGGAAATATGTTACAAGAAGGTATTCCTTCATCTCTTGCTTCCTTGAAAGGTCTCAAAGAGTTAGACTTATCAAGGAACAACTTATCAGGAAATATTCCGAGAGAGCTAGAGAATCTCATGTTCTTGCAGTATCTTAATCTCTCTTTCAACAAGCTTAAGGGTGAAATACCAAAGAAAGGAGTGTTTAGCAATGTAAGTGCTTTTTCATTTGATGGGAATAGTGACTTTTGCGGCGGAATTCCTGAACTACAACTGCCACCATGTACTATTCAAGCAAAGAAACACAAAAAGTCTACCGAAGCAATTATTATCCTTGCAGCAACCATCGGTTCAACACTGATTTTTGTTGCAATAATATTCTTGTATCTTTCCTATTGGCGAAATTCTAGAAAGAATCAATCTTCTAAACTTTTTAAAGATAATAAGCTTCCTGGAATTTCATACAACGAACTGTTCAAAGCAACAAATGGTTTCTCTTCAAACAATATCATCGGAGAAGGTAGTTTTGGCTATGTATACAAAGGAACTCTTGATCTTGAAGGAGAAAGGTTAGTTGCTGTAAAAGTACTCAAACTTCAACAGCACGGAGCATCCAAGAGCTTTCTTGTTGAGTGCAAAGCATTACAAAACATCCATCATCAAAATCTAGTAAAAATCTTGACATACTGCTCCGGCTTTGATTTTGAAGGCAATGACTTCAAAGCTCTAGTGTTTGATTTTATGGAAAATGGGAGTTTGGACATGTGGTTGCATCTAAAAGAAGTTGGCAGTAGCAGTTCAAGGAATTTAAACCTTCTTCCGAGGCTACAAGTGGCTATCGACGTGGCATCTGCATTGCACTATCTTCACAACCATTCTGAAAAGCCAATCATTCACTGCGACTTGAAGCCAAGTAATATTCTTTTTGATACAAATATGGTTGCTCATGTCGGTGATTTTGGATTAGCAAGGTTCCTTTCAGAGCCCTCCCATGAATCTTCTTATGGTGAAACTAGCTCAATTGGGATAAAGGGAACCATTGGCTATATGGCTCCAGGTATAATTTTAACTGCTTCTCTATATTAAATTATCACCAATCTCTATTGTTTAGATTGAGATGCATTATTTGTGTACTGTAGAGTATGGAGTTGGCAGCCAGGCAACAAAAGAAGGAGATATATACAGCTTTGGAATAATTTTGTTGGAGATTTTTACAGGACGAAGGCCAACAGATCCAATTTTTAAGGATGGTTTAAATCTCCATAACTTTGTGAAAGTAAGTCTCCCTGGTCAATTCATGCATGTTTTGTACCCTCTTCTTATCGCTAGAGGAGATATTATGGAGGAAGATGATGGAGGAAATGTGTACAAATGTGTAGTGGCAGTGCTGGGAATTGGAATTTCATGCTCAGCAGAACTACCAACAAATCGAATGTGCATTGGGGATGTCAATAGAAAATTAAATGTTATCACAGAGGCTTTTCTGCATACTAGTAGTCCTTTGACAGGTATGAATTTTCTTAATATAGTTAATTTATTCCTTTAATCGAGTTGAATTAAGAAAAAATCTATTGTTTTTACTATTCTATATTCTATAATGCAGTATGTTTTGGATTGAGCTGAAAATAATATCTTATCAACTCCTAATATTTCCTATACATAATTGTATTTTTATACCTGAAATGCAGCGAGAAAGTCAATTAACTAATTAAACATTTACTTGATTATTTTTCCACATTTCAGAGACTACTTTCGATTGGAATTAGATTGCAGAGGCATTGGTTGGGACTGAAGCATCTTGGCACAGTTAACCCGAGCTTCTGCATCTCAGTGAATTACGAGGAACATACGTTCTCCTGTATAAATATTATTGTTCAGCAGATAATGTTAAAAGTCATTTCAGTATTATCTAAGCTTTCAATGAAGTTGTAACCAATATATAATTGAATTCTTAGGTGTACTTCAATTGTAGTTTGCATCCTACTATTAATGAAAACTTAATAAGTACACAAGCTACTAATGTTTGGTCTTCCATTAGTTTTAAAGTCCTGAAATCATGGAGTGAAAATTCCACACTGGAGCCCACAATACGCAGAAATCAAAGGGAGTGAAGTATGGGTAAGAAAATTAAGCATATTGACGAGGACAAGACTTGCGCAGACCTAATAAAAATCAACTTAGAAAATTTGTTAGTTCTTATAATTCATACACGGCATTCTGTTGATGCAATTATTAATGAAAAAATAATAGAATTCATGGGGAGTAAAGTATGGGCAAAGTATTTTCAAAAAGAGGCTGGCCGTTTCCCCCTTCCTAGAATAGACACCCACTCTCATAATTTGGTAAAGGATGGAGTCCGGACAATTATTTTCCCCCCCGTTATAATCCTTGAAACCAAATAAGTGTAATAACATTTTTAATTATTAATCGAACGAATTCACAAATTTAATATGGTGATAAATTAAAATTATATTAAAGTGAAATTGAACACTTAAAATGGACTGTGATAGTATATATTTTTCCAAAAGAACTGCATTAATACTTTTCGTGGGCCTATGCAAACAGTTGGTTTGGTTCTGTTTTGAACCAAAAAGAAAAAAAAAATCTTAAATAAAAAAACTGAACTACAAATAAAAATATTTAAAACTTGAACCGATCATATCTAATTAATTTTAATTGGTTCGGTTCGGTCAATTTGGTTCAAAATGGTGAATTGGGATGAAGAAAAGGATAGGAATTGGCTATTGATGGGTTGAAAAATTTCAAATTATTATATGGAATCTATACACGTAGATATACAGAGACCTAATCTAATTGAAATTTTGAACAAAAAGCTAAGCCGCAGATTCTCCATCCTTTAGATTTTCAAGGGAAATAAGCCAAAAAAATTAAAATAAAATCTTCGGCATAATCGCGCTCTTCTTTGCTACTGTTTGCTTCATCACCATCGAAGGCACCTGCAAGAGCTGCAATTGTTAGTTTTTTCTTTTTAAATTTCTTTTCTTTTTTGCAAAATAAAGAAAAAATTTAAAAAGAAATATTCTTTCTTAAGAAGCAGAAACAGACCTTGTTGGGTTTGTCTCTGGTTTTACTCATCGGCGATAGATGGTCTTCCAATTCGCTCTTGACGGTGAAAATAATTACATTCGATCCGCTCTTGACGATGGATGATCTTTCGATCCGATCCATTCTTGGCGATAGAAATAATCACATCTGATCCGCTATTGGCAATTGATAGTCTTTCGATTTAATCTGCTCTTGGCGGAGAGATAACCACATTCAATCCGCTCTGAGTGATGGATGATCTTCCGATTCGATCTGCGGTGGAAATAACAACATCCGACCGATCGAAATAATAACATCCAATCGAAATTTTTTTCATCCGATCCGCTCTTGGCGATGGATGGTTTTTCAATCCGATCCGCTCTTGACTAAGAGATAACTACATCCGACCGATCGGAATAATAACATCCAATCAGAATTTTTTCCATCCGATCCGCTCTTGGCGATGGATGGTCTTCCAATTCGATCCACTCTTGGCGATGGATGGTCTTCCAATCCGATCCGCTCTTGGCGAAGAGATAATCCGATCGGAATAAAAAAAATCATCGGTCGGGATTTTTCATCA
The DNA here is from genome assembly GCA_037975025.1 of Excoecaria agallocha. NCBI lineage: Eukaryota > Viridiplantae > Streptophyta > Magnoliopsida > Malpighiales > Euphorbiaceae > Excoecaria > Excoecaria agallocha. The sequence continues at coordinate 39,455,460 of CM075813.1, read as the reverse complement.
ATCGGAATAAACTTAAATACACCCTGCTCCTTTCAGCTGATCAAACAAGTCTTTAATACGAGAAATGGGGTATTTGTTCTTAATAGTCACCATGTTCATCTGTCTGTGGTCAATGCACAATTGGAGTGTCTCATCCTTCTTCTTCACAAACATGATTGATGCTCCCTAGGGAGAAACACTGGGTCTAATAAATCCCTAGTCAAGTAGTTTCTGTAGCTAAATCTTTAATTCTTTCAATTTTTTTGGTGCCATTCTGTAAGAAACAATTGAGATTAGAGTAGTTCCTGGAGCAACATCAATGGAGAATTCAACTTCCCTATCAGGTGGTAAGTTTGGTAACTCATCCGGGAATACATCAAGGAACTTTCTGACAGTAGGCACTTCTAACACCTTTGAACTTTTCTTTTTACCTCCACTGCATACACAAGTAAGCTATGCATCCTTTCCTGATCAATCATTTAGCAGTTGTAGTAGATATCAAATAAGGTAAGAAGTCAGTTCTCACACCTACAACTGTGATTTTTCGACCTCCCTTAAACTTCAAAGTGACCCTTTTTCTTTTGCAGTCGATTGTAGCTTGGTGGACGGATAACTAATCCATCCCAAAAATCACATTGAACTCGTTATATGGCAGTTCAATCAAATTTTCCAGGAATACATGACCCTGGGCACTAATAGGACATTGTCTGTGTACTTTGTTCACCACTACACTATGCCTCAGAGGATTACTTACCAAGATATTCTAGTCTAAGCATGCATCTCCCATCCCTTTACCCTATGCTAAATCAGTGCTAATGTTGGAATGAGCAGAACTAAGATCTATCAAAGCATGTACTGAATCAAATAACAAGAGGAATTTGCCTACTATCATATCTGGAGCATCCTCATCCTCTCTGGCCCTAACTGCAAGGTCTGACCCGCAGTTCGCCTCTGTCCTTAGGATGACTATCTAGCTAGTTTAAAGGCTGAAGTGTGGGGGTAGCTTCCCTACCATGACCTCTTGGTGCATAGAACCCCGTACCTAATGTTGGTAAGTTAGCTAAAATGGTCTGCATTATAAGACAATATCTAATTTGATGATCTTTGAAATCGTACCTGAAGCATGCTCCAGTCAGATATTTGCACCCCCTAGGATGAACCTTACCATAATGGTCACAGTTTACTGTTGTGCCACTGTCTCTGTCTTAGGGTATGGTGGCTGCTAAAGCAACTGGTGCCCTACCATGGGATGCACTACCCTTTTCTCGGCCTAAAGCAACTGATGAACGACCCTGAGGTGCTGGAGATTCCTTGGACTTCTTACCCTATCCTCCTTTATTATTGGACTGTCCCTATTTTCCCCATTGCTGAAATCAGGACTTCCTGTCAGCTTCTTCTATCTAAATGGTTTCTAACTTAATTGTTGCCTCAACCATAGCCCTCAAATTAGGGTATTTTTTAGATCCCAATGATCTATCTGAGCTCTGTGTACAGTCCTCTTTCAAATTTTTGACATAATTTTTCTTCTGTGGACTGGTTCTCATCTAAATAGGCACTCAGGTGCTCATATTTTACCACTGATTTGTTCCTCTATTTAAGCCTTCAAAAGGCATCATGCATTGCTACCTTATATTTTGACCCAATGTATTTCTTTTCAAACTAAGACGCAAAGAATCCCCAACTTAATTGATCCACCTGGGTATGCCTCCTAATAGAGTCCCATTAAATAAAAGCTAGCCCCTGAAGCGATGCCATTATACCTTCAAATTTCTCTTCAAGTGGGCTATTTGTGATTTCAAATAATCTCTTTATCTTGAAATGCCATTTTCTTCCTGGGTAGGTGACAGTGGGTTATGCTAATGACAATCTTCAGCTCCTAACCTTTTTAACTACTCAAGAATAGGTTTTCTTCTAGGTGGAGCTAGCTAAACCTATATTGTTGCCTGAGAAGGTTGTGCCTAACTTGCTTGCAGCCTCTATTGAATATAGTCTGCCATCAAATTTATAAAATCCAACTATGGGTATGGAGGTGGCACTACTGGCGAAGAAGCCTGCAGCTGTGGCACCTCCTACTGTCCAGTGCCTATAGAAGCTTCACTCTCACCATTCCCCACCTGCCTATTTTGATCAAATGACATCTTTTCACTATAAAACAAAAAGCAGCAAATACACATTAGATTCCATAACACCTTTTTCTTTGACAATTGGCATGTATATATAGATAAATCAATCACTTAATCCCACTTCGATCTTAGAATCCCTTAAACCATTGCTCTGATACCACAACATGTAACACCCTTACTATTATAGTCCTACGGATTAAACGATTAGCATGAATTTTTTTTTCATTTCTTATTTTAAAAATCATACACTTAACCAAATAATTCATTAATTGTCAATTCTTATCCATTATTCAAGTTTATAAATCCAACTTATCGTTGACCTATAACTGTCAAATTTTACTATTTATGTTACATGCTCAATGTTGCGACCCTAGCAAGTGCACTAGATCGACAAGTAATAAAGTGGGGTATTGTTAGGACCCATGAATATCGAACCCAAGGGATAAGGGCTGTTTTAAGCTAGATATCTAGAGTTGAACGAGTTAATCTGAGATAAATTCCCAAGTTTTTGATTGATAGAGCGTCCTAAATCTAATTAATAAAATAAATAAATAAATAAGATAAGATAAGCTAATTAAACTAGAGATTAAAACATTGCTTGGGTTCACTCATCCACCCCATACCCAATGTGAATTAATTTTACCTAAAATTATGCATGAAGGAATTCGGGATAACCCTCTTAACCCAAGCGTCCCATTTCGGAGCCAGCTATTCTAGTTGCTAAACGTCCCATTCCGGAGCCAGCCCAACAACTAGCCTAAGCACGGGTCTAACATCCTAAGTTCGGTTTGCCGTCCCATTCCGGAGCCAGGCAACCCAAAACCCATCTATTTCACTCCACACTCTAGTCTTAAAATCACAACTATTGCACATCTAGAGTCCCATTCCGGAGCCGTCCAAAATAGACAACATTCATGATAGAAAAACTGAGCAAAATCATTCATAAAATCCAATCCATTAGGCTCAATATCCATCAAGGACATATGACAAAAATCATTCATCCATAAATGGAAAATAACTCAATAGATCGAAAAATCATGAGATATAAGTAAGTAACAGTAAAATAGACCATTTATTCATGCAACAATCAAAATAAGTTCAAGATCCACATTATGGGTAGGGGATTCAAAGATCCCCAAGCAACAAAACTACATATTAAACATAAATAAAATAAAAAGAGAGAGGAAAGAGGAAACCCATGAAGCCATTTGTAGCTTGTGAAGCTCCAATCCGAATCCAAGTCTCCTCCTTCAAAGCTCCAAACAAAATGAAGAACACAACTCAAAGAAATGCAGAAAATTGAATTAAATCTATACTTGAAAATTATAGATCTATGTTTAATCCAAGTGTTTTTGTGTAAATCTCACTATTTCCAAATGGATCTATGTAAAAATGAACAAAGAACTCAAAGAAAGAAGAAAAAAAACCTAAAACCTAAAAATTTCTCAGCCCCCTCGATTCTGCAGAATAACTCGCTTTATATAGGCCAACATGGGTCACGGTTACTAGGATTTTCCTGGTAACCGTGACCTCTAATAAAAAACCCTCCTGATTAAAATAGGTCACGGTTACTAGGAAATCCTTAGTAACCGTGAGATGGCTCGGAACTGAAATCTGGCATGGGGTCACGGTTACCATGAAATTGCTGGTAACCGTGAGATAGTTCTCCTCTACATTCTGGACTGAAAAATGCCTACCTCACGGTTACTAGAAAATCCTTAGTAACCGTGAGGTACTTCTCTTCTTGCTACTGTATTAAAAACTCCATAGGTCACGGTTACCAGCCTATCAAGTACAATTGCCATGCTGACCGTAACATGCCTTCAAAACGGTGCGTTTTGACATAATACAAGAGGTCACGGTTATTAGGAAAATCCTGGTAACCGTGAGGTACCTACAAAATCACAGAATTCCATCAAAAACCTCCAAATTCACACAAAAAATTAGAATCGACTGAGAATTGGGTAAATTATTAAATGCAAGCAAAAATAAAGAAAAAGATGTTTAGAAAGCAATGGAATCTAGACTAAAATTACTCCAAAACAAAGTACTAAATTTTGAGTTATCACTCAACACGTAGTGTTTACTGCGTGTAGATTTTGAAGTGTCGATGGAGCTTGATACACGGAGAAGTAGAATGCGAAGATGAAGAAAGTTAGTTGTACTTTTATTTTTAGTATTTGTGGCATGTATATACTTAGACAGTGAGAGTATAGAACTAAACGGTATTTAAGGTAATGTTTGTTAAATGATAAATATTGTTATTGTTTTGATAATTTCAGTTAATGAGTTGTAAATGACTATCATTGATATATGATTTGTTGTGCCTCTGAGAGGCTGTGTGGATTGTTTGAATTTTTTTTTCAGGAGGCTAGTAAGTTCTAGCCATTGTGCTGTCGAAATTTCGTAAATTGAATAAAATATTAAATTGTATCAAAGTTGTTTGGTAATGATTGAAGTTTGAAAAAAAAAATTTTACCATTTACCGCTAAGTTTCGCATCGAAAAAATAATGTTTTGATAAGGGTGTTACATTTTCGGTAATATAACGACTGTAAGCTTGCCTAGCATCCTAAAAAATAGATAATTTCACAGCCCCTTAGGGGCACAATAGTTTATAAACAACTTAAATTTAGATACATCACCATACATTCTCATTCCATCCATACCATTCAAATCACTTTCTGTCAAAATACATATTTACACATACATATACAATACTGTTCATATACAAATCACTCTTTACTTCAAAATCCAACTAAAAAAATACATACATGCCACACTACAAAATATTTCTATTGTCTATTTTTCTTTAAAATTGCTCCTGTTGTGTACTATTACTCCACACTTTCATCAATACATGCACGTAGTAAATACTACATGCTAAGCATTAAATATGTCCAGTGGTGACTAAAAATCGAGGTATTTCCCAGACAAACACAATTGCATTAATTATGCAAAATACATCAATTTTTCTTATCAAATACAATTTATAATATTTTTAACAGTCATTTCAATTCAATATCAATACTTTGGTAAACTTTTCAATTTAGTCCTTAATTTTTCATTTTATTTCAAAATTGCCCTTTTTACACTTTAATTACAAAATTGCCATTAATTTTCTAATTTTTACTCCATATTTAATTTTTGGCATACAAATTTACCAAATGTTCTTTATTTTAACTTTTTATGCAAAATTACCTTTTAGTCCTTTCACTACTTAAATGTTCATTTTTGGACTATTTGTTCACTAAATTACAATTTTATACTTTTTAGTCATTTCTTTATCACCTTTACTCATTGCATAAAATATTTAAAAAAATTATCGTTTTGCCCCTAAACTTTTTATTTTTTTCAAATAGGTCCTTTTGTCATTATAAACTTTATTTTTAGCTCTCTTTTTATATTTTTAACTTATTCTTATCATTATGCCCCTAGTATAATCCTGGTAAAAATTTTCAAATTGGATATACGAGATGTGGATCCCATAGAGCCACAATATAGATTGAAGGATCATTTTTCATAAAATAGAATACAGAACAGAGCAGATACTGTGGGAGATCAGTTTGATCCTACCATAACAAAGCAAGTCGCCATGACTTGCACCGTGATATAGGAGTCTTTATGGCTAACCAATTATATCTTGAGCTAGATTTTGACCGTCTAACTATTACTAAGGGTAATATTCACTTCATTTCACTTTACAATTTAGATTTTTGATAGTTTCAGTAGCTTTTTCACTATAATAAATCTTCCAGTTAACTTTTTCATTACTTTTGCACAATAATTCACCATTGTTGCTTATTTAATGAATTATTTCACAATAATTCAACAAATACAATTTTTATATAATCAAATCCTTTTTTTCAAAAATACTTAAATAATTTTCTTAAATTTCATAAAAATTCATAGACACATTAATTCACTTCTAGGTTCATTTTATAGCTTAATTCATTAAAAGTATATAAAATATACTTTAGTTTTCTTTAGGTAGCCATTCGGCCATAAAAGGAAGTTCACCTTACACATTCATTTAAATCAATTTAAGCTTTCTAATAGGTATATTCAAGGTCTTAATTCTTTATTTTAAAATCAATTTCAATTATACATGTTTTTCCCTAAAATTTCTCTAAGTTACATAAAGAGAAATCATGCCAATTCAAGAAAAATATAAGGATTTAGTAGCCACTAACCTTTCTCACAAGTCTTAGGCCCTCTAAGGTTCTCTCTTCTTACCTTTGACCTTAGATGGTTATCCCTCATTTGGAGAATCTACAATGGCTGAATATTCCATAATAAGAAATACTATTTTTTATTCTCAAATGCTTAAATTAACAACATAAATAAATTTTAGACACCCTAAAATACTTGTATGTATCCTTAAACCAATTTAAAACCTTGATTTATACTTACCTCAATATGATACCCTAAGCTTTCCAACTTGATTTCTTTTATTTTTCTTCCTCTAACAAAAGGATAGAGGCATAAAAAATTATCTAGAGAGGTATAACTTTATTTTATATGTTTGGATTGAGAGAGAAATAGAGAGAAAACTTAAAGAAATTTGAAAGAAAAAGTGGCTATGGTGGTTCGGCCATAAGGGAAGAAGATGCTGGTTGAAGGGATAACGAAGGCTGCCAAAAAATCTCTCTCTCACTTGGCTTTTATAGTGACTAAATGGGTTGGACTTTGGTTCAACCCAAAGTCTACTAATTCAAGCCCAAAAACCCAAAATCAAGCTTAACATGCAAATTTCTGTAATTCTCTCACTTTCTAAATTCAAATCAATCTAATTTTAATTCCATCATTCTTATCATGTTAAAAATAGGCTGTATAAAAATTTTTGCCCAATCGAAGTCAGTTATTAGTTTGATTCAATTAGATCGATTCGATTCAACAATTATCGGTATCATCAAAAAATTATTTTTTTATAGCCAAAATATTTTACACATCATTTTAGGCATATCTACAATTTTTGATAATTTTTAGAGCTCATTTGCTATTTTTAAAGGCTCAATCAAACCTAAATTAACCTAGTTACTATTTAAATAGAATCATTTCGTTTTTCATATTTTTTACCTTTTGAAGATCTATTTAACCTTAATTTCACTCCAGATTTCAATCCTGGACTAAACGTGATCAATATTTTTCAATGATCAAATAAAATATTTTTCACCTGTTAGTGTTCTTTTCAACCCATAAGTACTATTCATTATCGAAAAATACTATTTATGACTGATCCGACATTCAGGCCATTACAATTATGACTAGTTTTTTTATTATAGGTATTGATAGCAGCTAGTATATCAGCAACGATTGCTCAATTCTCCAAGCCATTCACCTCTATTCTCTTATATGGCAAAGATTCTGATTTTAAGTCTGCTTTTGTGGCTAGTGGTTTCCCATCTACCCGTTCCTCTGTATATGTTTTTCTTAGATTCAATTTATCTTTGTATCTCCTATTTTCTTTTCAATCTCTTTCTTTACTTTATGTATACATCTTTTTTATATTTTATAGTTGCTTACAGTTAATTGATTGATTGCAAATAAGTTGCCGTGGCTTTTGCTACTTATCTTGCCCTAAAGAGGTAATCTGCTTCTAATTTGTAGTTTTTTTTCTGCTTTTGCTTCCTCTTTATTTCTGAAATTCCACATTAGAAGCTATTATTTCACTTCTGGGGTTTGTTAAATTCAATTTTTGGTCTTACACTAGTTTATGCAAGTCTTGTCATGTATGATTTAAGGCCATTTATATAAGAAAAAATATATATTATTGTCAAATTCTCTATGTCTTTCCATTGCTATAAATTAAATGTTAAATAATTAAGCAAATGACTATATATATAACATAGGAAATAAGGATGAATTGATTTTTAATATTTTTTATTATCTCTTTACTACCGATTTATTTATTTTTTGTTAAAGCTTATTTTAAATAAATAATGCCTGCCAATTAGTTCAATCAAAGTTGCTTCTCACCTAGCAAGAAAACTCTTAATGTAGAAAGAATCAACCAGAGGTTGTTTGTAGTTATAGGGTTTGGAGAGGGTGACCTTGGTTGTTGAAAGCATAAGTGTAATCATATGTTCTATTATAACTCTTTTTGGTTTAATGAAATAAATGGCCAGCCTTAGGGTGTAATAGAATAATGATAATCTTCATATCGCTTAAAGAGGACCCAACAGCTACAAAAAAATCAGAATCTTAGGATGTAATAATAATGATGTATATTATTTCTCAATGCATGTTTTTGTGTTTTTGTGTCATATTATTTTGCTTATGTAAATCACATAATAAGTGGTTGATATCTTTTATGCAATATGCCTATTGTTGACAGTATTTATTAATTCTGATATTGGCTGTTGCTTTATTGCTTAACATAAGTATTGCTTAACATAATTCTGATATTTTCTTTTGGATCATATAAAGAATTCTTTCATCACAATATGATCTTGATTTCTTTGGCTTCTTTTTTAATTCTGAATTTGCATATGTCTCATTGCCATCTATATATAATTAGGGGCTACTAGTCTAGTTTGTTAAAATATGATTTCTTGTTTGGTATAATTTTTGTAAGCTAATAGCAGTGATGGAGGATGGGAAGGGTAGGGCTTCTCTTGTCTCTATTCTTTCAGATCTTCAAAAGGCTGATTAGTGAAGTTTGCACATTTTAGTTTTAGTATCACTCTTTTAAGGATTCATAGTGATCTCATAGCAATTAAAGATGATCATTGGTGAAAATTAATTTTATTCATTTTTTTCTATTATTCATTTTCAGGTATACTCAAAACTCTTGTAGATTTTGATTTTAAACTTAAAAGGTAATCTAAGATTTTCAAACTTCGTTTGTGAGTATTGAAGATATTCATAAGATATGCATCTTCAGCTGATATGATCTTCAGATATTCAGGAAGATCTTCAGCTGATATGATCTTCAGCTGATATTTCATTATATTTGAATGAGTTGTATAGTTTATATTCTTAGCTGTCTTATCTTATTCTTAGCTATAAATATCTTAACTTTGTATTATATATACTCACCTGTATTTACCATAAAATAATGAGAAAGAATATCTTTCCATCACAAATTCTGAGTTGGTATCAGAGCCGTCTTTATGGCTGGCATTACTTCGTCATCTACCTCTTCCTCTTCCTCTCCTGCAATTTCTTCTTCTGCTCTTTCCTTACCCACACCTATTTCTCCTTCAACTCCCACAAACATTCAATAGACCTTTTCCATCAAATTAAACTCCAAAAATTTTATTCCTTGGAAGCTACAATTCCAGCCATTGTTAAACTTTTATAAATTGCATGATATCTTATATGGACCCAAACCAGTTCCATCGAAAACAATTGTCAATCCGACAACACAAGAAGAAGAGCTAAATTCAGCCTACACTACCTGGTTTAATAAAGATCAAATTTTATTCTCTTGGCTTTTCTCTTCTATTTCAGATAAATTTTATCCTCATTTAATTGGTCTGAATTCAGCCTCTGCAGTTTGGCATGCACTCTCTTCTGCTTATGGTATGGTAAACAATGCACAAAGAGCACAACTCTACATTGAGCTTTATAACCTCTCTAAGAATGACATGATAGTTTCTGAATATCTCTTCAAGGCCAAGAACATTGCAGACAATTTAGCCTTAGCCGGACAACCAGTCTCTGCAGCTGAGTTCAACGCTATTGTCTTCAGAAACCTTGGTTCAGATTTCAATGGTGTTATTGGTGGTTTACAACAACGAATTGATCCTCCTTCATTCCATGATTTAAATGGACAATTGGTATCGTATGAACTGCTTCTGAAGGCTCAACAATCATCATCCCCGATTGCTAATATGGTACGACGATCCTCAACTCCTGCATCTGCAACTTTCAGTCGCAAGAATTCAACCAATTTTTAGAAAAATCGTCGGCCTAACTTCTCAAGGTCTAATTCTGTTCAGTGTCAAATTTGTGGTTATAACAATCATGTTGCCATTGATTGCAGGAGACGTTTTGATCAAAATTTTACTCGATCTCCTCGTTTCAATTAGTCTACATATCGACCACCTCGTCTTGCCTTCTCTAATCAGTCCACTCCTCAAGCTAACATCAGTCAGGTTGATCAGAATTCATCTTTGAGTTCCGCCTTTGATTAGTATCCTGACATTGGAGCTAGTCATCACATTACACCTGATCTTGCATCCTTATCCATTCATGATGAGTATACAGGTAATGATCAGCTCATAGTTGGCAATGGACAAGGTCTCCCAATTTCACATGTCGGTAAGGGTAACATCTCAAATTGCACTCAATCCTTTGTTTTAAATAATATTCTGCACGTCCCTTCTATTACCAAACCGTTGCTCTCAGTTAAAAAATTTTGCAAAGATAACAATTGTATCTTTGAATTTGATGATAAATCTTGTATTGTGAAGGATAAAGCCACCAAGAAAATACACCTACGAGGAACCATTGAACATGGATTGTACAAGCTGCAGTCTTCCAATTCCTCTCCTTTTCAAGCTTACCTTGCTACTCTTCAACAATGGCATGCTCGTTTGGGTCATCATAATTTCCCATCTGTTAAACATCTCATTAAACAATTTCAATTACCATGTTCTAGTCTATCTCATACTTCGAATAATTGTAAGGCATGTTGTTTAGGTAAATTACATCGCTTGTCTTTACCTATGACGCATCATCGGAGCTCTGCTCCCCTTGATTTAATTCATTCCGATGTATGGGGACTGGCTCCCATCATGTCTTCATCTGGTTATAAGTACTTTGTTATTTTTATTGATGATTATTCTCTCTTTACATGGTTTTTTCTCTCAAAGCTAAAAGTGATGTTCTTCATGTGTTTAAGCAATTCCAATCCTTGGTAGAACACCAATTTAATACCTCTATAAAAACCTTTAATTCTGATTGGGGTGGTGAATATAGATCTCTACATTATTTTAAGCAAATTGGTATTCATCATCCCGCCCATTACTTGCCCTCATACACATGAACAAAATGGCACAGCTGAAAGAAAAATAAGACATATAGTGGACATTGGCTTATCTATACTTGGGCATAGTAGTACACCTTTTAAATACTGGAATTTTGCCTTTGAAACAGCCATTTTTATCACCAATCGCATGCCTACTCAGTCTCTGTCTAAAGCCATTCCATTCCAACTTTTATTTCATCAACCACCAGATTATTCCTTTTTTAAAATTTTTGGTTGTGCTCTGTTTCCTCTATTAAGACCTTTCAAAAAGAATAAATTTTCCTATCGTAGTAAACAGTGCATTTTCCTTGGTTATTCACCTCACTACCTAGGTTATCGGTGCCTTGATCCTCAAACTGGAAAAATTATTTTTGCACGCCATGTTACATTTGATGAAACTAAATTTCCCTTTCAAAAAGTTGATACAACAGTGGTTTCCTCCTCTGCACCGTCTCAACTACCTTGGCTGCAGCTGTCCTATCCATTATCTACGGTTCTTCCTCAGTCAGGTAATATTTCTTCTTCTTTAACCTCCTCTCCTTCTCACTCCTGTAACACACTATCCCATCAATCCCAATCTACCCCAACACATACTACCACACCCTCTCCCAATAATGTCACTTTATTTAGTCCTGATGGCTTAGATTTAATTGTTGATCTGTCCCACCCAAATACTTCTGTTTTCGAACCCTCCCAACCCATACGCACTCACAACATGCAACTACGACCCTCTACTGTTGCCAAATCTTCTAAACATGCCCATCTTGCTCTACCTTCACCTTCCCTTGAATCCGAACCATCTTCTTTTTCCAAAGCCATTCTCTTACCACAATGGAAAGAAGTAATGCAAAATGAGATGAATGCCCTTTACCAGACACATACATGGGATCTTATTCCTCCTCCATCTCATGCCAATATAGTTGGCAATCGCTGGGTGTACAAAATCAAACGCCATGCGAATGGTGCTGTTGAGATATATAAGGCACGCTTGGTTGCTAAAGGCTATACTTAGGAATATGGCTTTGATTATACAGACACCTTCAGCCCAGTCATTAAACCATTGACAATTCGCACAGTCCTCTCTATTGCTGTCTCCAAAGGTTGGCAAATTTGTCAATTAGATGTTAGTAATGCCTTCTTGCATGGTGACTTAAAAGAGGAGGTGTTTATGAAACAACCCTAGGGCTTTGTTAACAAAAACCTTCCTCACTATGTTTGCAAGCTACGCAAATCACTTTATGGTTTGAAACAAGCACCACGATCATGGTTTCAGAAATTAACTACCTTTCTTCAAAAATTAGGTTTTTGTGGTTCAAGGGCGGATTCCTCCTTGTTTATTTATTCTAATAACACCATTACTTGTTTTTTGTTGGTGTATGTAGATGACATTATTTTAACAGGGAGTGATTCTAATTTTCTGCGCTCTATTATTAATCAGTTGGCATCCACCTTTGCACTTCGTGATCTTGGTCAATTGAAATACTTCTTGGGGATTGAAGCTGTTCAAAATTCTGGTGGGTTAACATTACATCAACATTCCTACATCAGCTCTATTCTCAATCTTATGGGTATGCAACATAGTCGCCCACTTTCAACTCCTATGCAGACTGATCTCATTTTGAAGAAAGGCGATGGGGACTTACTCTCCGCTTCTGATGCCACAAAATTCCGCCAATGCTGTGGGTCACTCCAATATGTTACAATGACCTGACCCGATATTATTTTTGTTGTTAACAGATTAACTCAATTCATGCATTGTCCAACAACCGTTCATCTTCAAGCTCAAAAAAGATTGCTCAGATATCTTCAGGGCACCATTAATTACGACCTGCTTATATCCAGGTCTACTTCCTTTGATTTATCCATCTTTACTGATACTGATTGGGCAGGTAATCTTGATGATCGGAGGTCCACAGGTGGATCACTTATTTACCTTGGTTCAAATCTCATCAGCTGGTCTTCAAAGAAACAAAACACAGTAGCCAGGTCTTCAACGAAATCTGAATTTAGAGCTGTTGCAAATGCTGCATCAAATGTCAAATGGCTACAAGCTTTTCTCTCAGATCTTGGTGTTCAATCTTCCCGCATTCCGCAAATCTGGAGTGACAATCTTGGTGCCGTATTTCTCTCCACTAATTCTGTTTTCAGTGCACGCACAAGACATATAGAATGTGACTTTCATTTCATTAGGGAATTAGTTCACGCCCAACGTCTTCAGGTCAGCTCCATCTCTTCAAAGGATCAGCTAGCTGATATACTTACCAAACCTCTTGCCAAACAATCCTTTAACTTCATCTTCAACAAGCTTCGGTTACACAAAATTTCACCATCAACTTGATCGGGGGTATTGAAGATATTCATAAGATATGCATCTTCAGCTGATATGATCTTCAGATATTCAGGAAGATCTTCAGCTGATATGATCTTCAACTGATATTTCGTTATATTTGAATGAGTTGTATAGTTTATATTCTTAGCTGTCTTATCTTATTCTTAGCTGTAAATATCTTAACTTTGTATTATATATACTCACCTGTATTTACCATAAAATAATGAGAAAGAATATCCTTCCATCACAAATTCTGAGTGTGAGCTATGTTGTTGAAATTGAAAATGTTAAGATGACTAATTGAAAATGTTAAGATTATTGATAGCCTTGCCCTTGTTTTTTCATCTTTATCTGAATTTTTAGAACACCTAGCCCTAGACTTCCCTTGCTATCTCTACCAAATTAAGGGGCTTTTGCAAAGGTCTCTACTCCTGGTGGTTATTTTGTGAATATTTTGCTTGGCTGGGCTTGTTTGTCCTTATTTTTGGTAGGCTCTCGATGTTTTATAGTCTGCTTTTTTTTCTTTCTTTTCGTTATGTGTTCTTTGGCATATTTGTTGTAGGTTTTCTGCTCTGCTGCTGTGTTCTGGTGTTTCTTTTGTGCTTTTGGTTTTCTTTATGCTACTATAGCTTATAAGGGAGTTATAACTGCATATTGACTTTGCTCACTTTTGTTATAATTAGGGATTTTTCATTTCCATCTTAATTTTACAGCCCTTGCTTCCGTGTTCAATTTTTGTTCATGATGTTTAGCTTTGCTATCTATTTTATTTTCAGTTAATATCTATATCTTGCATGCTTGCTTGATAATTACTAGGAACTAAGAAATTTACTAATTCTTAATTTCCTTTGCTGTGATGGTAAATTTACTTGAATTGTGTTGGTCAGCAGATATCCATTTCAAATGTTTTGTTATTTAAGGTGGAAAGCACATCCTTTGGTTGAAAGATGTATGCTCACTTTCTCCTATCTTGGTGACCTTGGTCTTTTTTAGTTCAATGATGTATGCTCACTTTCTCTTTCCTCAACTTGGATCTTTATTTCAAATCTTACACTTGATCTTTACTATCTTTTATATTCAATTGCTCCTTATGATGTTGAATTTTGATGTTTTATTCTGTTTGCTGATTATTGAGCTGGGGACATTATTTGCTTTTTGAATTAATGTCAGTTGCAAAATGTAATAAAGTTTTGTGATTTGAGTTTATTTCATTAATAAACTAAAATTATATATATATATAGAGAGAGAGAGAGAGAGAGAGTCTAATTTTTAGGAGATAACACATATATGGTAATAGACTTGTGGTGATGTTGGGCAAACAACTTGGATTTATTGGAATAAATTTGCTTTTGTATGGTCCTGTTTGGTGTATAATTTTGTTGGCATTCACAGTGCCACATATTAATCTTACAGTTGGGGCAATTAAGGAAAACAGTTACACGTGCACATATAATAGGGTGGCATTGGTAATATAATCTAGAAAATATATAATAATAATAATAATAATAATAATAATAATAATAATAATAATAATAATAATAATAATAATAATTGATAAATAAAATAAAAAAGTGTGATTTTGTAATATCATGTCTTTTGCCTAGAGAGCCAAATTGAAAAAGCGAGTTGTTAATAAGTTTCAGACCATCAAGATTTCTGAACTAGTGAAAACGATAGTGCCACAAATTTTGCTGATTTTCATCTATATAATTATTTAATGGCTATTATCTAATGTAATGTTTATTGTGTATTGTATTTAAACACTTTTTTCCAGCAAATGTATTAGATATTGTAACGCAGCTAAATAATCATGTACAAGAGTTGGAAACCAAGCGCAATGCCTCTCAGCAGCCAGATCGTCCTCCTTCACCAACTATATAGTTTATATTTGTAATATTTAGGTATTGATGCTGATTCTATGTTGTGTTTGTTATGATTTTTATGAATTCTTACTTTACATTAATAGAATATATTTTCAAAAATTTTATTGTCATACATTACAATTTTAATATTATATTATCAATATTCATAAATTGCATTATGAATTTGGATTATATTTATTTGTAAACAATAAATTTATATTGAAATTAAAACATTATGTTACCAAAATTAAAAAAATTATGCTACCAAAATTGGACAATTTCTGTTTTTAAATTTAGCAACAAAAAATAAATTTCGTTTTCCATTGCTAAAGTTAACTAATTCACTGAATCTTGCAAAGGTTGGATTTAGCAACGAAATTTAATTTCTGTTGCTAAATTTAGCAAAAAAATAAAATTTGTGTTGCTAAAAAATAGCAACTGTTAAATTAGCAACCATCGATTCCGTTGCTAAATTGCTATTTTTTTGTAGTGAGTCTATCTTGCTCCTAGATCGATCCAAACTCCTCAAGGAACTGGTTAGACATATATCTGCTAGTCCTATATTGGACCTAGCTGAGAGCTTGTTATCTCTTAGCATGTACATGTGTCATATAAGCCGTCATTGGTTGGGATGGTTGGGGACATGCTATCCTATGAGGCATCCTACAAAAATATTATATGTTAGTTCGCGTTCGACTGAAGTTGCAAGCAAATCAAAATATTAGGATTATATTGAATTAAATATCGACAGATAATCCACACAAGCAGTGCACATATAATTTTAACAATTATATATAAAAATGAGATGTAAATGTCTTTCACATTTTACGAGAAATTAAGTAAAATTTGAGCAGCATTCTGGCTAGAAATGTGGTTACACCCTGCACAAGAAATGTATTCAAAAGTAAACAACAATCTATGGGTTATTAACGTCGCTAATTAAATTTCATACTTTTTCAAAGAGATTTGACAAAAATTCAATAGCATTTCGGCTAGGAATGACACTGTCTTCTTACATAAGAGACATATTTAAATGACAAATAACAAATCATAGGCCCTTAGGACCATGAAACAAAATAATTATCAACATTTTATGCTTTACAAAAGCATTAAAATAAGATAAAAACTCGACAACATTCGGGCTAGGAATGACACTGCCTTCCTACATAAGAAATGCATTTGAACAACATACAACCAACCACAGGCCATTAAGGCCACCAAGCAATCACAAATTCGAATTACTCATGCTTGATGTAATGGCAAACATAAAAGTGCATTTAAAATTCAAATATTATCTACATTTCTATCTGAAAATAGAATGTTACAGATTTACGTGCTTATATACAAGGTATTTTAATTACCTATAATATTATATAAATAAAGTTTGGTATTTACAATATGTTACCAGGCATATTTTGTTAAAACATTTGAAAATATTTGAAAATCATGAAAGTCTTTGAGAAAAAGTGAAAAATTTATAATCAGAGCTTCGAGATCCGAACTTTGTTTTCAGTAATATGCTATTTTCTCATCATAAAGTAACCCTAATCTAAGCTGCCTCAGGTCACGGTATCTATATATACAAAATAGGTCTTTGGAAATAAGCTAGATGAATAAGTAAATGTGATAAGAAATAAAACAAGGCTTGTGGCTCAAGGATACAATCAAGAAGAAGGTATTGATTTTGATGAAACATTTGCACTTGTTATATGTTTAGAGGCTATTTGCATCTTGTGTGCATTTGTATGTTTTAAGAAAATTAAGCTTTACCAAATGGATATTAAAAGTGCATTTTTAAATGACTATTTAAATGAAGAGGTTTACGTTGCACAACCATCAGGTTTTGAAAATTTAGATTTTCCTAATCATGTTTTCAAATTAACAAAAACTTTATATGATTTAAAGCAAACTTTTAGAGTTTGGTATGAAAGACTTTCAAATTTTCTAATTGAACATAATTTTCAAAAGGCAAAGTTGATAATACATTATTTATAAAACATGAAGAAAATCATGTCGTGCTTATACAAATTTATGTGGATAATATTGTGTTTGGAGCTACTAACATATCAATGTGCAAGGAATTTGAAAATTCAATGAAAAAGGAATTTGAGATGAGTATAATGGCAGAATTAACCTTCTTTTTAGGACTTCAAATAAATCAAAACAAGGATGGAATATTCATTAATCAAGTCAAGTACACAAAGGATCTATTGAAGAAGTTAAAAATAATGGAAGCCAAACCAATGAGCACACTGATGAGTTCATCAATTAAACTTGATCTTGATAAAAATGGTAAAAGTGTGGATCAAAAGATTTATAGAGATATAATCAGTTCACTTCTATATTTTATAGCAAGTCGACCTAACATACATTTTAGTGTGTGTCTTTGTGATCAATTCCAATCAAACCCAAAGGAGTCACACCTATCAGCTATAAAATGTATCCCAAGTATCTCTTGGTAACCTAAGAAATCAGGACCTTCAAATCCAAAGGAAGAAATGAAAAAACCTATGATATGTAGGAATTTACTCGTGAAGTTGAAGAAGAGAAGAATAAAAATGAGTAAAAAGAACAAAAATGACAAAAGAAGCAAGAAATGGAAACCAAGAGATAGGAATGACTTATATGTATAGAAAAGCCGAGTTTTGATCTACCGTACGCGTAGAGGATTGAGGCCTCCTTTGAACGATAGGCTATCTTGTCATAATTGCTTACAATAGATGCCGAAGCATGTTATCTCGTTGGATGCAATACCTAGCCGCCATCTCATGACAAACAAGGAGAAATTATTAATTGCTTTTAATACACAAGCATAATTCGAGGCAGTATCTCTTCGAATTTTGAAATAAATGCCTAGTAATGTGGACAATATAAATGTCTCACACTTAGGGGGCACTTATTATAACAATGCCTAGCTAACGAGCTTTTATTATTAAGATAGCCAAACTAGTTTAGCCCATTAGCCTCGTTAGACTTACTCTCCAGAAGTGTTTGGTCACATCGAGTATTTTGTCCAAATCAATTAGAATATGAAGGAATCCCAACTTATCAGGGGAAGATAATTTTTTTCTTTATATTTTCCTTCAGATTAGGAAGAGATATGGTTATCCTATTCAAAGATAGGAGTTTTTCCTAAAAAGAGCTATATTCTCAATCTCCTAAAGAGGTATGAACTTTAAACCCTTAAATAGAGCCAGGATCGAGTATGTAGGGTAAGCTTTTTCCTAATTATTTTTCATCACCATATTACTAACTTAACCGTCAGAGTCTTCCTCGTCAGAAAATCCCAATCAGTCTCTTATGTTTTTTCAAGTAGATCATTAATCATCTACGCATACGGTAGATCTAAAAATTAATGGTACGAGTTTCGATCTGCCTTACGCGTAGAGGATTTGGGTAAGCTTTTTCCTAATTATTTTTCATCACCATATTACTAATTATTTTTCATCACCATATTATATATATAGTAATGCATACCCAATAATAACCATCATGGCTAAAATTTTTAGGATTAATGGTAAATATTTAAAGCAGCTCTAATTTTAACACAGATCTACCATGTACCAGTAAATAATGTTTTTGTTAAGTATTATTTTGGCCTAATACATTTTCAGCTCCTTATATTTGTCCAAAAAAATTATTGAATCTCCTAAACTTTACGAGCAACCTCTTAATCACTTGAACTTGTAATTTTGGAAATGAAACTAACCAACGAGCTCTTTTTGAATTCAATGCCAAAATATCAAATGGCCCTATTGGCATATTAAGCTATTGGAATGATTCTGTAGACTTTTGTGAATGGAAAGGTGTTACATGTGGCAGAGAAACATAAAAGAGTTACCTCGTTAGAATTGTAGGGGATGAGCTTGAATGGGACCTTATCTCCTTACATAGGCAATCTCTCTTTTTTAAAAGTACTCAAGCTTTCTAACAACACATTCCATAGAGTAATTCCTGAAGAAGTCATTCACCTGTTCCGCTAAGAAATCTCAACTTCACAACAAATAATTTTGAAGGAAAAATTCCGCCCAACATTAGCTACTGCTCAAATCTCAAATTCTTGGATTTAAGCAATAACAATTTAGCTAGGAAAATTCTTGCCTAGTTAGGTTCTCTTAAAAAGCTTGATGCACTCAAAATTTATAAGAATGATCTTCAAAGAGAGATCCCACATTCCTTCGGAAACCTTTCTTCTCTTTAACAGATGCATTTAGGATACAATCATTTGCAGGGCAATATTGCAAATGATTTGGGCCTTGACAAGCTTACTTCTTTTTAGTGTTCGTATGAATAACTTAACGGGTACAATCCCCTCTACTATTACAATCTTTCATTATTCATTGTATTTTTTGTTGCAGTGAATCAATTTCAAGGGATTCTTCCATAAAATATTGACCTCACTCTTCCAAACCTGCAAAAATTTGCATAGAAGCATTCCACTTTCATTTACCAATGCTTCTCAGCTTCAAGTGCTGAGCATCACTTCCAACAAATTAACTGGTCAAGTTCCAAACATTTTAGGATATCTAAAGAGTCTCCAACAACTGATTATGGAAAATAATTTTTTGGGCAATAATACAAGTAATGATCTAGATTTTATGAAGATTTTGTCTATTTGCGGACATCTATTTAGATTTTCGATTGTTAACAACAATTTTGGTGGCCTATTACCAACCTCATTAGCCAATATTTCAAATCTTGATCACCTATTTATAGGAAAAAATCAAATATATGTGTTCTATGTTTGTCGTGCTCTAAGTTTAATGAACATTCATCTTGTGCTCTACTGATGTTTCTTGTTCTTAAGTTCAATTATTTAAAATTGGAAGTTTTTATCATGTTGTGTTTTCCTTTGTTTACTCCTAAAAATGTGCACACATTTTTGGGTTTTAAAAAGGGAACTTTACGCTTCTGGAATAACTTCCTCTTTTGAATAAAAAGTATTCCAGCTTTTAATTCCTAAAACTAATGGGTTTTCTTTAAATTTTAAAAAGATACCTTTTTGCATACCTATTTAATGCATGTCTTGGCTTTCTATCAAATTTGCATTAGAAAGATTTTCACTCAAAAACCCCTTTTGTCTCTCGATTCTCTCTCAACCAGAATCGTAAAAATGGTAAGAATAAAAACTCCTGCTCATAAGAGATCCTCCTCTAAACTGATTATCAAAGAAACTTTCTTTGTTCAAAAACCAAAAGAATCTTCAATGCTGAAAGTAAAAGAAATTTGAGAATTTCTCATTCCAAAGTCGGTGGAATGGGAAGAGTTAAAAGTAGTAGAGACCTAAGTAGCGATTTTGTTGGAAAAACTCAAATGGCAATGTATTTTAACTTTTGAATTAGATATCTTCCCTTCTATTGTTAAAGAGTTCTTCGATTCTAGGAAATTTCTTGATGAAGAATCGCTTGCTATTAAAATTGGGGATAGTTATAAGATTCTTACTTCTGAAACTTTGGCCATTGTTTTTAACATGAAAAATGAAAGATTCAAGATGACAAAAATTACAACAATCAGTGAAATAAGAGGTTTAAATAAAATTGAGTTCTTGAAGGAAATGATAGATATGGATGAATACAATAGGAAAGATAAAACCACACCTTCTACCAACATGAAACTAGAATTTTGCATTTTGCACAAATTTTTGGTAGAGATTTTGGTTCTTAGGGCTAGACATGATAATCATGTTACTAATATAGATTTGATTATTATGTTACATGTGTTTAAAGGATGCAAAGTTAATCTTCCCTATCTTATATTTCATTAAATGGCTAATGCAAAAAAAAAAAAAATCAACGGTTACCTTTTGCCATGATTCTCTCTATTTCTTTTAAGTATTGGAATATATCTCTTAAGGATGCTGATTGTGAGAGGTTTAATGTCAAATTGAGAATTGGCAAGAATTTATATAAAATGTCTAAACTTAGACTTCAACGATCTAGAAAAAGGCCTTCATCTAAGGGTGTGGATCAGCAACTTATAAGAAAGAAAGTGAAATTGGATTCCACCTCTAAGAAATTAATTCAAAGTCTGAGAAATAATGTTGATATGCTATTAGTTATGGATGACAAAATGATGTTAGTTGACAAAGAGTTTAGTGAGGAAGAAAAAGAAAAATCTTCAGAGAATGAGTCAAGCATCGAAAGTACAATAAAAGAAGAAGAGGAAGAGACTAAGGAGGATAAAAAAAGAAAAAGGGGAAACCACAGAGAGTGATGAAAATGTCAATATAGATAAAGGTGTGGAGGCAGAGTCTGAAAAAATGGAGATAAAGCAACGATGGAGGTAAAAGAACAAGGTGAACCCAGTCAAAAGATGGATTACAAATCCAAAGCCTTACCTTGGCTTAAATTATGGAAAATCTTAGGAGAATTGCATTCTACATTGGGTGACCTTGCTAAACGGACTGAGGATATGTTTGCGAATGCTGAATATGGAAGCAACAATTTATCTTTAGTTGAGCCTATTCTTATCTCATCACCCTTTCCTACTCCTACTTCTAAGCCTACCCCTGTTGTTATAAGGCTAATTGCTAATTACAAGTTTAAACCAAACCCCAAATCTGGAGAAATTGGTAGCAATACTCATCCTGAAGGCATTGAGTGATTTTCAATCTATTTTTCATGAATTGATTTCAAACATTTCTCTTGTTTGACAGTGTTGGCTATTTCAATTGTGTTTGCGTTTGAACCTTGATTTCTCTTAATTTGATCATCTCGTTGTGCTTGTTATGATTTTGATATATGTGCATCTTTATCTATCTTACTTTTTGTTGATGACAAAAAGAGGGAGAAGAGATGTGTGATTATTACGTGTGGATATTATAAATAATCTTCATTGCAGGATTTATTTTATATTTTAGTGCATATGTTCGGGGAGAAAGTTGTGCCTAGGAGTTTCATACTCCATCAAAGATTGAGTGATTTTTATAGATGCTTTCTCATTTTCATTAAATTTATGGTGGCTTGAATTATCTTTTGAATTATAATTACCAAGGTTTAATTTAATTGTTGAAATATAATATTTGCATGTTTTTAATTTAATAGTTGAATTCATAACCAATTTGGACACTTATTTTATATTGTGTGCTTTTGGATTGAGGAATTTGGTTTCCAGGATATAAAAAAATAAAAAAAAAAATTGCAATAAAGTTTACTCTATTGTCCACTAAAAAAGTGATTAAAAGTAGAGCTAGTAGCCTCTTGAAATTATGTAATCTGAGTAACCTAGTGTACATGGGTCAAAATCGAATACCCTCAAATAAAAAGGATTTTTACATTCCTTGTAAGCATTCTAATTTTTTTTAGGCTGAAAAAATTGAGTGTATGCGGATTAGAACTAGATATTCTCGCATCCACTACAATCTAGAAAAACAAATTAAGCTTCAATAAATTAAAAAAATAAAAATAAATAGCTTTTTGATTTCTTCTATCCTTTATCCATTGAAATGTGTGTGCTTATGGTGTCTAATTTGGTTTGATGAGTTACTATTGTGCATTGTTTTAATCTTGAATTGAGACATAAAATTCTTGCATGCTTAATGTTATAAAATCGTGGTGTTTCTGGTTTGAAAAAAAATGATTGAGGAATCCATACTTTGAAATGAATTTGTGGGAAGTGGTTATGAATTCTTGTTCCACTTTGCCATGCATTTTCATCTTGTCAAAGTTTATGGGATGGAAGTCTGTTTTTAGGTGATTAAACTTTTGATGGGATTGATTATGTGATTTGATTCATGCTTGAGGACAAGCATGGAATAAGTGTGGGAAAATTTGATAAGTGGTCAAAGTTACACATTTATACTTGATTTTTGCATGTTTTTATAATATTATTTTTATCAATTCCAGGAACTTTTCACTTATTTTGTGATTTTGACCATTACAGGATTAAATTGGTAAGAAATGAGCAGTATGTGGCTGATTGGAGCTGGTTTGTAAAAAACATAAAGGGTTGAAGAAATTTGGAAACAAAGAGTTGAATCTGGGCAGATCTGGATGTTAGGCTTGCCCACAGTTAAGAGGCAAGGGTAAGCCTTGGCCTTGCCCAAGGCTAAGGAAATGTCGACCAAGGCAATTTTCTTCGGTACACCTATTTTGTGAGCAAGTTGCCCTAGCCGCCAAGGGAGTTCCAACCGTCTTTTAAGGATTATTGTGCTATATTTTAAGGATTTAAAGGCAATAATTTTAGAAAGTTTGGATTTTATTTTAATACTTTATTTTATTTTCCATGTTAGGATAGGATTAAACTCTTATCCTTTACTTTAGGAGTTTGATTAGGAATAAAAGGGGGAGAGATCATATCTTCATCCTTTTTCTCATTCTCTGCTTTAGTTCTATAACGGATATGAGTGGCTAAACATTTATTTTAGTTAAATGTTAATTCAAGGCTAGGATTCTTCTATTACTGTGAGATCATTTATGCTTTATCTTTTCTCTTTAATTTATTGTGATGTTCATGTTATTTACTGTGGTTTAGAGAAATTATATCTCAATTATTATTTATTTTATATTCAATGAGGTACCGTTATTCATTTAATTAAATAACACACAACTAATTGAAGATATCAAATCCATAATTGTTTGGTAAATTCGATAACAAGTGGTAATTAGTATAACAACACTGAGAAGGGTTGTTGTATTAAGTAAGTGCGTGATTTGATCTAAATCAATTTTGCTTGTAGGTTGGTTGGCTTAGGTCAAATCTTTCTGAATCGTAAAACTATCAATAAATAAAATTTTTTTTCTCGTTAAAGGGTTATTTATTTGTTAGAGATTAATTATAGTCTTATTTGATCAGCTTATTAATACGGAAAAATTGATCTGGAGTACAAAGCTGACGACTATAACCGATTTATTGAATGATTTTAGAATTATCTTTTCATATATGATCAATAATTTGAATCCTATATCGTGAATATTTTTAACTGAAATTTTTCATCTATTGATTTTGTTTTTATTTATTTTTCTATAATTTTATTTTAATTTTTTTAATTTAATTATGTTTTTAGATTCTTAGTTTACAAAACCCTCCATTTATTTTTAGTTTGTTGATATTTTGAATATTTAAGGAATTAAAATTCGACAAATCATCGTGAATTCAACCCTATTTATCACTAATTACAAGTTAGTTTGAAGTAAAAATTTTACTTTTATTGATTTCGACACCCATCATTAAGATGCATGAAATGAAATATTTGGATGTAGCAATCAAAATTCAAAGTGATAACAAAATGGGATTGAGTTTGAGTGGCTTTGAATTGATGTTGTTATCACTAGAATCCTTTTTGTTTTTTGCCACTATTTTAAAAACTTAATTTCAATTTTCAATATCGATGTGATAATGAGAAGTATGACGAGTTTGATGACTTGGCCACCATGGATGGTAAATAACAGTAAATTAATTAATTTGTGGCCCATTAAGTTATAATTTAGGTGGTACATGATTAAAAATCAAGGATATCCAGCAGCAATTCCAAAATGTGGTAATTACACTTACGCTAACTAGTGCTTTTAGCGTACACTATTGTGTGCGGAACGAGTTTCCAAAGCTTGAACAAAATCAGTTTTAACGTACTAAAACTTGTAATATATTGGAATTAGGATGAAATAAAAAGATTGAAGCCTGAGTTTAGACTGCAGATGGAAAAATGCTATAGTATTTGGGACGAGGAAAATAGTAAAAAAAGAGATAAATGACTATTTAGGGAGCTCTAATTATAATTAAATTATGGGTTGGGCTAGGTTAATTAAGAAAATCCAAAATATGTTATTGCAATCAAGATTTGAATTCCAGATAGGAGGCTGTGTGGTCTAATAATTCTAAAAGAATAATTCTAAATCCCTACTTTTGGTCAAGATAGAGCGGACCAAAAATAAAAATTAAAGTTGTTTAATTAAAAAATAAATAAAATTAAGGGCTGATTCTAAAAAGATCGAAATATTTCTAATAAGGGCAGAAAATTTCTACTTTTCATGTTTCTGAAATTGATAGAATCATGGTAATTTCAATCATTCTTGAAAAAAGAAATATTCATAAAAGATTACTAGCAAGCCCTGTTGAAGATAATCCAATTTGCGATTTCACACCTAAACTAACCAACAAACAAATAGGATAAATTCAATAAATAAATAAGAAGCCATTTGCCCTTTAAAAATAATGAAAAAGCCATGGGACACCTAAACTAACCAACAAACAAATAGGCTAAATTCGATAAATAAATAAGAAGCCATTTGCCCTTTAAAAATAATGAAAAAGCCATGCGTTTACTTTTGGTCAACATAGAGCGGACCGCAACGATTTAAGTATTCATCACTGCCATTCTTTGGAATCATCAGTTCTTCCATCTTATTTGCTTACCATACTAAACCATCGAAATTCAAAACCACCCTACACAAATGAAACTTTCATCAATCCTTCATCTCATTCTCTTCTTTTCTATAGCCAAAACATCCCATTCTCTCAGCAAGTTGGGTAATGAAACCGACCGACTCGCTCTTTTGGAATTCAAAGCTCAGATATCCAGTGATCCCAATGGCATATTGAGCTCTTGGAATGAATCTGCAGATGTTTGCAGATGGGATGGTGTTACTTGTGGCAGCAAACATAAGAGAGTCGTATCTCTAGACCTTCAGGGGCTGAGCTTGATGGGGACCTTATCTTCTCATATAAAGAACCTCACCTTCTTAAGATTCCTCAAGCTTGGTAACAACAAATTCCATGGAGTAATTCCTGAAGAATTCGGCTATCTGTTCAGGCTGAGAAATCTCAACCTATCATACAACAACTTTGAAGGAGAAATTCCACCCAACATCAGCTACTGCTCCAATCTGGTAATCTTGCATTTGGGCAGCAACAACCTAACAGGGAAAATTCCTACCCAGTTAGGTTCTTTCAAAAAGCTTGTAACACTAAGCCTTTTTCAAAATAAACTCATAGGAATGATCCCATATTCCCTTGGAAACCTTTCTTCTCTTCAACGTTTTTCTTTGGGATACAATCATCTCCAAGGAAGTATTCCAAATGATTTGGGACGACTGACAAGCTTAACTAATTTTGGGGTTCATGTGAATAACTTGACGGGTACAATCCCTTCCACCCTTTACAACCTTTCTTCTCTTGCTGTATTTTCTGTTGTAGAAAATCAGTTACATGGGAGTCTCCCACAAAACATAGGCCTTAATCTTCCTAAGCTTCAATTATTTGCCTTTGGTGAAAATCGATTCCATGGAAGTATTCCAATTTCAATCACCAATGCATCTCTGCTGAAAATATTTGACATCCCTTCCAACAAATTAACCGGTCAAGTTCCAAACCATTTAGGATATCTAAAGAGTCTCCAACAGCTGAATTTTGAAGATAATTTTCTAGGCAATAATTCAAGCAAAGATCTGAATTTTATAAAATCTTTGTCTAACTGCAGCACTCTATCAATACTTTCAATTGCTGGGAACAATTTTGGGGGCCTATTACAAATCTCTATAGCCAACATGTCAAATCTTCGTCTACTACTTATGGGAGAAAATCAAATATATGGCGAAATTCCAGCACAACTTGGGAACCTTGTCAATTTGTATGCATTTAGCATTTTTGGTAATCTTTTTTCCGGTCCAATACCTGATGAAATCGGGAAGCTTGAAAACTTGCAACGGTTATTTTTGGGTAAAAATAAGCTACATGGAGAAATTCCAGAATCCTTATGTAACATCACCCACCTAGCCGAGCTTTCTTTAAATGAAAACAAATTAGAAGGAAAACTAACAAGTATTGCAAACTGCAAAAATCTGCAAAACTTGTATCTTCATGCAAATAACCTGACTGGAAGCATACCTCAACAGATCATTGATTCCCTTCCATTAGTAACTCTTAGTGTATATGAAAATGCATTGACCGGTTTCATTCCTTTTGAAGTTGGCAGCCTGAAAAGTATCGGTGCATTAGATATATCAGACAACAAATTGTCCGGCAAAATTCCTGATGCACTGGGTAATTGTTTAAGCCTAGAATTTCTTAACTTGAGGGGCAATATGTTACAAGAAAATATTCCTCCATCTCTTGCTTCCTTGAAAGGTCTCAAAGGGTTAGACCTGTCAAGGAACAACTTATCAGGAAATATTCCGAGAGAGTTGGAGAACCTCATGTTCTTGCAATATCTTAATCTCTCTTTCAACAACCTTAAGGGTGAAGTACCAAAGAAAGGGGTGTTCAGCAATGTAAGTGCATTTTCATTTGATGGGAATGGTGATCTATGTGGCGGAATTCCAAAACTACAATTGCCACCATGTCGTATTAAAGCAGAGAAACACAAAACGTCTATAAATAAAGCAATTATCCTAGCAGCAACCGTCAGTCCAATAGTGATTTTCTTCGCACTAACATTCTTGTATGTTTTTTATCAACGGAAGTCAAGAAAGAATCCATCTCCAAAACTTTTTGATGCAAAAAAGTTTCCTACAATTTCATACAAGGAATTACTACAAGCAACCGATGGCTTCTCTTCGAACAATATAATTGGAGAGGGTAGTTTTGGGTCTGTATACAAAGGAAATCTTGATCCTCAAGAAGAAAGGCTAGTTGCTGTGAAAGTACTCAAACTCCAACAAAAAGGAGCTTCCAAGAGCTTTCTTGCCGAGTGTAAAGCATTACACAACATTCGGCATAGGAATCTGATAAAGATATTGACATACTGCTCCGGCATTGATTTTAAAGGCAATGACTTCAAAGCATTGGTGTTTGATTTCATGGAAAATGGGAGTTTGGAAATGTGGCTACACACTGGAGAAGATGGCACTAGCCGGTCAAGGAATTTATGCCTTGTTCAAAGGCTTCAGGTGGCAATTGATGTGTCATCCGCATTCCACTATCTTCATGACAACTGTGAAACACCAATTGTTCATTGCGACTTGAAGCCAAGCAATATTCTTTTCGATGGAGATATGACTGCTCATGTTGGTGATTTCGGATTAGCAAGGCTCCTTTCAAAACCAACCAATGATTCTCCTCAAGCTGCAACTAGCTCAATCGAGATAAAGGGATCCATCGGCTATATGGCTCCAGGTATAGTTTCCTATGCTTCTTTTTATTAAATTATCACCTAGCTCTCTAGTCTAGGTTGAGATGTATTATTTGTGTATTGCAGAGTATGGAGTTGGTGGCCACGCAACAAAAGAAGGAGACGTATACAGCTTTGGAATAATTTTGTTGGAGATTTTCACAGGACGGAGGCCAATTGATCCTACTTTTAGGGATGGTTTAAATCTCCACAACTTTGTGAAAGCTAATCTCCCTGAAAGAGTTATACAAGTTTTGGACCCCCTACTTATCAAAAGAGGAGATGTGGCTGCAGCAACAACAACATCAGAAGTTATAGAGGATGATGATGTCATTGTTGAAAGTTTGAAACTTGATGGAGATACGCATAAATGTATTGTAGCAGTCTTGGAAATTGGAGTTTCATGCTCTGCAGAACTACGGGCAGATCGAATGTGTATGGGGGATGTCAATAGAAAATTAAATGTCATCAAAGAGACTTTCCTGCGTCCTAGAACTCGTGGAGGCATAGGCCATTAAAAGGTATGGATTTCCTTTATCTAGTTGAATTTATTTCTTTAATCAAGTTGAATTAAGATTATAATGTTTTTACAATTTTATATTGCTTACCGGTCTCTTCTTTATTGTTTTAATTGATTATTCACTATATTTGGAGGATCACGTTGATTTGAAACGAGCAGAATATAAAATCTTATCAACTCCTAATATTTCTTAGATATAATTGCATTTTCTTAGAACTTCAATTAACTGAATATGTATATGATTATTTTTACACATTCCAAAAACTACTTTTGGTTGGAGTTAGGTTGCAGTGGCATTGGTTGGGACTAAAGCATCTCGCCGCAGTTAGCCAGAGCTTGGGCATCTGATTGAATTACAAGGAAAATATTTTCTAAATACATGAGATTATGTATCCTAAATAAATATTTATTCTTCAGCAAATAATGTTAAAAGTCGTTTTTGTATTATCTATGCTTTCAATTCAAGTCTGAATTTGTAATCAATAATTGATCACTTTTTAAGTGTGTTTTTTCTACAAGGTTTGGTGAAAGCCCAAGCCTTTAGTCAAGATCGTTTTCTTTTATTAATTCAGCTCTTTTTTTTTTTTTTAAGATACAGATGACCCAATAATTATAAATAGTTTAAAGTAGCCACACTTGAGTTAATTTCGCCAATTAAGTGTGAATTAAATTAAAATAATATGACCAATATTGACCATATAAGTTTTTTCTTTTTTTTTTTAAGCATATATGAATAAGATAAATTATTTTTATTTTTGAAAATAACTTTTATGCAACCTAAATTAATAAATTAAATAGTAGAAAAAAATACCAATTATTTTCTAAAAATATTAAATGATTTAGATGTATAATAAAATACAAAATATTTTGTGCTCTCCTACTTAAATCTCATAAAATATTGCTCTCCTAAGTGCTCATTCAGATATGGGGAATCTTTTATCATATTAAAGATGATGTTTGAGAGCCCACTATCGATGCATTATTAATAGGTTTGTACAGTTTACTAATATTAACTTGGATAAATTTTCTTAGACGCAATAATCGACAGTCCACTATGCTTTACTTTCCTTTTCTATTTTATTTTTTAATAGAGAATACCATAGGATGGCTGAATTTCTAGACTTGTAGCCAATGATGGTTAGTTTTCTTCGGTCGTAATAAAAATCATTACACTGATACCGTTTTTTATTTAACGAAAAAGAAGCATATATAGTTTTTAATGCTTAGAGTCAGATTTTCCCACTCGAGTCTTTGAAAAAAAGTACTTTGTGGAAATATTACATTTAGAGCCATTTTCCACGCACAAGAATAAACTAGTAATATAATAAATTTAAGTTTAATATGGCGACAATGATGTTGCCAATTCTCGATCCCATTCACAATTTCCATCGTTTTAATGGACAAGCAGATGATTGGAATCCCCGTTATATGGAGTTAACCACTATTAATAAACTCGTTATTTAATTTAACATTGAAATTAATGACTAGCTGGTAATAGTCGAAGACAGCTCCGAATAAAATATTTGATATTTTATATAGCTTCCAACAAAATACTTAATTCAAATGTATCAACACGTCTTGATATAGTAAATGAGTATTCAAAACGAACTTATTATTATTATTATTATTGTTATTATTTGAAAGAAAACGCAACTTATTTGATGCTTCGTTGATATCATATTTCTCAAATAGGTAATATAATGTTGATGAACACTTAACGATATAATTTTTTTACGGATAATGTCACATTAAAACCGATGGATCCGTTATTTTAATTATTTTATATTAATTGACTGTTAGTGTGGTATCAAATTTGACACGTGGCAAATAAGCTCATTACACATTAGACTTATTACAAAAAAAAAAATATCACGTAGTAAGACTGAAAGTATAAAAAAATTTAAAATATTCGAAAAAGAGGAAATTATTCTTTAAAGTTTGCCAATTGAATCAAATTAATTCCTATTGACTTGTCACACTTATATCACGTCGACAATCAATTAAAAAAATAATCACAATAACGGATGTGTCAATTTTAAAATAATATTGTTTTAATTTGTAAATTTTAGTGGAAATATTGTATAAAAAAATATTAAGAGATAAATTTTTTTGTGAAATTTTAGAGAATAAATTGTATGTAAATATATCTATTTTTTAGCTATATAAAAATAAATATTAAATTTAATATTTATTTTTCATTTTGTATGTATGCACCAATTTCACTTTCTAATTATTTTTTTTTCCTCAAATCTCTTCTTTATTTATGAAAGCCCATTCTTTAACAAAACACGTCATTTTAGAAAAAAACTCCAAAATTCGAAGTCGTGTCCTGGTAGCGTACTATTAAAGGACCCATCAGTAACATTCCTTACCATCATTACTCATCAGTTTCCCTTGTCCCATGCTATTTGCTTACCATACTAAACCGTCAAAACCGCCAAACACAAATGAAATTCTCATCAATCCTTCCTCTCTCTCTTCTTTTCTTTAACCAAAATATCCAATTCTCTCAGCAATTTAGGAAGTGAAACGGACCGACTGGCTCTCCTTGTATTCAAAGCCCAAATATCCAATGACCCTGGCGGCATATTGAGCTCCTGGAATGATTCTATAGACTTTTGCAGATGGGAAGGTGTTACTTGTAGCAGAAAACACAAGAGAGTTACTTCTCTAGACCTTCAGGGGTTGAGCTTGATGGGGACCTTATCTCCTTATATAAGGAACCTCACATTCTTAAGGCTCATCAGCCTTGATAACAACAAGTTCCATGGAGTAATTCCTAAAGAAGTGAGCCATCTGTTCCGACTGAGAAATCTTAACCTCTCATGGAACGTGTTTGAAGGAGAAATTCAAGCCAGCATCAGCAACTGCTCAAATCTCAGATCATTGGATTTGAGGAATAACAACTTAACGGGGACAATTTCTGCTCAGCTGGGCTCTTTAAATAAACTTCTCCAACTTGATCTTTCTAAAAATATCCTTATAGGAGAGATCCCACATTCCTTGGGAAACCTATCTTATCTGGAAAAAATTTCTTTATCCTATAATCATCTGCAGGGAAATATTCCAAATGATTTGGGACGACTGACAAGCTTAACTTTTTTTGGAGTTGGTGCGAATAACTTGACAGGTACAATCCCTTCCGGCATTTACAATCTTTCATTAGTCACTATATTTTCTGTTACAGAAAATCAATTGCATGGGGGTCTCCCACTAAATATTGGCCTCACTCTTCCTAACCTGCGAGAATTTCATGCCGGTGTTAACCAATTCCATGGAAATATTCCTTCTTCGTTCCCCAATGCTACTCAGCTTCAATTACTTGATGTCGCTGAAAGCAAACTAACCGGTCAAGTTCCAAACAATTTTGGATATCTAAAGAATCTCCAACGGCTGAATATGGAATACAATTTTCTTGGTTATACACAAGTAGAGATCTGGATTTTATGACATCTTTGTCAAATTGCACCAATCTAGAAGGGTTTTCTATTACTAGAAACAATTTTGGGGGCCCATTACCCATCTCTATAGCCAATATGTCAAACCTTCGTCAACTATACATGGGAGAAAATCAAATATATGGAAAAATTCCTTCTCAACTTGGCAACCTTGTCAATTTGAATATATTTGCCCTTTCCTATAATCTTTTTTCTGGTCCAATACCTGATGAAATCGGGAAGCTTCTAAAGTTACAGAACTTACGTTTGGGTAAAAATAAGTTATGTAGTGAAATCCCTAAATCCTTGTGTAACATCACCCACCTAACTGATCTTTATTTATATGAAAACAAATTAGAAGGAAACCTAACAAGTATTGCAAACTGCAAAAATTTGCAAGTCTTGTATCTTTATACAAATAACCTGACTGGAAGTATACCTCAACAGATCATTGATTCCCTTCCATTAGTCATTCTTAGTGTATCTGAAAATGCATTGACCGGCTCCATTCCTCTTGGAGTTGGTAGCCTGAAAAGCATCTACATATTAGGTATGACTGATAACAAATTGTCTGGAAAAATTCCTAAAACACTAGGTGATTGTTTGAGCCTAGAATTTCTTTACTTGGACGGCAATATGCTTCAAGGAGAGATTCCTTCATCTCTTGCTTCCTTGAAAGGTCTCCAAGCGTTAGACATGTCAAGGAACAACTTATCAGGAAATATTCCGAGAGTGCTAGAGAACCTTAGGTTCTTGCAGCATCTTAATCTCTCTTTCACCAACCTTAAGGGTGAAGTACCGAAGAAAGGAGTGTTTAGCAATGTAAGTGCATTTTTATTTAGTGGTAATGGTGACCTTTGCGGCGGAATCCCAGAACTGCATCTGCCACCATGTCCAATTCAAGCAAAGAAACACAAAATGTCTTCCAAAGCCATTGTCCTTGTAGCAGCTATTTGCCCAATAGTGATTTTTACCGTAACAATATCCTTGTATGTTTCCTATCGGCGAAGGTCTATAAAGAATCTACCTTCAAAACCTTTTCAAGAGAACAAACTTCCTCGAATTTCATACAATGAATTGTTACAAGCAACCAATGGTTTCTCTTCAGATAACATAATTGGGGAAGGTGGTTTTGGCTTTGTATACAGAGGAACTCTTCATTATCATGTAAGAAAGTTAGTTGCCGTGAAAGTTCTCAAACTCCAACAATACGGAGCTTCTAAGAGCTTTCTTGCTGAGTGCAAAGCATTATGCAACATTCGGCATCGGAATCTAGTAAAAATCTTGACATACTGCTCTAGCATTGATTTTAAAGGCAATGACTTCAAAGCCCTAGTGTTTGATTTCATGGAAAATGGGAGTTTGGAAATGTGGTTACATCCAGCAGAAGTTGGGAGTAGCAATTCAAGGACCTTAAGCCTTCTTCAAAGGCTTAAACTAGCTATTGATGTGTCATCTACAGTACACTATCTTCATAATGATTGTGAAACGCCAATCATTCATTGTGACTTGAAGCCAAGCAATATTCTTTTTGATGGAGATATGACGGCTCATGTGGGTGATTTTGGATTAGCGAGGCTTCTTTTAGAGCCTACCAATGCATCTTTTCAAGGTGAAACTAGCTCAATTGGGATAAAGGGAACCATCGGCTATATGGCTCCAGGTATAGTTTTATCTACTTATTTTTATTAAATTATCGCCAAGCTCTAGTCTATGTTGAGATGTATTGTTTATGTTCTGCAGAGTATGGAATAGGCAGCCAAGCGACGAAAGAAGGAGATATATACAGCTTCGGCATAATTTTGCTAGAGATTTTTACTGGACGAAGGCCAGTTGATCCAACTTTTAGGGATGGTTTAAATCTCCACAAATTTGTACAAGCTAATCTCCCTGGACAAATCATGCAAATTTTGGACCCTCTGCTTATCGAAAGAGGAGATGTTGCTGCAAGAACACTACCATCTGAAGTTATAGAGGATGATGATGCCATTGCTGAAAGTTTGAAACTGTATGGAGATACGCATAAATGTATTGCAGCAGTTTTGCAAATTGGAGTTTCATGCTCTGCAGAATTACCAGTAAATCGAATGTGTATAGGGGATGCCAATAGAAAATTGAATGTCATTAAAGAGACTTTCCTGCGTACTAGAACTCGTAGAGGCATGGCCCATTAACAGGTATGGATTTGCTTTATATAGTTGAATTAATTTTAAGGATTATTGATTATATTTGAGGACTACTTTGATTTGGATTGAGTACTCCTAATATTTCTTTGATATATAATTGCATTTTTCTAAATGAAATGCAGAAAGAACCTAAATTAACTAAATATGTATTTGATTATTTTTCTACATAACAGAAACTACTTTTGATTGGAATTAGATGGTAGTGGCATTGGTTGGGATTCAAGCATCTTGGCGTTGTTAACTCGAGCTTGTGCATCTGATTGAATTACAAGGAAAATATGTTGTATATACGTTAGATTATGTATCCTAAATAATATTATTCTTCAGCAAATAATGTTAAAGTCATTATTGTATGATCTATGCTTTCAGTGAATCGAAATTCCAAGTCTGAATTTGTAATCAATAATTGATTTTTTAAGTGTGTTTCAATAGTATGTAATATTGCGATAATTCAGTGATTGTCATAAAAATGTAGTGTCATGTTTGAGCTTCTGTATGTGCATGTATACTTCCATTTTGCTTTTCTGTGTAACTCCCTTAATTTCATTTCCTATTACAATATTCAAGTAAAATTAGCATAAGTAAAAAGATTCAGGGGGATTTAGCGTTCTCTGCCCATCCGCTGCAGGAAGAAAAAAAAAGTAGTAATTTGGTACGTGCATGCATGTGGTGAGCATGTATTTGGAATCAAATCATAGGTGTTCTGCCTATCAGATAGCACAGATACGCACGTGTACCAAATCATACTCTAGATATAAGCATATCTTTTGTGTTCATTAGAAAATTTCACTCGGAAACAAAATACTGAAATAGAATGAGGCAATTCATGCCTATAATGGCCTTGGGTAGAAGGCCCATTGCTAAGCCCACTCTTCAAATCCAAACTTAGTTTCACTGGACCCGAACCCACAAAGTTTCATGCAGCTCAATGAAATTAATGTAAGAAATTCAATGGGAGTTTTACAAAACTACCAAAAAAAAAGATTAAACTTAAAAATATCCTCTCTTTTTTTCCATTTTAAAAATACATTTTTTTTAATTTCTATTTTTAAAAATATCCTTTTTTAACATATTGGAACAAATAAAAATATTACATGAAAAATAGTCATCACCTGCATATTTATTGTCAATTTTAGAAATTATAGCAGGTTCATTCCCCCGAGACATTACATTTATTTCTTGCACTTCTAATTGTGTTGATCCTCCAGAGGTTAGTTTATCGCCCAAATTATCATTATTTGTTGTAGAAACTGCAGAAATTAAAGTAATCCAACACATATCATTTGTAGTTACTATTCAACCTCATCGTCATTATTAATTCCAGTTACAAATAAGCACAAGTCTAGGGAAAACTTATAGTTGATTCTCCACCACCAAGAATCAATTCTCAAATACAAATTGAAATCAAATACAAGAATAAAATAAAAGAAAGCAACAATAGCTGATCGTAATTAAAGAGTGGTGTAGAAGAAATGGCGGTGGGGTAGGAGGAAGGGAGAAGTGATCAAAGACGAGCTTGGCTGCATCATTTTAGGCCTTCTTAGAAGACTTAGCGGGAGAGAGGATGTTGAAGGAGTAGCCATTGATAGTGACAGTGGCTTGAAAGCGAGGATCATGATCTGGTCCTTCCTTAGTGGTGGAATATTCCGGTAAGTTCCATAATTTCTGATGGCAGAGTTCCTCAAGTTTTGTTTTGTACATTTTTCACTTTCCCTTCTCTCTCTCTCTCTCTTTTCTGTCTTAAATAATGCTTCTATTTTTCACTAAAGATTACCGAAATTTTGAGCACTAATTTTTAATATCAAAAGTTTTACATATTTAAAAAATGATTAAACTTAAAAATACCCTTTTTCTTCTTCTTCTGTTCTTAACAACCAGGCGCAAAGCAATCTCTCCTTGAATAGTTACATCTTCAAGAAACAATAGACTGCTCTTTTAAATGGCTATATGCATTTGAAATGTACCAAAACATGAGTCAACATTCTGTGGATGAAAATTCAATCTCCCTCATATGCAGCGAGACTTATGAAGGGCGATCCCAATCTCGCTTCTTGGTAAGTTCCCTCTTTATCTTTTTAGTGTATTTCTCCACTTTGCTGCAAAAAAGATTGTCATTTGCTTATTTGCTTTTTATGGTTTTTTTTGGAATTCGTTTTGTATTTCATTTGGCGAATTTAATTATTGGTGGCTTCATTAATTTTTTAGATGATTTTGAGTTTGGATCTCCTGAGTGTTGTAGTGATTTTGGTAGTAAACAGCAAAAACTTCACATATGTATAATTTTTCTTTTATGTCATACTTGAGTGATTCCCTGCCCAAAAAAATACATGAGAGTACATTTGGGGTAACGCATTTTGTTGAATTATTGCTTGCTTACAGAGGATGTGACACCAATCCCAACAGATAGCACTCGCAGAAAAGGTGGTAGAAGGGGAAGAAGGCTATAAAATGTTTACCAAATCAAGAGGAATTCCAGTTTGGTGTTGGTGCTTTGATGGAGAACTGGAGCAAGATCTTTTAAGTTATAATTTTGTAGTTTTTTGCCTTGAGAAAGTTTTATTGGCCTAGAATTCAAAGCATAATATATGTGGTTTACAATGAATTGTGTTTGAGGTGAAGTTGTTACTCAATTTGTTTTGACGTTTATTATTTATCTACCATTTTTTATTAGCATTTATCAGGACAAGCCAAAATCATAGCACTTATGGCCTAAACTTTTCCTTTGATAGATGCACAATGAATATAAGTCTTATTTTCTTTTCCTTTTAAATGGCATAGCCTTCTGCCAACTTGCAGAAGCTCACTCATAACCTCTTCATACCTGTTGGCTGCTACCATGTGAAGAGGACTAAAGCTATGTTGGTTTGTTTCTTTAGCAAATTCTGGTTTCAGACGTTGAATTTCTTAGATTAAGTCAATATGCTCGGCAATGGAAGGATGTGGATGGGATTTTTCTGATAAAAATAGTGCAATATCATGGAGGATTAGTGGATTTTCGTACATCAATTGGTGCAAGTAATCTAATTTTCCAATTTGAGTAGCCTCTAGCCATCTTTTAACCATTTTGTATGTGGGAGACGTCAAGCAGAGAGTTTATAGATCAGTCAGGGAAGAATATCTTACTGGTGCAATGAATTAAATAATTTTTTAGTGATGATAATTTATAATGTGGTCAACCTCAAAATAAAAAATATAATAATATTGATGATGCTTGGTATTTCTGTTGTCACCTTTAGGATTTATAATGCTGAAACAATAAATTTAATTAAATATATGACATTTACATTTTAATACAAAAAACTGGTATAAAAAAGAACATAATTTGCATTGTGAAATTTGATATAATAGTTGGTATATCTCATATACCGTTTGGTATATCGAATTTTAGAATATATTTGCATTTTGAAATTTGGTATACCGACTGGTATACCTGGTATATGGTCCGATATACTTGGTATACCGGCTGACATACCGTCCGGTATATTAAATTTTATAACATATTTGTAATCTAGAATTCGGTATACCGAATGATATACTAGGTATACCAACCGGTATACCAAATTTCATAATATAACTAACATTCTGGAATTTGGTATACTGGCCGGTATACCTAGTATATCGTCTGATATACCAAATTTCAAAATATATTTGCAATCTAGAATTTGA
Organism: Excoecaria agallocha; assembly: GCA_037975025.1. NCBI lineage: Eukaryota > Viridiplantae > Streptophyta > Magnoliopsida > Malpighiales > Euphorbiaceae > Excoecaria > Excoecaria agallocha. The sequence continues at coordinate 39,417,337 of CM075813.1, read as the reverse complement.
TATACTAAGTATATCAACCTGTATATCAAATTCCATAATATGTTTGTAATCTAGAATTTGGTATATCGAATGGTATACTAACTGGTATACCAAATTTTAGAACATGATTTTCACTCTAAAAGTTTGTATATCGAATGGTATACCAGCCGGTATACCAAAGAATATAATAGTATTTAAAATCTGAAATTTGAATTTTCGTATATCTTTTTTATATTTAAACTCTAACAATAGCATAAATGCATATTCCATAATTAAAATTCAAACATCAACTATACATTTTTCATCATTGCATGGCAAATTTATCATCAACAACAATAATTTTAATGTCTTTATTTTTTTTCTCATGTGGCTTTCTTCAATAGGAATAAATTATATCAAAGTAATAATAAATAATAAAAAAGAAATACACTTTATTTAGTATAATGGAATTGAGAAAATTCTTAACAAGATTAGTGCAAATGTAAATAGACAATCAAAATTGCTTATTAATAAGAATTACATAACAATGGGGAAAAAAACTTAATTATGTAGATCTTTTTTAGTGTTTATGCTGCACTTGACAAATTCAACATTTTCTTTAACAAATTTCTCGGAATCATCAGCTTTGCCAACAACTTTATCCTTAATATCTTGATTAATTTTCTTAATAAATACCCACTAGTTGTTCTTAATATCGCGAGTAAATGATGCTTTAATTACTGTGGAACAACACTTTCTTTGGGTGGTTTCACAGTTTTTTACTACCACTGGCTGTGTTAGAAGTTTCACTTCTTGCTTCAAGTGTCTCAGATCTTAAATCATTGTCCACATATGTTCAAACAACAAAATACAATTATAAAACACTAAGAGTTGCGTAATACAAGTGAGAAAAAGCAATAATGGATGCTATCACATAAAACAATAAAATTAAAAAAAAAAGATAGCAAAACAATAGTCTTGTATTCCAAAATGAATTTACAAGGATCAATAATTTAAATATGCAATAAATAATCTAAAAGCTATACTTCATTTCTTTTTTTTTCTTGCACTAGGTACATCGACTTTAGGTCAACTTTTTTTGGCGTTATTTTGTGGCATCTTTTAATAATTTTGTTACCTTCGTTTGTACTTCGTTATTTTGAGTGATATATTTCATTAATTTTAACTTTGTTTTATCTCATTATTCAATAATAAATGACAATAATTTCTTCTCCTCTAATAAAATAACTTAAAATAGTATCAAATTTAAAATTCAAAGTGGATAAACTTCTGCTTCACTCAATGAAAGAAAGAAAAAATAATTGCCAAATTTCCATGTTTAAAGGCTCCACTTTTGAAAACTTCAATTCCACCTTAGGAATTAAGTAATAACACACTATATAAACCATGAAACAGAGAACCAAAGCAAATCCAACAATTTAATCAATACATAGCAAATAATGCATTATCCACCGACTCCTTCTCTATTTTGGACTTCAAAAAATCATACATATATAAACATCTATCTATAAAAGACAACCTACCCCACTATGCCTTTAATTTATTAATGAGATTAAAAATTTTCTCATAGCCAAATAAGATGTGTGCTTATGACAAACATGTGCAAAATACAAAGGGAACATAACTAATTCATTGCCTATGAAAAAGAACGAGGGAAGAAAATTGCGTGTGCATTGTGGCATTTAATCGAACAGGTTATGAGCATGTTCTTCTAACCAAAAATTGAATGTTCAGTCATCAATAAAAATCTTGCCAAAAAATCAAATAACAAGCAAAACTCAGGAAAAATAAACCTTATTACTTTAATAAAATCAAATTAGACATGAATAATCATAACCCTATTCTACCACAATTAAATGTAGATATACACACAAATAAGCCAACATTCAATAAATGAATGGAAAAAGAAGCATCCTATCGAAAAAATTCAACGAAATGAGAAAAAGAATTGAGAGAATATTGAAAGAAGAAAAGAAATTACTTGGTGGACAATAAATAAAGAGATGAGAAATGAAAATCATACCTTAATCAGTAGAGGGCAACGGCAAAATCAAAATCTAAATTCGGAGAAGGCGATGGCAAAGTAATTGGAGCAAGAGAACAACGGAACAAGAGAATGCACGGAGTAAGGGAATGGCAAAATAATTGATACTAAAAAAAGAGATGATGATGTGAATGATTAATTAGGGGTTAAATAAAGAAGGGGCATTTTTAAAAACCAAAAATTAAAAAAGGTAAATTTTAAGTTGGAGAATCTATTTAATTGATACTCATTTAAATATCCGTTTTGTCCAGTAATCTTAACTTTGCTTAAATTTACCATTCTACCCTTTTGCTTCCATACTTTGTAAAATTACCATTTTGGCCTTCTGCTTTCAAATTATTTCATTTAATTCCCCCCTTTTTTAACACTTGAAAAAATTACCAATTGACCCCTAAACTTGTATTTTCTTTCATTTAGGTCATTTTTCACTCTAATTAGGCCATTTTCCATTCTTTTCATTATTCCAACTTTATATTATGAAAATTAATGTTCATATACCTTTAGTATTCACTAACATTCAACATAAATCTGAATATTTTTATTATTATTTTTTATTCAAATTATGCTAACTTTCATTCTTTTTATTAACATTTCAAATTTTTGCCATTATTTCACTATAAATACTATTCAATCATGGTATAAATTTCATATTAAATTTATTTATACCTCTCATTTCTTCAATTCAACTTCATATTTATACACTACCGTTCAAAACACACTTTAATTACTCTTAAATACTCATTTGGCCACTATAAATATTTTCATACACCACTTTATTTTATGCAATTAATCACTCACATTACTAGTTTATATGTCCAATTCCATTTATTCATGGTTATATAACATTAATTATGTAGAATTCTTAAAAAAAAACCGAATATTTCATTCGGCCATAAAGTGTTCTTCACCTCAATTTTATTTTCTTCCATTATCAATTACTCAAATCATCATTTTTAACATAATTAATCATATTTATGACATTTATTTCATTTATATATACATAAATCTTACACACACATAACATACGTAACCATAATTTATACTAAATCAATGGAAAGCAAGTGATTTATGTATCCACATACCTTAATTCTTGTTTTTCACACCTTATTCCTTTCCCTCTTTCTTAAATTCTACCATGGCCAAATTCATCAAGGCAAGAAATCATCATTTTCTTGCTTTCTTAATTCAATAAAATCACATAAATATCATCTAAACATTCTAATTTATCTATTAGAATCTTTGAACTAAATTAAAAACCTCAATTTTATATACCTTAATTTTGAGACATAAATTTTCTTTATTAATTTCTCAATCTTCTTCCACCTTAATTGATCTTTTGGGACCATAACTAATGAAAAGAGAAGCTGAAAATTACTTAAAAAGGTTTAATTTGGTGAGATTAATGAAGAAAATTGAAAAAAATTCCATAAAAATGGAAGAAAAGCCATTTGGCCATGAAGAAGAGATGAGAGAATGTGAGAACTGTGGTGAGAATTCTAGAGAATTACAGATTTTTGAGGTATTTATAAGGGCTGGTTTGGGCTGAGCTTTGTCCAACCAAGGTGGTTGTGCCTAATTCAAGCCCAAATTGATTTTTAAGCCCATTTATATACTCTAAATTATTTCTCTCTCTTTCCAAGATCAAATTCACTCAAAATAAATTTTATAATTTTTAAAATAATAAATTAAATCTTCATAAAATTTTCAGCCTAATCGGAGTCTGTTTTTCATCCGGTTCACTCAAATCAGTCCGATTATCCAATTTTTGGTTTTACCGTAAAATTAATTTTTCACCATCAAATAATTCTAAATACTAATTAGAGCTCAACTAAAAATTTCTGCAATTTTTAAAGATCATTTATTATTTTTAAAGCTTTGATCAAATTCACGATCAATCAGTTACTATTTAAGCTGAAATCATTATTTTTTTCTTATTTTCTAAGTTCAAACCTTCCTAAAAATACTTTCAAAATTCTTAAAATATATTCATTAGGTTTCATGAATATTTGCATCAATCGGAGACTATTTTCCAAAAAAAAAAAAAGGTAAATTTAAAATTTTTAAATTGGAGAATGTATTTTTAAAAAGTAGGATTAAAAATGGAGTATTTGGTGTAAATTCCTCAAATTCAATCTACATTTTCTTTTTTTTTTCTTTAATAGTAAACTTCATCAAACTTTCATTGATTAAAAGAAGAGATAACATCCAAAGAAAGGAAAGAAGAAACGTAATCAGGAAATTCTTCTATCCAAAGTACCTCACAAGGATTCAAAGAAGTAGGGGTGTGCAGAACCGAACCTGAACCGAAAACCAAACCGAACCGAAATGAATTTGGTCTATTTGGTTCGGTTATTTTGATTTTCGGTTCATTCGGTTCTGAACCGAAATTAAAAATCGATTTATTCGATTCGGTTCTTAAAATTGAAAAATCGAAGGAACCGAACCGACCGAAGTTTTATACATATATAGTTTATTAGTTTTGATGTTTCAGAGGTGATAAGTTGGATTGATGGTGATTGATGGTGCAAACAGAAACAAAATCCCCAAGGTTCCGTGTTCAATTCTCACAAATGGCATATATGGTGTTTTCTTTTATTTTTTTTACTTCAATTTTTTTTTCAATGTGCTTTCTGTGGGGGTTCCTATTTATTTTTTTTACTTTAATTTTTTTTTCAATGTGCTTTCTGTGGGGGAATGGGTCCTGGAACTAATTCCCTAGCATTTACTGTGCGTAATATATATTCTTGTAAAATAGCATCATGGTTGTTAAATTAATATAGCAGAAGTAGATGTTATTATAAATTCTAATATATATGTTGTATATTAACTGTGTTTGAAGGATATACATAAATAATAGAAATTATATATGGGAATATGATAATTTAAAAATATGGATATATTCAAAATTTGAAATATATAATTTTCAAATTTTTATTATAATTTACTATTTTTTTATTTTTATATCATTAATGGTGCACAATTGACTATTTTTGTTGTGAATATAATAATTTGCATTATTTGCTATGATTATTTAATTTACTGAAAACAAAAAGGGAAATTATTTTATACAAATTAGCACTGCAACTTTTATTTTGCAATCTTAGTGTAATTTTTTTTATGAAAATAATTATAGAGAGTAATACTATAACTATCTGTATATTAAATATATAAATTTTTAAATATAGTAATATTTTATTTCAAATATTATACCTTTATTTTAATTTTAGAAAAATACAAAGAATTTAATATTTTCTAATAAATATTACAGGGAATGGAATTGGATTGAAAAAAAATGTCATGAGACTCATTGTAGCAAACAGTTAGTTTATAATTAGCACTTTTGTTTAATTATTATTCTAAATTTGTTAAGAACATGTCTATCGAACATGGATGTTTATCTAAGCATGAATTCATTTTTATCTACTTTTACACAATTTCATATTTTTAAAAGATTTTTTCTTACTTTTTAGGATTAATTACAAAATCGGACCTAAATTACAGATGAGTTTTAATTTCAGGCCCCCAAAAAAAAATCTTGCATATCAATTCCAAATTTTAAAAATACCTATTCAACAATTTATTTGCTTTAGCTCCAAAGTCTATATCAGTTGGCAATGGGTCTTTCCAGCCTTTCAATTATACTTAATAACCAATTTAAAAAAAAGATATTTTTTAAAATATTATTTTAGTAGTATATTTTTTAATATAATTTTGATTAGTATTTATTATAGACATAATATAATAAATTTATGTATATTATTTTAATTTTAGTTATTTTAAATAAATTTATTATATTGAATATAAATTAATTTAATTTATGGACTCATATAGATTAAAAGTCCAATTTAAAAAAAGCCCATGTTGACCCAGAATCGGTTGAACCAAACCAAATCGACCGAAATTATTTTGGTTTGTTCGGTTCTCGGTTTTACAGAGTTCGGTTCCTATAATTCCTGAAATTCGGTTTTTCGTTTAATCGGTTCGGTCCAAAACCGAACCGAACCGACCAAATGCTCACCCCTACAAAGAAGCAAATTTTGCTAGACAATGAGCAACTGCATTACCATTTCTTGAAGTGAATAAGGCGCAAGCATTCCAAAACAACCAATCTAGCTTAAACCATTTCTCGAAGCATCTGCATCTGCTAAAAGCTGGATTACATGTTACAATTACATACAGCCATCACATTAATTAAAGAAGCTCAATTCCTCAGCTCATTTCAAACCAAAAGCAAAAACCTTCACCTCAGCTGAGTAGACATCCCATTTACCAATCAGCTTCTTCTGAGCACAAGCAAGAAGACCACCATTTTCAGCTTTAAAGACCGCACTAAATTCCATCAAATTTTGTCCAATAAAAAGCTGCATCCGTATTTCTTAAATAAATTAAATTTTCATTAAAATTCGAGAAAACTAAGAGATTTTTTAAATTGAAAAGACAACTTAATTTTGAGACTGATATTGTAAATTTTATTTATTGAATCTGAAATTAAAAATTACTTCGGATCAAATTTTATAATTAACCCAAATAATAAATGTAAGTAGACAGTGTGATACACACCACTACAAGAAAAATGACCTTTAAGGATCAGAAAACTAATCCTTAAAAGTGAAAAACTAATCCTTAAAATATGTGTTCTATGTTTGTCGTGCTCTAAGTTTAATGAACATTCATCTTGTGCTCTACTGATGTTTCTTGTTCTTAAGTTCAATTATTTAAAATTGGAAGTTTTTATCATGTTGTGTTTTCCTTTGTTTACTCCTAAAAATGTGCACACATTTTTGGGTTTTAAAAAGGGAACTTTACGCTTCTGGAATAACTTCCTCTTTTGAATAAAAAGTATTCCAGCTTTTAATTCCTAAAACTAATGGGTTTTCTTTAAATTTTAAAAAGATACCTTTTTGCATACCTATTTAATGCATGTCTTGGCTTTCTATCAAATTTGCATTAGAAAGATTTTCACTCAAAAACCCCTTTTGTCTCTCGATTCTCTCTCAACCAGAATCGTAAAAATGGTAAGAATAAAAACTCCTGCTCATAAGAGATCCTCCTCTAAACTGATTATCAAAGAAACTTTCTTTGTTCAAAAACCAAAAGAATCTTCAATGCTGAAAGTAAAAGAAATTTGAGAATTTCTCATTCCAAAGTCGGTGGAATGGGAAGAGTTAAAAGTAGTAGAGACCTAAGTAGCGATTTTGTTGGAAAAACTCAAATGGCAATGTATTTTAACTTTTGAATTAGATATCTTCCCTTCTATTGTTAAAGAGTTCTTCGATTCTAGGAAATTTCTTGATGAAGAATCGCTTGCTATTAAAATTGGGGATAGTTATAAGATTCTTACTTCTGAAACTTTGGCCATTGTTTTTAACATGAAAAATGAAAGATTCAAGATGACAAAAATTACAACAATCAGTGAAATAAGAGGTTTAAATAAAATTGAGTTCTTGAAGGAAATGATAGATATGGATGAATACAATAGGAAAGATAAAACCACACCTTCTACCAACATGAAACTAGAATTTTGCATTTTGCACAAATTTTTGGTAGAGATTTTGGTTCTTAGGGCTAGACATGATAATCATGTTACTAATATAGATTTGATTATTATGTTACATGTGTTTAAAGGATGCAAAGTTAATCTTCCCTATCTTATATTTCATTAAATGGCTAATGCAAAAAAAAAAAAAAAATCAACGGTTACCTTTTGCCATGATTCTCTCTATTTCTTTTAAGTATTGGAATATATCTCTTAAGGATGCTGATTGTGAGAGGTTTAATGTCAAATTGAGAATTGGCAAGAATTTATATAAAATGTCTAAACTTAGACTTCAACGATCTAGAAAAAGGCCTTCATCTAAGGGTGTGGATCAGCAACTTATAAGAAAGAAAGTGAAATTGGATTCCACCTCTAAGAAATTAATTCAAAGTCTGAGAAATAATGTTGATATGCTATTAGTTATGGATGACAAAATGATGTTAGTTGACAAAGAGTTTAGTGAGGAAGAAAAAGAAAAATCTTCAGAGAATGAGTCAAGCATCGAAAGTACAATAAAAGAAGAAGAGGAAGAGACTAAGGAGGATAAAAAAAGAAAAAGGGGAAACCACAGAGAGTGATGAAAATGTCAATATAGATAAAGGTGTGGAGGCAGAGTCTGAAAAAATGGAGATAAAGCAACGATGGAGGTAAAAGAACAAGGTGAACCCAGTCAAAAGATGGATTACAAATCCAAAGCCTTACCTTGGCTTAAATTATGGAAAATCTTAGGAGAATTGCATTCTACATTGGGTGACCTTGCTAAACGGACTGAGGATATGTTTGCGAATGCTGAATATGGAAGCAACAATTTATCTTTAGTTGAGCCTATTCTTATCTCATCACCCTTTCCTACTCCTACTTCTAAGCCTACCCCTGTTGTTATAAGGCTAATTGCTAATTACAAGTTTAAACCAAACCCCAAATCTGGAGAAATTGGTAGCAATACTCATCCTGAAGGCATTGAGTGATTTTCAATCTATTTTTCATGAATTGATTTCAAACATTTCTCTTGTTTGACAGTGTTGGCTATTTCAATTGTGTTTGCGTTTGAACCTTGATTTCTCTTAATTTGATCATCTCGTTGTGCTTGTTATGATTTTGATATATGTGCATCTTTATCTATCTTACTTTTTGTTGATGACAAAAAGAGGGAGAAGAGATGTGTGATTATTACGTGTGGATATTATAAATAATCTTCATTGCAGGATTTATTTTATATTTTAGTGCATATGTTCGGGGAGAAAGTTGTGCCTAGGAGTTTCATACTCCATCAAAGATTGAGTGATTTTTATAGCTGCTTTCTCATTTTCATTAAATTTATGGTGGCTTGAATTATCTTTTGAATTATAATTACCAAGGTTTAATTTAATTGTTGAAATATAATATTTGCATGTTTTTAATTTAATAGTTGAATTCATAACCAATTTGGACACTTATTTTATATTGTGTGCTTTTGGATTGAGGAATTTGGTTTCCAGGATATAAAAAAATAAAAAAAAAATTGCAATAAAGTTTACTCTATTGTCCACTAAAAAAGTGATTAAAAGTAGAGCTAGTAGCCTCTTGAAATTATGTAATCTGAGTAACCTAGTGTACATGGGTCAAAATCGAATACCCTCAAATAAAAAGGATTTTTACATTCCTTGTAAGCATTCTAATTTTTTTTAGGCTGAAAAAATTGAGTGTATGCGGATTAGAACTAGATATTCTCGCATCCACTACAATCTAGAAAAACAAATTAAGCTTCAATAAATTAAAAAAATAAAAATAAATAGCTTTTTGATTTCTTCTATCCTTTATCCATTGAAATGTGTGTGCTTATGGTGTCTAATTTGGTTTGATGAGTTACTATTGTGCATTGTTTTAATCTTGAATTGAGACATAAAATTCTTGCATGCTTAATGTTATAAAATCGTGGTGTTTCTGGTTTGAAAAAAAATGATTGAGGAATCCATACTTTGAAATGAATTTGTGGGAAGTGGTTATGAATTCTTGTTCCACTTTGCCATGCATTTTCATCTTGTCAAAGTTTATGGGATGGAAGTCTGTTTTTAGGTGATTAAACTTTTGATGGGATTGATTATGTGATTTGATTCATGCTTGAGGACAAGCATGGAATAAGTGTGGGAAAATTTGATAAGTGGTCAAAGTTACACATTTATACTTGATTTTTGCATGTTTTTATAATATTATTTTTATCAATTCCAGGAACTTTTCACTTATTTTGTGATTTTGACCATTACAGGATTAAATTGGTAAGAAATGAGCAGTATGTGGCTGATTGGAGCTGGTTTGTAAAAAACATAAAGGGTTGAAGAAATTTGGAAACAAAGAGTTGAATCTGGGCAGATCTGGATGTTAGGCTTGCCCACAGTTAAGAGGCAAGGGTAAGCCTTGGCCTTGCCCAAGGCTAAGGAAATGTCGACCAAGGCAATTTTCTTCGGTACACCTATTTTGTGAGCAAGTTGCCCTAGCCGCCAAGGGAGTTCCAACCGTCTTTTAAGGATTATTGTGCTATATTTTAAGGATTTAAAGGCAATAATTTTAGAAAGTTTGGATTTTATTTTAATACTTTATTTTATTTTCCATGTTAGGATAGGATTAAACTCTTATCCTTTACTTTAGGAGTTTGATTAGGAATAAAAGGGGGAGAGATCATATCTTCATCCTTTTTCTCATTCTCTGCTTTAGTTCTATAACGGATATGAGTGGCTAAACATTTATTTTAGTTAAATGTTAATTCAAGGCTAGGATTCTTCTATTACTGTGAGATCATTTATGCTTTATCTTTTCTCTTTAATTTATTGTGATGTTCATGTTATTTACTGTGGTTTAGAGAAATTATATCTCAATTATTATTTATTTTATATTCAATGAGGTACCGTTATTCATTTAATTAAATAACACACAACTAATTGAAGATATCAAATCCATAATTGTTTGGTAAATTCGATAACAAGTGGTAATTAGTATAACAACACTGAGAAGGGTTGTTGTATTAAGTAAGTGCGTGATTTGATCTAAATCAATTTTGCTTGTAGGTTGGTTGGCTTAGGTCAAATCTTTCTGAATCGTAAAACTATCAATAAATAAAATTTTTTTTCTCGTTAAAGGGTTATTTATTTGTTAGAGATTAATTATAGTCTTATTTGATCAGCTTATTAATACGGAAAAATTGATCTGGAGTACAAAGCTGACGACTATAACCGATTTATTGAATGATTTTAGAATTATCTTTTCATATATGATCAATAATTTGAATCCTATATCGTGAATATTTTTAACTGAAATTTTTCATCTATTGATTTTGTTTTTATTTATTTTTCTATAATTTTATTTTAATTTTTTTAATTTAATTATGTTTTTAGATTCTTAGTTTACAAAACCCTCCATTTATTTTTAGTTTGTTGATATTTTGAATATTTAAGGAATTAAAATTCGACAAATCATCGTGAATTCAACCCTATTTATCACTAATTACAAGTTAGTTTGAAGTAAAAATTTTACTTTTATTGATTTCGACACCCATCATTAAGATGCATGAAATGAAATATTTGGATGTAGCAATCAAAATTCAAAGTGATAACAAAATGGGATTGAGTTTGAGTGGCTTTGAATTGATGTTGTTATCACTAGAATCCTTTTTGTTTTTTGCCACTATTTTAAAAACTTAATTTCAATTTTCAATATCGATGTGATAATGAGAAGTATGACGAGTTTGATGACTTGGCCACCATGGATGGTAAATAACAGTAAATTAATTAATTTGTGGCCCATTAAGTTATAATTTAGGTGGTACATGATTAAAAATCAAGGATATCCAGCAGCAATTCCAAAATGTGGTAATTACACTTACGCTAACTAGTGCTTTTAGCGTACACTATTGTGTGCGGAACGAGTTTCCAAAGCTTGAACAAAATCAGTTTTAACGTACTAAAACTTGTAATATATTGGAATTAGGATGAAATAAAAAGATTGAAGCCTGAGTTTAGACTGCAGATGGAAAAATGCTATAGTATTTGGGACGAGGAAAATAGTAAAAAAAGAGATAAATGACTATTTAGGGAGCTCTAATTATAATTAAATTATGGGTTGGGCTAGGTTAATTAAGAAAATCCAAAATATGTTATTGCAATCAAGATTTGAATTCCAGATAGGAGGCTATGTGGTCTAATAATTCTAAAAGAATAATTCTAAATCCCTACTTTTGGTCAAGATAGAGCGGACCAAAAATAAAAATTAAAGTTGTTTAATTAAAAAATAAATAAAATTAAGGGCTGATTCTAAAAAGATCGAAATATTTCTAATAAGGGCAGAAAATTTCTACTTTTCATGTTTCTGAAATTGATAGAATCATGGTAATTTCAATCATTCTTGAAAAAAGAAATATTCATAAAAGATTACTAGCAAGCCCTGTTGAAGATAATCCAATTTGCGATTTCACACCTAAACTAACCAACAAACAAATAGGATAAATTCAATAAATAAATAAGAAGCCATTTGCCCTTTAAAAATAATGAAAAAGCCATGGGACACCTAAACTAACCAACAAACAAATAGGCTAAATTCGATAAATAAATAAGAAGCCATTTGCCCTTTAAAAATAATGAAAAAGCCATGCGTTTACTTTTGGTCAACATAGAGCGGACCGCAACGATTTAAGTATTCATCACTGCCATTCTTTGGAATCATCAGTTCTTCCATCTTATTTGCTTACCATACTAAACCATCGAAATTCAAAACCACCCTACACAAATGAAACTTTCATCAATCCTTCATCTCATTCTCTTCTTTTCTATAGCCAAAACATCCCATTCTCTCAGCAAGTTGGGTAATGAAACCGACCGACTCGCTCTTTTGGAATTCAAAGCTCAGATATCCAGTGATCCCAATGGCATATTGAGCTCTTGGAATGAATCTGCAGATGTTTGCAGATGGGATGGTGTTACTTGTGGCAGCAAACATAAGAGAGTCGTATCTCTAGACCTTCAGGGGCTGAGCTTGATGGGGACCTTATCTTCTCATATAAAGAACCTCACCTTCTTAAGATTCCTCAAGCTTGGTAACAACAAATTCCATGGAGTAATTCCTGAAGAATTCGGCTATCTGTTCAGGCTGAGAAATCTCAACCTATCATACAACAACTTTGAAGGAGAAATTCCACCCAACATCAGCTACTGCTCCAATCTGGTAATCTTGCATTTGGGCAGCAACAACCTAACAGGGAAAATTCCTACCCAGTTAGGTTCTTTCAAAAAGCTTGTAACACTAAGCCTTTTTCAAAATAAACTCATAGGAATGATCCCATATTCCCTTGGAAACCTTTCTTCTCTTCAACGTTTTTCTTTGGGATACAATCATCTCCAAGGAAGTATTCCAAATGATTTGGGACGACTGACAAGCTTAACTAATTTTGGGGTTCATGTGAATAACTTGACGGGTACAATCCCTTCCACCCTTTACAACCTTTCTTCTCTTGCTGTATTTTCTGTTGTAGAAAATCAGTTACATGGGAGTCTCCCACAAAACATAGGCCTTAATCTTCCTAAGCTTCAATTATTTGCCTTTGGTGAAAATCGATTCCATGGAAGTATTCCAATTTCAATCACCAATGCATCTCTGCTGAAAATATTTGACATCCCTTCCAACAAATTAACCGGTCAAGTTCCAAACCATTTAGGATATCTAAAGAGTCTCCAACAGCTGAATTTTGAAGATAATTTTCTAGGCAATAATTCAAGCAAAGATCTGAATTTTATAAAATCTTTGTCTAACTGCAGCACTCTATCAATACTTTCAATTGCTGGGAACAATTTTGGGGGCCTATTACAAATCTCTATAGCCAACATGTCAAATCTTCGTCTACTACTTATGGGAGAAAATCAAATATATGGCGAAATTCCAGCACAACTTGGGAACCTTGTCAATTTGTATGCATTTAGCATTTTTGGTAATCTTTTTTCCGGTCCAATACCTGATGAAATCGGGAAGCTTGAAAACTTGCAACGGTTATTTTTGGGTAAAAATAAGCTACATGGAGAAATTCCAGAATCCTTATGTAACATCACCCACCTAGCCGAGCTTTCTTTAAATGAAAACAAATTAGAAGGAAAACTAACAAGTATTGCAAACTGCAAAAATCTGCAAAACTTGTATCTTCATGCAAATAACCTGACTGGAAGCATACCTCAACAGATCATTGATTCCCTTCCATTAGTAACTCTTAGTGTATATGAAAATGCATTGACCGGTTTCATTCCTTTTGAAGTTGGCAGCCTGAAAAGTATCGGTGCATTAGATATATCAGACAACAAATTGTCCGGCAAAATTCCTGATGCACTGGGTAATTGTTTAAGCCTAGAATTTCTTAACTTGAGGGGCAATATGTTACAAGAAAATATTCCTCCATCTCTTGCTTCCTTGAAAGGTCTCAAAGGGTTAGACCTGTCAAGGAACAACTTATCAGGAAATATTCCGAGAGAGTTGGAGAACCTCATGTTCTTGCAATATCTTAATCTCTCTTTCAACAACCTTAAGGGTGAAGTACCAAAGAAAGGGGTGTTCAGCAATGTAAGTGCATTTTCATTTGATGGGAATGGTGATCTATGTGGCGGAATTCCAAAACTACAATTGCCACCATGTCGTATTAAAGCAGAGAAACACAAAACGTCTATAAATAAAGCAATTATCCTAGCAGCAACCGTCAGTCCAATAGTGATTTTCTTCGCACTAACATTCTTGTATGTTTTTTATCAACGGAAGTCAAGAAAGAATCCATCTCCAAAACTTTTTGATGCAAAAAAGTTTCCTACAATTTCATACAAGGAATTACTACAAGCAACCGATGGCTTCTCTTCGAACAATATAATTGGAGAGGGTAGTTTTGGGTCTGTATACAAAGGAAATCTTGATCCTCAAGAAGAAAGGCTAGTTGCTGTGAAAGTACTCAAACTCCAACAAAAAGGAGCTTCCAAGAGCTTTCTTGCCGAGTGTAAAGCATTACACAACATTCGGCATAGGAATCTGATAAAGATATTGACATACTGCTCCGGCATTGATTTTAAAGGCAATGACTTCAAAGCATTGGTGTTTGATTTCATGGAAAATGGGAGTTTGGAAATGTGGCTACACACTGGAGAAGATGGCACTAGCCGGTCAAGGAATTTATGCCTTGTTCAAAGGCTTCAGGTGGCAATTGATGTGTCATCCGCATTCCACTATCTTCATGACAACTGTGAAACACCAATTGTTCATTGCGACTTGAAGCCAAGCAATATTCTTTTCGATGGAGATATGACTGCTCATGTTGGTGATTTCGGATTAGCAAGGCTCCTTTCAAAACCAACCAATGATTCTCCTCAAGCTGCAACTAGCTCAATCGAGATAAAGGGATCCATCGGCTATATGGCTCCAGGTATAGTTTCCTATGCTTCTTTTTATTAAATTATCACCTAGCTCTCTAGTCTAGGTTGAGATGTATTATTTGTGTATTGCAGAGTATGGAGTTGGTGGCCACGCAACAAAAGAAGGAGACGTATACAGCTTTGGAATAATTTTGTTGGAGATTTTCACAGGACGGAGGCCAATTGATCCTACTTTTAGGGATGGTTTAAATCTCCACAACTTTGTGAAAGCTAATCTCCCTGAAAGAGTTATACAAGTTTTGGACCCCCTACTTATCAAAAGAGGAGATGTGGCTGCAGCAACAACAACATCAGAAGTTATAGAGGATGATGATGTCATTGTTGAAAGTTTGAAACTTGATGGAGATACGCATAAATGTATTGTAGCAGTCTTGGAAATTGGAGTTTCATGCTCTGCAGAACTACGGGCAGATCGAATGTGTATGGGGGATGTCAATAGAAAATTAAATGTCATCAAAGAGACTTTCCTGCGTCCTAGAACTCGTGGAGGCATAGGCCATTAAAAGGTATGGATTTCCTTTATCTAGTTGAATTTATTTCTTTAATCAAGTTGAATTAAGATTATAATGTTTTTACAATTTTATATTGCTTACCGGTCTCTTCTTTATTGTTTTAATTGATTATTCACTATATTTGGAGGATCACGTTGATTTGAAACGAGCAGAATATAAAATCTTATCAACTCCTAATATTTCTTAGATATAATTGCATTTTCTTAGAACTTCAATTAACTGAATATGTATATGATTATTTTTACACATTCCAAAAACTACTTTTGGTTGGAGTTAGGTTGCAGTGGCATTGGTTGGGACTAAAGCATCTCGCCGCAGTTAGCCAGAGCTTGGGCATCTGATTGAATTACAAGGAAAATATTTTCTAAATACATGAGATTATGTATCCTAAATAAATATTTATTCTTCAGCAAATAATGTTAAAAGTCGTTTTTGTATTATCTATGCTTTCAATTCAAGTCTGAATTTGTAATCAATAATTGATCACTTTTTAAGTGTGTTTTTTCTACAAGGTTTGGTGAAAGCCCAAGCCTTTAGTCAAGATCGTTTTCTTTTATTAATTCAGCTCTTTTTTTTTTTTTTAAGATACAGATGACCCAATAATTATAAATAGTTTAAAGTAGCCACACTTGAGTTAATTTCGCCAATTAAGTGTGAATTAAATTAAAATAATATGACCAATATTGACCATATAAGTTTTTTCTTTTTTTTTTTAAGCATATATGAATAAGATAAATTATTTTTATTTTTGAAAATAACTTTTATGCAACCTAAATTAATAAATTAAATAGTAGAAAAAAATACCAATTATTTTCTAAAAATATTAAATGATTTAGATGTATAATAAAATACAAAATATTTTGTGCTCTCCTACTTAAATCTCATAAAATATTGCTCTCCTAAGTGCTCATTCAGATATGGGGAATCTTTTATCATATTAAAGATGATGTTTGAGAGCCCACTATCGATGCATTATTAATAGGTTTGTACAGTTTACTAATATTAACTTGGATAAATTTTCTTAGACGCAATAATCGACAGTCCACTATGCTTTACTTTCCTTTTCTATTTTATTTTTTAATAGAGAATACCATAGGATGGCTGAATTTCTAGACTTGTAGCCAATGATGGTTAGTTTTCTTCGGTCGTAATAAAAATCATTACACTGATACCGTTTTTTATTTAACGAAAAAGAAGCATATATAGTTTTTAATGCTTAGAGTCAGATTTTCCCACTCGAGTCTTTGAAAAAAAGTACTTTGTGGAAATATTACATTTAGAGCCATTTTCCACGCACAAGAATAAACTAGTAATATAATAAATTTAAGTTTAATATGGCGACAATGATGTTGCCAATTCTCGATCCCATTCACAATTTCCATCGTTTTAATGGACAAGCAGATGATTGGAATCCCCGTTATATGGAGTTAACCACTATTAATAAACTCGTTATTTAATTTAACATTGAAATTAATGACTAGCTGGTAATAGTCGAAGACAGCTCCGAATAAAATATTTGATATTTTATATAGCTTCCAACAAAATACTTAATTCAAATGTATCAACACGTCTTGATATAGTAAATGAGTATTCAAAACGAACTTATTATTATTATTATTATTGTTATTATTTGAAAGAAAACGCAACTTATTTGATGCTTCGTTGATATCATATTTCTCAAATAGGTAATATAATGTTGATGAACACTTAACGATATAATTTTTTTACGGATAATGTCACATTAAAACCGATGGATCCGTTATTTTAATTATTTTATATTAATTGACTGTTAGTGTGGTATCAAATTTGACACGTGGCAAATAAGCTCATTACACATTAGACTTATTACAAAAAAAAAAATATCACGTAGTAAGACTGAAAGTATAAAAAAATTTAAAATATTCGAAAAAGAGGAAATTATTCTTTAAAGTTTGCCAATTGAATCAAATTAATTCCTATTGACTTGTCACACTTATATCACGTCGACAATCAATTAAAAAAATAATCACAATAACGGATGTGTCAATTTTAAAATAATATTGTTTTAATTTGTAAATTTTAGTGGAAATATTGTATAAAAAAATATTAAGAGATAAATTTTTTTGTGAAATTTTAGAGAATAAATTGTATGTAAATATATCTATTTTTTAGCTATATAAAAATAAATATTAAATTTAATATTTATTTTTCATTTTGTATGTATGCACCAATTTCACTTTCTAATTATTTTTTTTTCCTCAAATCTCTTCTTTATTTATGAAAGCCCATTCTTTAACAAAACACGTCATTTTAGAAAAAAACTCCAAAATTCGAAGTCGTGTCCTGGTAGCGTACTATTAAAGGACCCATCAGTAACATTCCTTACCATCATTACTCATCAGTTTCCCTTGTCCCATGCTATTTGCTTACCATACTAAACCGTCAAAACCGCCAAACACAAATGAAATTCTCATCAATCCTTCCTCTCTCTCTTCTTTTCTTTAACCAAAATATCCAATTCTCTCAGCAATTTAGGAAGTGAAACGGACCGACTGGCTCTCCTTGTATTCAAAGCCCAAATATCCAATGACCCTGGCGGCATATTGAGCTCCTGGAATGATTCTATAGACTTTTGCAGATGGGAAGGTGTTACTTGTAGCAGAAAACACAAGAGAGTTACTTCTCTAGACCTTCAGGGGTTGAGCTTGATGGGGACCTTATCTCCTTATATAAGGAACCTCACATTCTTAAGGCTCATCAGCCTTGATAACAACAAGTTCCATGGAGTAATTCCTAAAGAAGTGAGCCATCTGTTCCGACTGAGAAATCTTAACCTCTCATGGAACGTGTTTGAAGGAGAAATTCAAGCCAGCATCAGCAACTGCTCAAATCTCAGATCATTGGATTTGAGGAATAACAACTTAACGGGGACAATTTCTGCTCAGCTGGGCTCTTTAAATAAACTTCTCCAACTTGATCTTTCTAAAAATATCCTTATAGGAGAGATCCCACATTCCTTGGGAAACCTATCTTATCTGGAAAAAATTTCTTTATCCTATAATCATCTGCAGGGAAATATTCCAAATGATTTGGGACGACTGACAAGCTTAACTTTTTTTGGAGTTGGTGCGAATAACTTGACAGGTACAATCCCTTCCGGCATTTACAATCTTTCATTAGTCACTATATTTTCTGTTACAGAAAATCAATTGCATGGGGGTCTCCCACTAAATATTGGCCTCACTCTTCCTAACCTGCGAGAATTTCATGCCGGTGTTAACCAATTCCATGGAAATATTCCTTCTTCGTTCCCCAATGCTACTCAGCTTCAATTACTTGATGTCGCTGAAAGCAAACTAACCGGTCAAGTTCCAAACAATTTTGGATATCTAAAGAATCTCCAACGGCTGAATATGGAATACAATTTTCTTGGTTATACACAAGTAGAGATCTGGATTTTATGACATCTTTGTCAAATTGCACCAATCTAGAAGGGTTTTCTATTACTAGAAACAATTTTGGGGGCCCATTACCCATCTCTATAGCCAATATGTCAAACCTTCGTCAACTATACATGGGAGAAAATCAAATATATGGAAAAATTCCTTCTCAACTTGGCAACCTTGTCAATTTGAATATATTTGCCCTTTCCTATAATCTTTTTTCTGGTCCAATACCTGATGAAATCGGGAAGCTTCTAAAGTTACAGAACTTACGTTTGGGTAAAAATAAGTTATGTAGTGAAATCCCTAAATCCTTGTGTAACATCACCCACCTAACTGATCTTTATTTATATGAAAACAAATTAGAAGGAAACCTAACAAGTATTGCAAACTGCAAAAATTTGCAAGTCTTGTATCTTTATACAAATAACCTGACTGGAAGTATACCTCAACAGATCATTGATTCCCTTCCATTAGTCATTCTTAGTGTATCTGAAAATGCATTGACCGGCTCCATTCCTCTTGGAGTTGGTAGCCTGAAAAGCATCTACATATTAGGTATGACTGATAACAAATTGTCTGGAAAAATTCCTAAAACACTAGGTGATTGTTTGAGCCTAGAATTTCTTTACTTGGACGGCAATATGCTTCAAGGAGAGATTCCTTCATCTCTTGCTTCCTTGAAAGGTCTCCAAGCGTTAGACATGTCAAGGAACAACTTATCAGGAAATATTCCGAGAGTGCTAGAGAACCTTAGGTTCTTGCAGCATCTTAATCTCTCTTTCACCAACCTTAAGGGTGAAGTACCGAAGAAAGGAGTGTTTAGCAATGTAAGTGCATTTTTATTTAGTGGTAATGGTGACCTTTGCGGCGGAATCCCAGAACTGCATCTGCCACCATGTCCAATTCAAGCAAAGAAACACAAAATGTCTTCCAAAGCCATTGTCCTTGTAGCAGCTATTTGCCCAATAGTGATTTTTACCGTAACAATATCCTTGTATGTTTCCTATCGGCGAAGGTCTATAAAGAATCTACCTTCAAAACCTTTTCAAGAGAACAAACTTCCTCGAATTTCATACAATGAATTGTTACAAGCAACCAATGGTTTCTCTTCAGATAACATAATTGGGGAAGGTGGTTTTGGCTTTGTATACAGAGGAACTCTTCATTATCATGTAAGAAAGTTAGTTGCCGTGAAAGTTCTCAAACTCCAACAATACGGAGCTTCTAAGAGCTTTCTTGCTGAGTGCAAAGCATTATGCAACATTCGGCATCGGAATCTAGTAAAAATCTTGACATACTGCTCTAGCATTGATTTTAAAGGCAATGACTTCAAAGCCCTAGTGTTTGATTTCATGGAAAATGGGAGTTTGGAAATGTGGTTACATCCAGCAGAAGTTGGGAGTAGCAATTCAAGGACCTTAAGCCTTCTTCAAAGGCTTAAACTAGCTATTGATGTGTCATCTACAGTACACTATCTTCATAATGATTGTGAAACGCCAATCATTCATTGTGACTTGAAGCCAAGCAATATTCTTTTTGATGGAGATATGACGGCTCATGTGGGTGATTTTGGATTAGCGAGGCTTCTTTTAGAGCCTACCAATGCATCTTTTCAAGGTGAAACTAGCTCAATTGGGATAAAGGGAACCATCGGCTATATGGCTCCAGGTATAGTTTTATCTACTTATTTTTATTAAATTATCGCCAAGCTCTAGTCTATGTTGAGATGTATTGTTTATGTTCTGCAGAGTATGGAATAGGCAGCCAAGCGACGAAAGAAGGAGATATATACAGCTTCGGCATAATTTTGCTAGAGATTTTTACTGGACGAAGGCCAGTTGATCCAACTTTTAGGGATGGTTTAAATCTCCACAAATTTGTACAAGCTAATCTCCCTGGACAAATCATGCAAATTTTGGACCCTCTGCTTATCGAAAGAGGAGATGTTGCTGCAAGAACACTACCATCTGAAGTTATAGAGGATGATGATGCCATTGCTGAAAGTTTGAAACTGTATGGAGATACGCATAAATGTATTGCAGCAGTTTTGCAAATTGGAGTTTCATGCTCTGCAGAATTACCAGTAAATCGAATGTGTATAGGGGATGCCAATAGAAAATTGAATGTCATTAAAGAGACTTTCCTGCGTACTAGAACTCGTAGAGGCATGGCCCATTAACAGGTATGGATTTGCTTTATATAGTTGAATTAATTTTAAGGATTATTGATTATATTTGAGGACTACTTTGATTTGGATTGAGTACTCCTAATATTTCTTTGATATATAATTGCATTTTTCTAAATGAAATGCAGAAAGAACCTAAATTAACTAAATATGTATTTGATTATTTTTCTACATAACAGAAACTACTTTTGATTGGAATTAGATGGTAGTGGCATTGGTTGGGATTCAAGCATCTTGGCGTTGTTAACTCGAGCTTGTGCATCTGATTGAATTACAAGGAAAATATGTTGTATATACGTTAGATTATGTATCCTAAATAATATTATTCTTCAGCAAATAATGTTAAAGTCATTATTGTATGATCTATGCTTTCAGTGAATCGAAATTCCAAGTCTGAATTTGTAATCAATAATTGATTTTTTAAGTGTGTTTCAATAGTATGTAATATTGCGATAATTCAGTGATTGTCATAAAAATGTAGTGTCATGTTTGAGCTTCTGTATGTGCATGTATACTTCCATTTTGCTTTTCTGTGTAACTCCCTTAATTTCATTTCCTATTACAATATTCAAGTAAAATTAGCATAAGTAAAAAGATTCAGGGGGATTTAGCGTTCTCTGCCCATCCGCTGCAGGAAGAAAAAAAAAGTAGTAATTTGGTACGTGCATGCATGTGGTGAGCATGTATTTGGAATCAAATCATAGGTGTTCTGCCTATCAGATAGCACAGATACGCACGTGTACCAAATCATACTCTAGATATAAGCATATCTTTTGTGTTCATTAGAAAATTTCACTCGGAAACAAAATACTGAAATAGAATGAGGCAATTCATGCCTATAATGGCCTTGGGTAGAAGGCCCATTGCTAAGCCCACTCTTCAAATCCAAACTTAGTTTCACTGGACCCGAACCCACAAAGTTTCATGCAGCTCAATGAAATTAATGTAAGAAATTCAATGGGAGTTTTACAAAACTACCAAAAAAAAAGATTAAACTTAAAAATATCCTCTCTTTTTTTCCATTTTAAAAATACATTTTTTTTAATTTCTATTTTTAAAAATATCCTTTTTTAACATATTGGAACAAATAAAAATATTACATGAAAAATAGTCATCACCTGCATATTTATTGTCAATTTTAGAAATTATAGCAGGTTCATTCCCCCGAGACATTACATTTATTTCTTGCACTTCTAATTGTGTTGATCCTCCAGAGGTTAGTTTATCGCCCAAATTATCATTATTTGTTGTAGAAACTGCAGAAATTAAAGTAATCCAACACATATCATTTGTAGTTACTATTCAACCTCATCGTCATTATTAATTCCAGTTACAAATAAGCACAAGTCTAGGGAAAACTTATAGTTGATTCTCCACCACCAAGAATCAATTCTCAAATACAAATTGAAATCAAATACAAGAATAAAATAAAAGAAAGCAACAATAGCTGATCGTAATTAAAGAGTGGTGTAGAAGAAATGGCGGTGGGGTAGGAGGAAGGGAGAAGTGATCAAAGACGAGCTTGGCTGCATCATTTTAGGCCTTCTTAGAAGACTTAGCGGGAGAGAGGATGTTGAAGGAGTAGCCATTGATAGTGACAGTGGCTTGAAAGCGAGGATCATGATCTGGTCCTTCCTTAGTGGTGGAATATTCCGGTAAGTTCCATAATTTCTGATGGCAGAGTTCCTCAAGTTTTGTTTTGTACATTTTTCACTTTCCCTTCTCTCTCTCTCTCTCTTTTCTGTCTTAAATAATGCTTCTATTTTTCACTAAAGATTACCGAAATTTTGAGCACTAATTTTTAATATCAAAAGTTTTACATATTTAAAAAATGATTAAACTTAAAAATACCCTTTTTCTTCTTCTTCTGTTCTTAACAACCAGGCGCAAAGCAATCTCTCCTTGAATAGTTACATCTTCAAGAAACAATAGACTGCTCTTTTAAATGGCTATATGCATTTGAAATGTACCAAAACATGAGTCAACATTCTGTGGATGAAAATTCAATCTCCCTCATATGCAGCGAGACTTATGAAGGGCGATCCCAATCTCGCTTCTTGGTAAGTTCCCTCTTTATCTTTTTAGTGTATTTCTCCACTTTGCTGCAAAAAAGATTGTCATTTGCTTATTTGCTTTTTATGGTTTTTTTTGGAATTCGTTTTGTATTTCATTTGGCGAATTTAATTATTGGTGGCTTCATTAATTTTTTAGATGATTTTGAGTTTGGATCTCCTGAGTGTTGTAGTGATTTTGGTAGTAAACAGCAAAAACTTCACATATGTATAATTTTTCTTTTATGTCATACTTGAGTGATTCCCTGCCCAAAAAAATACATGAGAGTACATTTGGGGTAACGCATTTTGTTGAATTATTGCTTGCTTACAGAGGATGTGACACCAATCCCAACAGATAGCACTCGCAGAAAAGGTGGTAGAAGGGGAAGAAGGCTATAAAATGTTTACCAAATCAAGAGGAATTCCAGTTTGGTGTTGGTGCTTTGATGGAGAACTGGAGCAAGATCTTTTAAGTTATAATTTTGTAGTTTTTTGCCTTGAGAAAGTTTTATTGGCCTAGAATTCAAAGCATAATATATGTGGTTTACAATGAATTGTGTTTGAGGTGAAGTTGTTACTCAATTTGTTTTGACGTTTATTATTTATCTACCATTTTTTATTAGCATTTATCAGGACAAGCCAAAATCATAGCACTTATGGCCTAAACTTTTCCTTTGATAGATGCACAATGAATATAAGTCTTATTTTCTTTTCCTTTTAAATGGCATAGCCTTCTGCCAACTTGCAGAAGCTCACTCATAACCTCTTCATACCTGTTGGCTGCTACCATGTGAAGAGGACTAAAGCTATGTTGGTTTGTTTCTTTAGCAAATTCTGGTTTCAGACGTTGAATTTCTTAGATTAAGTCAATATGCTCGGCAATGGAAGGATGTGGATGGGATTTTTCTGATAAAAATAGTGCAATATCATGGAGGATTAGTGGATTTTCGTACATCAATTGGTGCAAGTAATCTAATTTTCCAATTTGAGTAGCCTCTAGCCATCTTTTAACCATTTTGTATGTGGGAGACGTCAAGCAGAGAGTTTATAGATCAGTCAGGGAAGAATATCTTACTGGTGCAATGAATTAAATAATTTTTTAGTGATGATAATTTATAATGTGGTCAACCTCAAAATAAAAAATATAATAATATTGATGATGCTTGGTATTTCTGTTGTCACCTTTAGGATTTATAATGCTGAAACAATAAATTTAATTAAATATATGACATTTACATTTTAATACAAAAAACTGGTATAAAAAAGAACATAATTTGCATTGTGAAATTTGATATAATAGTTGGTATATCTCATATACCGTTTGGTATATCGAATTTTAGAATATATTTGCATTTTGAAATTTGGTATACCGACTGGTATACCTGGTATATGGTCCGATATACTTGGTATACCGGCTGACATACCGTCCGGTATATTAAATTTTATAACATATTTGTAATCTAGAATTCGGTATACCGAATGATATACTAGGTATACCAACCGGTATACCAAATTTCATAATATAACTAACATTCTGGAATTTGGTATACTGGCCGGTATACCTAGTATATCGTCTGATATACCAAATTTCAAAATATATTTGCAATCTAGAATTTGATATACTAAGTATATCAACCTGTATATCAAATTCCATAATATGTTTGTAATCTAGAATTTGGTATATCGAATGGTATACTAACTGGTATACCAAATTTTAGAACATGATTTTCACTCTAAAAGTTTGTATATCGAATGGTATACCAGCCGGTATACCAAAGAATATAATAGTATTTAAAATCTGAAATTTGAATTTTCGTATATCTTTTTTATATTTAAACTCTAACAATAGCATAAATGCATATTCCATAATTAAAATTCAAACATCAACTATACATTTTTCATCATTGCATGACAAATTTATCATCAACAACAATAATTTTAATGTCTTTATTTTTTTTCTCATGTGGCTTTCTTCAATAGGAATAAATTATATCAAAGTAATAATAAATAATAAAAAAGAAATACACTTTATTTAGTATAATGGAATTGAGAAAATTCTTAACAAGATTAGTGCAAATGTAAATAGACAATCAAAATTGCTTATTAATAAGAATTACATAACAATGGGGAAAAAAACTTAATTATGTAGATCTTTTTTAGTGTTTATGCTGCACTTGACAAATTCAACATTTTCTTTAACAAATTTCTCGGAATCATCAGCTTTGCCAACAACTTTATCCTTAATATCTTGATTAATTTTCTTAATAAATACCCACTAGTTGTTCTTAATATCGCGAGTAAATGATGCTTTAATTACTGTGGAACAACACTTTCTTTGGGTGGTTTCACAGTTTTTTACTACCACTGGCTGTGTTAGAAGTTTCACTTCTTGCTTCAAGTGTCTCAGATCTTAAATCATTGTCCACATATGTTCAAACAACAAAATACAATTATAAAACACTAAGAGTTGCGTAATACAAGTGAGAAAAAGCAATAATGGATGCTATCACATAAAACAATAAAATTAAAAAAAAAAGATAGCAAAACAATAGTCTTGTATTCCAAAATGAATTTACAAGGATCAATAATTTAAATATGCAATAAATAATCTAAAAGCTATACTTCATTTCTTTTTTTTTCTTGCACTAGGTACATCGACTTTAGGTCAACTTTTTTTGGCGTTATTTTGTGGCATCTTTTAATAATTTTGTTACCTTCGTTTGTACTTCGTTATTTTGAGTGATATATTTCATTAATTTTAACTTTGTTTTATCTCATTATTCAATAATAAATGACAATAATTTCTTCTCCTCTAATAAAATAACTTAAAATAGTATCAAATTTAAAATTCAAAGTGGATAAACTTCTGCTTCACTCAATGAAAGAAAGAAAAAATAATTGCCAAATTTCCATGTTTAAAGGCTCCACTTTTGAAAACTTCAATTCCACCTTAGGAATTAAGTAATAACACACTATATAAACCATGAAACAGAGAACCAAAGCAAATCCAACAATTTAATCAATACATAGCAAATAATGCATTATCCACCGACTCCTTCTCTATTTTGGACTTCAAAAAATCATACATATATAAACATCTATCTATAAAAGACAACCTACCCCACTATGCCTTTAATTTATTAATGAGATTAAAAATTTTCTCATAGCCAAATAAGATGTGTGCTTATGACAAACATGTGCAAAATACAAAGGGAACATAACTAATTCATTGCCTATGAAAAAGAACGAGGGAAGAAAATTGCGTGTGCATTGTGGCATTTAATCGAACAGGTTATGAGCATGTTCTTCTAACCAAAAATTGAATGTTCAGTCATCAATAAAAATCTTGCCAAAAAATCAAATAACAAGCAAAACTCAGGAAAAATAAACCTTATTACTTTAATAAAATCAAATTAGACATGAATAATCATAACCCTATTCTACCACAATTAAATGTAGATATACACACAAATAAGCCAACATTCAATAAATGAATGGAAAAAGAAGCATCCTATCGAAAAAATTCAACGAAATGAGAAAAAGAATTGAGAGAATATTGAAAGAAGAAAAGAAATTACTTGGTGGACAATAAATAAAGAGATGAGAAATGAAAATCATACCTTAATCAGTAGAGGGCAACGGCAAAATCAAAATCTAAATTCGGAGAAGGCGATGGCAAAGTAATTGGAGCAAGAGAACAACGGAACAAGAGAATGCACGGAGTAAGGGAATGGCAAAATAATTGATACTAAAAAAAGAGATGATGATGTGAATGATTAATTAGGGGTTAAATAAAGAAGGGGCATTTTTAAAAACCAAAAATTAAAAAAGGTAAATTTTAAGTTGGAGAATCTATTTAATTGATACTCATTTAAATATCCGTTTTGTCCAGTAATCTTAACTTTGCTTAAATTTACCATTCTACCCTTTTGCTTCCATACTTTGTAAAATTACCATTTTGGCCTTCTGCTTTCAAATTATTTCATTTAATTCCCCCCTTTTTTAACACTTGAAAAAATTACCAATTGACCCCTAAACTTGTATTTTCTTTCATTTAGGTCATTTTTCACTCT
The DNA here is from genome assembly GCA_037975025.1 of Excoecaria agallocha. Lineage (NCBI taxonomy): Eukaryota > Viridiplantae > Streptophyta > Magnoliopsida > Malpighiales > Euphorbiaceae > Excoecaria > Excoecaria agallocha. The sequence continues at coordinate 39,390,105 of CM075813.1, read as the reverse complement.
AATTAGGCCATTTTCCATTCTTTTCATTATTCCAACTTTATATTATGAAAATTAATGTTCATATACCTTTAGTATTCACTAACATTCAACATAAATCTGAATATTTTTATTATTATTTTTTATTCAAATTATGCTAACTTTCATTCTTTTTATTAACATTTCAAATTTTTGCCATTATTTCACTATAAATACTATTCAATCATGGTATAAATTTCATATTAAATTTATTTATACCTCTCATTTCTTCAATTCAACTTCATATTTATACACTACCGTTCAAAACACACTTTAATTACTCTTAAATACTCATTTGGCCACTATAAATATTTTCATACACCACTTTATTTTATGCAATTAATCACTCACATTACTAGTTTATATGTCCAATTCCATTTATTCATGGTTATATAACATTAATTATGTAGAATTCTTAAAAAAAAACCGAATATTTCATTCGGCCATAAAGTGTTCTTCACCTCAATTTTATTTTCTTCCATTATCAATTACTCAAATCATCATTTTTAACATAATTAATCATATTTATGACATTTATTTCATTTATATATACATAAATCTTACACACACATAACATACGTAACCATAATTTATACTAAATCAATGGAAAGCAAGTGATTTATGTATCCACATACCTTAATTCTTGTTTTTCACACCTTATTCCTTTCCCTCTTTCTTAAATTCTACCATGGCCAAATTCATCAAGGCAAGAAATCATCATTTTCTTGCTTTCTTAATTCAATAAAATCACATAAATATCATCTAAACATTCTAATTTATCTATTAGAATCTTTGAACTAAATTAAAAACCTCAATTTTATATACCTTAATTTTGAGACATAAATTTTCTTTATTAATTTCTCAATCTTCTTCCACCTTAATTGATCTTTTGGGACCATAACTAATGAAAAGAGAAGCTGAAAATTACTTAAAAAGGTTTAATTTGGTGAGATTAATGAAGAAAATTGAAAAAAATTCCATAAAAATGGAAGAAAAGCCATTTGGCCATGAAGAAGAGATGAGAGAATGTGAGAACTGTGGTGAGAATTCTAGAGAATTACAGATTTTTGAGGTATTTATAAGGGCTGGTTTGGGCTGAGCTTTGTCCAACCAAGGTGGTTGTGCCTAATTCAAGCCCAAATTGATTTTTAAGCCCATTTATATACTCTAAATTATTTCTCTCTCTTTCCAAGATCAAATTCACTCAAAATAAATTTTATAATTTTTAAAATAATAAATTAAATCTTCATAAAATTTTCAGCCTAATCGGAGTCTGTTTTTCATCCGGTTCACTCAAATCAGTCCGATTATCCAATTTTTGGTTTTACCGTAAAATTAATTTTTCACCATCAAATAATTCTAAATACTAATTAGAGCTCAACTAAAAATTTCTGCAATTTTTAAAGATCATTTATTATTTTTAAAGCTTTGATCAAATTCACGATCAATCAGTTACTATTTAAGCTGAAATCATTATTTTTTTCTTATTTTCTAAGTTCAAACCTTCCTAAAAATACTTTCAAAATTCTTAAAATATATTCATTAGGTTTCATGAATATTTGCATCAATCGGAGACTATTTTCCAAAAAAAAAAAAAGGTAAATTTAAAATTTTTAAATTGGAGAATGTATTTTTAAAAAGTAGGATTAAAAATGGAGTATTTGGTGTAAATTCCTCAAATTCAATCTACATTTTCTTTTTTTTTTCTTTAATAGTAAACTTCATCAAACTTTCATTGATTAAAAGAAGAGATAACATCCAAAGAAAGGAAAGAAGAAACGTAATCAGGAAATTCTTCTATCCAAAGTACCTCACAAGGATTCAAAGAAGTAGGGGTGTGCAGAACCGAACCTGAACCGAAAACCAAACCGAACCGAAATGAATTTGGTCTATTTGGTTCGGTTATTTTGATTTTCGGTTCATTCGGTTCTGAACCGAAATTAAAAATCGATTTATTCGATTCGGTTCTTAAAATTGAAAAATCGAAGGAACCGAACCGACCGAAGTTTTATACATATATAGTTTATTAGTTTTGATGTTTCAGAGGTGATAAGTTGGATTGATGGTGATTGATGGTGCAAACAGAAACAAAATCCCCAAGGTTCCGTGTTCAATTCTCACAAATGGCATATATGGTGTTTTCTTTTATTTTTTTTACTTCAATTTTTTTTTCAATGTGCTTTCTGTGGGGGTTCCTATTTATTTTTTTTACTTTAATTTTTTTTTCAATGTGCTTTCTGTGGGGGAATGGGTCCTGGAACTAATTCCCTAGCATTTACTGTGCGTAATATATATTCTTGTAAAATAGCATCATGGTTGTTAAATTAATATAGCAGAAGTAGATGTTATTATAAATTCTAATATATATGTTGTATATTAACTGTGTTTGAAGGATATACATAAATAATAGAAATTATATATGGGAATATGATAATTTAAAAATATGGATATATTCAAAATTTGAAATATATAATTTTCAAATTTTTATTATAATTTACTATTTTTTTATTTTTATATCATTAATGGTGCACAATTGACTATTTTTGTTGTGAATATAATAATTTGCATTATTTGCTATGATTATTTAATTTACTGAAAACAAAAAGGGAAATTATTTTATACAAATTAGCACTGCAACTTTTATTTTGCAATCTTAGTGTAATTTTTTTTATGAAAATAATTATAGAGAGTAATACTATAACTATCTGTATATTAAATATATAAATTTTTAAATATAGTAATATTTTATTTCAAATATTATACCTTTATTTTAATTTTAGAAAAATACAAAGAATTTAATATTTTCTAATAAATATTACAGGGAATGGAATTGGATTGAAAAAAAAATGTCATGAGACTCATTGTAGCAAACAGTTAGTTTATAATTAGCACTTTTGTTTAATTATTATTCTAAATTTGTTAAGAACATGTCTATCGAACATGGATGTTTATCTAAGCATGAATTCATTTTTATCTACTTTTACACAATTTCAGATTTTTAAAAGATTTTTTCTTACTTTTTAGGATTAATTACAAAATCGGACCTAAATTACAGATGAGTTTTAATTTCAGGCCCCCAAAAAAAAATCTTGCATATCAATTCCAAATTTTAAAAATACCTATTCAACAATTTATTTGCTTTAGCTCCAAAGTCTATATCAGTTGGCAATGGGTCTTTCCAGCCTTTCAATTATACTTAATAACCAATTTAAAAAAAAGATATTTTTTAAAATATTATTTTAGTAGTATATTTTTTAATATAATTTTGATTAGTATTTATTATAGACATAATATAATAAATTTATGTATATTATTTTAATTTTAGTTATTTTAAATAAATTTATTATATTGAATATAAATTAATTTAATTTATGGACTCATATAGATTAAAAGTCCAATTTAAAAAAAGCCCATGTTGACCCAGAATCGGTTGAACCAAACCAAATCGACCGAAATTATTTTGGTTTGTTCGGTTCTCGATTTTACAGAGTTCGGTTCCTATAATTCCTGAAATTCGGTTTTTCGTTTAATCGGTTCGGTCCAAAACCGAACCGAACCGACCAAATGCTCACCCCTACAAAGAAGCAAATTTTGCTAGACAATGAGCAACTGCATTACCATTTCTTGAAGTGAATAAGGCGCAAGCATTCCAAAACAACCAATCTAGCTTAAACCATTTCTCGAAGCATCTGCATCTGCTAAAAGCTGGATTACATGTTACAATTACATACAGCCATCACATTAATTAAAGAAGCTCAATTCCTCAGCTCATTTCAAACCAAAAGCAAAAACCTTCACCTCAGCTGAGTAGACATCCCATTTACCAATCAGCTTCTTCTGAGCACAAGCAAGAAGACCACCATTTTCAGCTTTAAAGACCGCACTAAATTCCATCAAATTTTGTCCAATAAAAAGCTGCATCCGTATTTCTTAAATAAATTAAATTTTCATTAAAATTCGAGAAAACTAAGAGATTTTTTAAATTGAAAAGACAACTTAATTTTGAGACTGATATTGTAAATTTTATTTATTGAATCTGAAATTAAAAATTACTTCGGATCAAATTTTATAATTAACCCAAATAATAAATGTAAGTAGACAGTGTGATACACACCACTACAAGAAAAATGACCTTTAAGGATCAGAAATCTAATCCTTAAAAGTGAAAAACTAATCCTCAATAAAGAGAAAAAATTTGGTCCTCAACTGGTCCTTGAAAGCTCCACTATTAATGACTAAAAAGGACCAAATGTTATAGTTGGACCTTAAAAGTTTTCAAGGACTAGAAATAATCTGGCTCCTAAAAAGTATTAAGGACCATAATTCTTATCCCTCATAGTTAGGTTATATGACAAATCAAACTTTTTGAGGACCAGAAATCTTATCCCTAAAATTCAAAAAGACAAAAATTTATCCAACTTTTAAGAACCATATGTAAATCTGGTCACTAAAAGATTAATAAAGACTGATCACTAAAAGATAAATGATTTCTATTGATTCTAAAATAAATAAATTTTTTAATCTTGTAAGTTCAAATGTATTATACAATTCATAAATAATAGATGCGTACATAAATAATAATCCCAAAATTTCCTATATATATATAATTTATAATGAATTACAAATGTAGAGTTAACATCGAAAAAACCATCATATGAACAAAAATATTGTCTATACAACCCCTTTCCGAAAAATTATTTTGCTAGCAAAATAAGATGTTCAAACTCTAGAAGTCCAGCTCCAAATAAACCACCATTGCCACCCAAGCCTCCCGAGTCATTCAAACCAGGTCCTAGAAATAGTGAACTCTAAAACCAGATCCTCAAAGTGCTCCACCTTCGTTGGCACCAACACCCTGTAAATTAGTTGTGGTAGTATTTGGAGCAACTGGTGCAAAACCACGAACCAAGTGGATAGTGTAATCTGCCTCCAAGCCGAACCATCAAAATACAAAAATAGCCATAGGAAATTAATTCAAAATGTCATGAAAACAAAACATCTTGACAATTGACTACATATTTTTGTAATACCAAAACCACTGTACTGTACGCACAATGATCGGATGTTAAAATACTATGACGGTTACAATTGCCATTACAAATAGTCCAGTAAATTTTGTTTTCTAAAGCATCAATTTATATCATATTAGTAACATTCAGTTGATAGTGGGGGTGTACACAGATCTAAATTTTTCTATACCGAACCGAAATACAAAAAAAAAAAGATTCAGAACTGAACTGTACCATTGAGTTTTTTACTAGAACCGAACCAAATTATACCGTTGACTTTATTTGGAACGGATCTAGATATTTTATCTAGAACCGAACCAAGAACCGTATTGAACTGTAGTGAATTATCTTGTACTGAAAGAACCGATATTTATTAATTATTATATATAATACTAGTAATTTATATATATATATTACTTATAATTTTTATTATATATGTACTATATAAATTTAACTTCATAATTATTTAAATTATATATTTTAATACACAAATTTAAGATAATAATTAGTTAATAAATTAAAATAAATATTTTAATTATTAAGAACATAAATTTAATTATTATAATAATCATTCTATATATATGAATATAAGTATGAATATATAACTAAAATAATTTATATTTAACTTAACCTATCTTTAATACCACTCAACTACTATTTTATTTTATTTATAAATATCTATATAGATATGTAAGTTAATCAATTTATCATATAAGTATTTTATCAATTAATTTCCTTTACTTTGAGTATCAATTAACTAATACTCATATTTTTAGGACAATACCTTTATGAATATCTAAATTAATAATGTAATTAAATATATTTATTATATATATAAAATATTATCAATTATTGTATTATATAAGTGTATAATTATTTTACCAATTAATTTCATTTATTTTTGTGTCATTCAACTAGTATTTATATATTTTAATACAATACCTCTATTAATAATGGAGTTGTAAATCAATAATGTGATTATATATAGTTATTGTATATAAAAATTTTATCAATTAATATAATTATATGAGTATGTAATTATCTTATCAATTAATTTTATTTATCTTTATATCATGAATAATTAAATGTACTTATATGAGTACATATACTTTCAGTATCACTTAACTAACATTCATTAATTTTTTTCACAGTACATTTATGAGTAATTGAGTATTTTAAAATTAACAATACAATTATATACAATTATTATATTAATGAAATTTTGCCAATTTGTGTAATTATATATGTATATAATCACCTTAACGATTATTTTTAATTTCTTTCAGTACCACTCAACTAGTATTTATCTATTTTTGCACAATATCATAATGAGTAATTGACTACACAAATTAACAATATAATTATATATAATTATTATATTAATGAAAATTTACCAAATAGTATAATTATATATGTATATAATCACCTTACCAATTAACGTAATTATATGAGTATATAATCACATTAGCAATTAATTTCATTTCCTTTTAGCTTCAATCAACTAAAATTCATTTATTTCTGCACAATACTTATATAAGTAATTAAGTATTTAAAATAATAATGTAATTATATAAAATTATTATATTAACGAAATTTTATCAATTAATTTTATTATATATATTGAAATATTATCAATTAATGTATTATACGAGTGTATAATCATTTTACCAATAATTTCATTTATTTTTAATGTCATTCAACTAGTATTTATATATTTTTGCACAATATCTATATTAGCAATGGAGTTGTAAATCAATAATGTGATAATATATAGTTATTATATATAATAAAATTCTACCAATTAATATAATTATGAGTATGTAATTATCTTATCAATTAACTTTATTTTCTTTTATATAATGAATTATTGAATATACTTATACGAATACATAATCATCTTAACAATTGATTTTATTTATTTTTAGTATCATTCAAATAATATTCATTTATTTTGTGCTCTAATATTTTTTGAAATATTTATCTTCATAAATACTGATTTATCTAATGAATAATTAATTTTATTTGCTTTTATGTCCCATTCAAAAAAAGTTATTTTACGAAAATAACTTAACCTTTAAATATTCATGGGGTGGCACAGCACTAGCAGTGAAAATAAAATATGACATAATAGAGATACAGTTAAAACCATCAATTCATCATATCCAATAAATATTTATCTTCATAAATCTAACCTCATTTTTAGCTTGCTTATAGCTTTTGAATCAGCTTTTAGTACCGAAGGAAGGATTTTAGATAAATTTAGAAGTTATTTAACTCCGATTACGGCCGAAATTCTCATTTGTTGTCAAAATTGGTTGAGATCGGCTACACTTTTGGCTTCAAAGGCATCAATTGAAGAATTTAAAAATTTTGAATCGGGTAATTATTATTTTTGGATATTTTTTTAAATTTCTATTTAATGTTTATATTTTTTGGTGATATAATAATTTAAAATTTGTATTTTTTTTAAATATTGCTCAAGATTCTGAAATCAGTGTCAGCATAATGCAGAGAAAAACTGTTGAATGTTGATTTTTAAGTAATGTATTTTAACTTAAATTTTAATTATACTTGTTGAGATATTTTAATTGTATTTATTATTGTGTGAATTTATTTTGTAAAATTTTAAAAATATTGAATTATTCGAAGTACTAAATTGTACAGTACTATATTGTTTAGTACCAAAAGAATCAAAGAACTGTACCGAATTATCCTGAACTTTTATAGAACTGTACCGATTTGTCCTGAATTTTCAAAACAATACCAATACTTAATTTTTAAAATATCCAAAATTTCAAAATAATACGAAGATTTGTAAATCTCTGAATTATATCGAACTGCGTACACCCTTAGTTGACAGTAACAATAATTATTTACAGATACTCTGTACAGAATAGTACCAATACTTACACATGAAACACATATCTATCTCTATATACCTAAGTCAGTTGTTTCATTTGAACATATACATGCCATGTCTATACTGTCAATCTTGCTTTACATTACTGTTCTTGTTCAACACCAACTTACGGCCACTTTAGCAATTCCTACTTCCATAACCTGCATGCAATAGCAACACTACGCGCTAAACATTAAAAATGCCCAGTGATGGATACAAATTTCAGACTTTTCATTAACATAGTCATTCATACATACACAAGCACACATATTATATTTTTTATTTCGTAACCTTATTCATTCGATATTTTTGCTTACCTCTTTCTTTAACCTTTGGTATTACTAATTCTTTACTTAATAGTTGCTTTATATACAATATTTATTTTAATCCTAGTTATTTCTAATATTATTCCATAAGTCTACTTTTTATCTTCATCTGTATTTTTAGAAAATTTACTTAACCTTTATTTTACATTGTATTTTTAGTCTGTCATTACATATATTGGCTTTTATCTTACTTTACATTTCAATCAATTTTTAGAATATTTTCAGAAATTATTACTTTTCTTATTAATTCAGTTTATTATCACACTTTAATCATTTACATTAATTCTAACATACATCGGTTGTAACTATTTTTACTCTATTTCTGTTACTCTTAATACATTACATCCATTATGTTAACAGCAACAGTAACTTTTGTTACAGTTGTCGTTATTAACTCTGGTATCATTTGTTTCTATTAAATTATGTTCTTTAAATTAATTAAATTTTTTACCTTAAATTACTTTCATTTTCTTTATATTCCTTTCACTATTAATCTTTCTTGAGACTATTAAATAATTTACAGTTTGCATGCATTTGTTTTTCCCTTATACTACAATACTTAAGCCATTTATAATTCTTCTATTCATTTCTTGGTTTGTAGTCACATACTATTTTTGTTGTCAATTTCATCAATACTTATATTTTTAAACATTAACCTTTATTTTTACGGTTACATTACTTAGTGTTTTCTTATTCCAGTCTTTACGTTGTACTATACTCATTACATAATTTTCTCTATATTTTGTCCTCTTAATAAATGCCATGTTTTTATCAATTTCAGCATTACATTTGTTATTTACTTAAAATGCTACAATATTCAATATTATCATTATCAATTATACTTACTTTCTTACTTTTATTTTACTCTATATTTCAATCCCTTCATTAAAGTCAATTTACGATTTAATCCTTGAAGTTTCATTAAATTATATTTCGGTTCAATCACTTTGGTACAGTTTATACAATTCAATTCCTATATTAAATCAATCTGTGCCTGAGAGTATTAATAATATTGTAATTAAATCCATGTACCAATATTGTGTATACATTTTCGTTAGTCAGTATTTTCCATTCATTTTATGCCTCTAGTTCTTTTAACTTTTTTCATTATTATCCAATTGCAGTTCAGACTCTTAATCCAATTAAACGTATGATTTATATTTTTTTTATGCCTTTAGCCTCTTAGTACATCAGTATTTAATTCTTTTCATTTTAATTCATTATTTTATAGGCACCATTTTCGATCGGTTATCCATCATTCGTTTTACTATCACACTCCTGTCCTTGTACTTTTACTTTGTTAATTAGTTGTTCAGTAATTTATCAGACAATCCAATATAACATTTATACTTTATGATTTTTCATTCCTTTATAAATAATTCACCTCAATTTTCTTTCTTTGGTTTGCCTCTAGTATCAATCCAGCAAGAATCTTCGAATTGAATACAAGGGATCAATACATTCAGAGTGATTCCGAAGAACCACCTGTAATGGCCTCAACACCGGGTCAACCGTGAATAATATTTTCCGTCAGTAAATAGTGTTTTTCGGGCCTGAAAGGGCACTCGGAAGTCGAAAATATTTTATTGGGCCATTTGAAAGGAATAGTCATGGTGAACATAGGATTGAAATTTGAAGTGAATTTGAGGTTAAATAGGCTTTCAAAAGTCAAAAATACGAAAAAGGTAGCGAGTCAATTTCCCAGTAGAGAAGGAGACTTGATTTTGCTTAAATAATTAAAAATAGTAAACAAATCCCGAATATCGCCAGATTTTGTGTGCCTACATGAATTTTCATGTAGAATATTTTGGTGATGAGAATGAAATTTTTCGGTGACATCGACAGTTGTCAAATTGAACCGATAAATTTGAATCGGACCGATAACGGACTCCGATTGAGATGAAAATTTACGTCCTACCTATTTTTGATGTTTTAAGAATGATGAAATCAAAATTGAAATGATTTGAAGTGAGAAAGAGAGAGAAATTGAATTGGACTTTAAAAAGGCCTAAATGGGCCTTAATGTAAATTTTAGCCCACTATAGAGGTATATAAGGGCTGGAAATCTGGAGAAAACTCCAAAAAAATTGATTACCATCATCTTCTTCTTCCTTGGCCGAAATGGCCTCTCCTTCTCTTATCTCTCTCTTGCTTCTTATTTACTCAAGATTTCTCATAACTTCCAACTTAGGAGTTGAATTTTCATCCCTCTAGATAATTAATCAAGCCTCAAGCCTTTGATTTGAAGGAGGAAAGAAAGAGAAATCAAGAGGGAAAGGCTTAGGGGTCAAATGGAGGTAAGAGATTTTTAAGGTTTTAAATTTGTTTTAAGGTACCTATAAGTAATTTTAGGTGCCTAAAATCCATTTTTGTGGTTAAAATGAGCTAAAAATGTTGATATCATAGTGTTTTCTTTGATGAAGACTTCGGATCCCATGAATGGTTCATGATGATGGAGAAATTTCTTGAGTTTAAGGCATGAAAAAGGAAGCCTAAGGAAGTTAAAACATGAAAAAAGGTAAGTGACTGCAAAATCATTTAGTTTCCCTATTAATATGAATTTTTCTTAATTATGTAAATAAGATAAAAATATGTAAACTTGTTAATTGATGAAATTGTGATAGGGTAATTATAATTAGACTAGGAAAGAGATAAATGGAAAGTGAAATTGAGAGAAAGGAAATTTTTAGGGTGAAAAAGTAGTGATGGCCGAATTGTTTCCTAAGAGAAAGATGTGAAATTTTGCATGGAAATAATATATGATGGCCTAAATTGAATATAGTGATGATAATTGGTGCCTTTGGATTTTTAATGAATTATTGGAATTTAATTTGAAATTTTAAAGCCTATGTATTGGTTATGTCTATAGTGAAAATTGTGATATAATGAGAATTAATTGATTATTTTAGTAAGAAATGATGCTAAATAATAAATAATGTATAAATAAATTTTGTTGGAATTTATGAAAGTTATTGGGATTTTATTAGAATTTTTATGTGAATATATACAAAGGAAATAATTGAATTATCAATGTATAATTGTGTAAAAATGGCTAAAATGATGAATTAGTATGAAAATAAATTAATGTTAATGACAAGAAAAAAAAGAAGAAAAGTCAACCGATGAATATTTCTAAATAATTATTAAGTTGTGAAAATAATAATAATAATGAATTATCAGTAGATAATTCCTAAAATAAATGAAAATGATGAAAAGAAATTAATAAGAAGATAAAAGAAAAATAAAATGAGGGTTCATATGAAAAAAAGACTCAAATGAAAGGAAATAAAAGTTTTGGGGCAAAATAGTAATTTTGCCAAAATGGGTAATTAATGAGTAAAAATAAATAAGGAATAGTGATAAGGGTAAATTGGTAATTTCAAATATTTAACTATAATAAAAGATAAAGTTTTCATGATATAAGGACTAAAATGTAATTTTACCCGAAATGGTAAAATAAAGAATAAAAGATGAATAATGGAGGAAATTATATAATAAAAATGAAAATAAATGATTATAATGGCAAAATCATAATTATGCATTTGAAATGAATAAATCGATAGAAAAAGTCAAATTATGCATATTCGAGGCTTAAAATAATAAATGATATTAATAAAGTTCTTAATTGCCTAAAGTAGAAAAATAAAGACGTGACTAATTTATAAATTAGTCAACAAAAAAGTATTAAAAGAGTTAATGCTTATAAAAATAATTCGCCGACGAAATAAAAGTTGGCATACCGAATGATTAAAAAGTTTAAGCAGTAAAAGAAAAAGAAGTTAACCATTGAATTATTAGAGAGTAATTCGTAAAGAATTATACAAAAAGAATAAAAGAAAAATTTGAATTATACTGTCTCAATTTATAATTCAGAATCTGTATAAAAAACTAAAAAACTTGAGTATCTGAGTGAATTATCGAAGAATAATTCGCAAAAGTAACTGAAAAAGAAAAAGTGAATAAAAGGACAAAAAATTATTGAATAGTCAAAGGCACAAAAGAGTGCATTTAATCAGAATAAAGTATAGTAATAAATAAAAAAAGAAATTAAAAAGTTTTAAGTGTGCAAAAATGTTTGCATTGTAATTGTTTATGTTTGCCCTTAGCAATAGACAGGTAGTATGATTCTTGTTTTGGATATAATTGGCTAGCCATAGGGACATCTCTGTACCGCGGTGCAAGTCATGGCGACTTGCTTAGCTATGAGCGAGATCTTTGATCTCCATAGCTTCTGTAAAAGTGAAAATGTATCTGTTTTTGTTCTGTGAGACTTGATCTTTCGAGATCATTTCTCTATCTGTTCTGTAGGACCTTAGGGTTCAATCCCGAGTATCCTTTGCGGGAAACCTGTTATATTGTACTAGGGGCACATCGAAATGAATAAAGTAGTACTGTTTAATTGAACTGAATATAAAAGATATAAAAGTTATATCGAAAAACGATCCGTTTAAAAGAGAATACAAAGTTGAAATAAACCTGTAGAGGTTTCTGACAAGTGTACTTAAAAAGAAAAAGAAATGTTTTATAAGAATAAGATATTAAATCAATGTTTAGTTAAGTTTTTATAAGAAATTCGAATATACCTTGTTTTACGTGAAAAAGATAATTTTAATTGATTAGTAATTCTTGTACCATTTACCACTATAAAGATAATAACAAGTCTGAAAAATAATATTAATTTTTCTGCTTAAAGTTAAAAAGTAATGATAGTGACAAAAAGTGAACTTAATGCTTAGGTAACGCTTTTCTGAAAGATAAGTTACCTAAAAAGTAAAACGATATAAAGGAATAGAATTATGCACTGAAAGAAAAATAAAAGATATAAGTTTTAATTAGACAATTAAATATGGGTTAATGTATAAAAAGAAGGAAAGAAAATTTTGACTACAAAGTACTTCAAAATAACTATATCGCTTTGCGATGAAGCTTATAAGCCTTTTTAACAGTAATGTAATTATTAGATCAAAGTTAAAGTAAAATAATAGAATAAATAGTAAAAAGTGAAGTCAGAATATAGATTGAATAATTGACTAGTAAAGTAAGTATTAAAAGTAGTTAGTTGGATATTAGTAAAGACACGGGTATCCATACACATCATTAAATAAAATGATAATTAAATTGCTATGGATAAAAGATAAAATGAAAGTACTGATAAAAAGTAAAAGTTATAGCAAAGATTAATGTAAAGATAAAAGATAAATCTGATATTGATCTACCTAAAAAGATACTGTAGGATAAAGTTGAAAGTTTGGAAACAAATAACAATGATTACCAAAATACGAGTTAATAACATGACTAACGTTAACAAAAGTAAGAGAAAGTGTTAAATGAAGTAAGAATAATTGTAACATAAATTATGTAATTATGTTTATTCTTGGAAAATTCTTGGATTAATAGTCACCACTGGACATATTTAATGCTCAGTACGTAGTGTTTACTGCGTGCAGGTTCTGAAGCGTTGCGGGAGCACAGTACATTGAAGGACCAGATCGGAGGAGAAGATTTTTGTATTAGTTAGTATAAGTTTTTGGCATGTATACACTTGGACTATTAAGGTAAAAGATTGTATTGTATTTTGATTATATTTTAGTTGTTATTGGATGAGTGGATAGTACAAGTTTTTGGTTTGTTGGGTGATATTTGTTTTAATTGTTTATAAGACTGTTGTTTGATTCTAGAATTAATGAAAAAGTATTTTAAAGTGTTTCGAATTGTTCGGTGGAAAAAAAAAACTTACCGTCGTCAGCTAATTTTTGTTTCTTCAAGGACTGTTCCGAGAAGGGTGTTACACCACCAATATATTTACATTTTACATTTCAACATTTCATTCATTCAATAGACCGTCAATGGCCTACTAAAGCGAGTCGCCATGACCAGTGCCGTGGCTATATATTTAATATCTCGATAGCCAACCAACTATATTCTGTAGTAGATTTAACTACTAGATTACTATTAAAGGTAATTCAATTGTTCACTTTTTCGATTATTTTTCATTTTCAATTCATTTTGCCGATACATTAGGATCCAATCATACCATTAATTTATACAAACTTAACACATATTAAATCTTTACTATATACATAGTACAATATTATCATTCCAATCATTCAATACTAATTTAAACTTTCAAACAGTTTCTATACATTCGATCAATTATCCATTTATTCTATAACCCTTATTTTCTTTTAGTTTTATTTATATCTAATACACTTGGCATTTTATTTATCAATCATTATCATTATTATTATTAATTTATAGCTTATCATCATTATTATTATTCTGAATATTAATCTTATTACTATTTAGTCATTTACTCTTCAACCCCTAACAATTACTTTAATAAATTGCATAAATATTTTTAATTACAATTTTAATCCTTAAATTAAACACATTAGTATATTTTTATACTTTAGTCCCTAAATTTTTATTTATTTACGACTTCATCCTTCACTTCTATTTAACTTACATAAAATCAGCATTTAACTACTTTTTTACACTTATTACATTATTTACCTTTTAAATTACTTTTTAGTCCCTTGAATTAGTCAAATTACCGTTTAGTCATAATTTTTTCAATAAATTACTAAAATGCCCTTTTCATTTTATTTACAATTTTACCACTAGTTATACATTTTAAACTATAAATTCAATATTTATTTAGAAAATTTCTGCATAGTCCCTAAACTTCATTTCATGCGTAAATCTCATTCCATACTCATTTAAATATCCGTTTTATCCAATAATCTTAACTTTTCTTAAAATTATCATTCTACTCTTTTGCTTCCATACTTTGTAAAATTATCATTTTGCCCTTATACTTTCAAATTCTTTCATTTAAGTTTCCATTTTTTTCAACACTTAGCAAAATTATCAATTGACTCCTAAACTTGTATTTTCTTTATTTAAATCCTTTTTCACTCTAATTATGCAATTTTTCATTCTTTTTAATATTTCAACTTTTTATTATGAAATTTAATATTCATATACCTTTAGTATTCACTAACATTCAACATAAACTTGGATATTTTTATTATTATTATTTTTTTATTCCAATTATGCTAACTTTCATTCTTTCTATTAACATTTCAAAATTTTGCCATTATTTCACTATAAATACTATTCAATCATGGTATAAATCTCAAATTAATTTTATTTATACTTCTCATTTCTTCAATTTAACTTCATACTATATTAACGATTGTTAATATACACTTAATAGACATTAACATTCAAAACACACTTTAATTACTCTTAAATACTCATTCAGCCACTATACATTTTTTTCATACACCACTTATTTTATGCCATCAATCACTCATATTACTAATTTATATGTCCAATTCCATTTATTCATGGTTTTATAACATTAATTATGTAGAATTCTTAAAAAAACCTAATATTTCATTCGACCATAAAGTGTTCTTCACCTTAATTTTATTTTCTTCCATTATCAATTACTCAAATAATCATTTTTAACACAATTAACCATATTTATGATATTTATTTCATTTATATATACATAAATCTTACACACACATAAGATATAACCATAATTTATACTAAATCAATGGAAAGAAAGGGATTTATATATCCACATACCTTAATTCTTGTTCTTTACATCTTAATTATTCCTCACTTTCTCCATCTTTTTCTTTGAGAACTTTTTCCTCTTTCTTAAATCCTACTATAGCTGAATTCATCAAGGTAAGAAAGCATCATTTTTTTGCTTATTTAATTCAATAAAATCACATAAACATCAACTACACATCCTAATTTTCTTATTAGAAACTTTGAACTAAATTAAAAACCTCAATTTTACATACCTTGATTTTGAGATATAAACTTTTCTTCTTGATTTCTCACACTTCTTCCATCTTAATTGATCTTGTGGCACCATCACCAATTAAAAAAAAGGCTGAAAATCACTTAAGAATGTTTAATTTGGTGGGATTAAGGAAGAAAATTCCATGAAAATGGAAGAAAGGCCATTCAGCCATGAAAAAGAGAGGAGAGAACGTGAGAACTATAGTGAGAATTCAAGATAATTGCAAATTTTTGAGGTATTTATAAGGGGTGGTTTGGGCTGGATCTGGTCTAACCAAGGTGGTTGGGCCAAATTCAAGCCCAAATTAATTTGGAAGCATATTTATGTACTTAAAATATTTCTCTCTCTTTCCTAGTTCAAATTCATAATTTTTAAAATAATAAATTAATTATTCATAAAATTTTTAGTCCAATCGAAGTTCGTTTTTTATCCGGTTCACTCAAACCAGTCTAATTAGCCAATTTTTTATGTTACCGTAAAATTAAATTTTTAGCATCAAATAATTCTAAATACTAATTAGAGTACAACTGAAAATTTCTGTAATTTTTGAAGATCATTTGCTATTTTTAAAGCCTTAGTTAAATTCACGGTCAACCAGTTACTATTTAAACAGAAATCATTATTTTTTTCTTACTTTCTAAGTTCAAACCTTCATAAAAATACTTTTAAAATTCTCAAAATATATTCATTAGGTTTCATAGATATTTTTGGAACAATTGGAGACTATTTTTCGATCTGATCCATTTTTACCAGTCCGATAGCTTGATTTTTCGTGTCGTTGAAAAATTACTTTTTTTTTACCATATGATTCTACTCATTAATACGTGCGCATCCATATCTTTAAATTATTTTTCTGAAATCCGTAGCATATTTACAGCATGGTCAAACTTCTAGTCAAATCGAATATTATTTGAACCGAAACTGTAATTTTTTTCTTATTTTTGACTTTTGATAACCCATTTGATCTCATTTTCAGTTCAAATTACATTCTTGAACTCCTACTAACATTCTCTTTTCAATGATCCAATAAAATATTTTTAGACCTTGAGAGATACTATTTATCCCGATATCACTATTCACCATCAAAAAATAATATTTTCAACTAACTCGGTATTTGGGCCATTACAGTCCACCCTATCTATCGGCTTGTGAACCTTCACCCAATTTTTCACTTATTCCTCCAACCCACTTGGTAAGCATCCCACATATTGTGATTTAAGAAAACGTAAAGCGGCAGCAACCACCATCTCGAAGGCTTCAATGGATCATTCGACACTTCCACCCTGTTTCAAGTATGCTAGATCTTTGAATGGATCGGCAAAATGATTTGTGTGGAAATGGTAGTTCATTTGTAGATTTAAGGCCCGTCCCTAGTGATTTCCACTCTTTTCCATAGTTGTTTCCTCTTGAGAACTGTACTCCTCTGTATTGGTTGATTGTTTCTCTAATTTTTTATCCACTTGGTAGCTTAGTTGAAAAGCAACCAAACAAATTTGGATTTGTGTCACAGATTTGGTGAGCTCCTTAACACAAGCTATCAATTCTCTCACCTTGTTCTCTATTTCATCTAATCGGAGATTCATAGTTTGTAAGCAGATATCCATTTCTGATTTCCCTCTTGAGAGATCGGCAGGTCGCACCAATGATAACAAAAATAATAATTAACACACAAATATGCTCAATCAGGTATGAATGAAGTTCCTTTATATATTGATCTATAAAGTTTCAAATGCAACAAGCATGCAGTACTGGAACTTGTTTACAAATCAAATAGATAATGAAAATAGACAGTAAAGACTAACAAAGGCCAACGATACAAGGAAGAGCAATCAACTCTAACTCTCTCCTTTCCCTTACCCTTCTACCCTAAGAAAACTGTAATTATTTTTTTTTGTTCCACCCCCTCTCTCCCCATATATATACCCCTCCATGCTTTTATTCTATTTTCCCTCCTAACTAACTTCTTGCTAACTCATCCTCCACCTCATCCCCTGCTTTCTTCTTTAATTTCCTAGCGTCAGCTCTCCATATGGTGGGCCTTTGGGCTTAGAACTTTGGGATGGTAGCATTTTCTTCATCATTGCCACCAAGTGGGGAAGCAATCTTGTCCTCAAGATTTAATTATATTGAAGTAATATACTTACATCTTGAAGGTGAACCTCAATGTTCTGGTTCTGCTTCTTTAGCTCTTCCAATAACTAAATTATTTTTTTGAAAGAAAAATGAGTTTAAATGTCAATTTAGAGACAAAAGCAACTAACATCGGTAAAATATGAGTTAAATACTAGCATTATTACCTCCAATAAACACATCAAAGGTCCCCCAAATTGCAATTTCTCCATAATTGCATTGCGAGTTGCTAAAACAATGTTCTCCCTTCTTATCCTTTCGCTTGCTGAAACTCCAATTGTGATGAGATCCATATCGATTGTTCCGTAAAAAGAGAGAATGGGTCATCACTATAATCTGGAGAAATTTTCTCTTTAGTAAAGAAAAAAAGGACACATGTAAAATTGCTGAAAAGGAAACCAACCTCGTGTAGTGTACTCCTTGCATTTTCACACATTTTGTCAAATTCATCAATACAACAAATTCCTCTATCACTCAGAATAAGTGCTCCACTCTCCAGAACCTATACAATTACATCATTGATATTAGCCTTTAGCTAACTTTTATATATAAATTCTAGATGGATGAGGTAGAAATGTAAGAAACAGAACATGGAACTATACCGTTTCCCCCCGTCTCAGGATCTTTGCTAACATAAGCAATCAAACCAACTGCAGAGCTCCCTCTTCCACTAGTATAGATGTCAAGGGTAGATAATTTGTGCATGTATTGGAGCCGATGGGACTTACTGGTTTCAGGATCGCCAACAAGAAGGATATTGATATCACCACATAAGTTAGTGCCAGATTTCAACTTCACTACATTCCCACCAAAAAGCTACATTTTGATCAATCAACTTACCATCATTACCAACATTTTAACTAAAGAATACTATATTTACAAAATCTTTCCATTAAATAATGAAGTATATCATGTAAAAAACTTAAATAAATACCTGACAGAGAAGACCTCTCTTCACATCATCCAGCTCCCAAATATTAGGTGCCAGAGACCTTATTAGTCTGTCATATATATCAGGTAGTTTTGCCAGCTCTTTCAATTGCTCTACCTGCAATTACAAACAGGAATCTGATCAAAATAGACATCAATAAGAGAAGCAAAAATTTCAGGATTCCTTTATGGAGTTAGAATATGAACCACGCTGCTCCAACCTCAACTCTGTTACCAGGTTTTCCAATATCTACCAACTTGTCACGCATCAACAAGCTCGCAGTGTGTGGTGTTCCTCTTTCTAGATGCAATTGCAATCAATCTTAGTGCCTAAACAAAATAAAAATTGTAAGAATAAACCAAAAATAAAAAATTTGAGATGCATCATAAACAAAAGTTCGAAAAGACAGAAACTAAGATAACAAATGCCCTTAACAATGATTTTATTTTCCAAAAAAGAAAAAAGAAGTTGAAAAATTGCAGAAGTGAGAGGGAGAAATATAGATTTAGGGATTGCTTGAGAAGCTGTTCTTTTTTGTCATTCAATCTTCAGTTTCTTTGAATTTCCAATAAACTAATCGGCAATTTAACATAAAATTAGGATAAAAAAATTTAAACTTCATGCACCTGGAACCAGATATTAAGGTAGAAACCGGTGGAGCTATGGCTAGGGACATGAAGGAGGCGAAGAGCTACACTGCTATCAATACCACCGCTGATGAGAGCAGCTACTCTGAGATGTCCATTGGGCATGCAACAAGATAGAAACATTGGATCAAACATTGAGGACCCTTGAAGCTTCTGAAGTTAAAGACTGAGCCAACGATGCAGAAGAAGAACAAACAGTGGTACATTTGGGAAATTAAAGTTTTCAAAATATAAGAAAGAAGAGAATTGAGACGGACCACTGGCCTCACTACTCCAAGTCTCAATATTGTTGTGTAAGAGAAGCTAAGATTCAAGCTTGTCTAATGTGGATAAAGGGGGGAAGGAGATCAACTAAGAGAAGTGGTAATCTTCCTTAAAGAAGGCCTCCAGTGTTTAATTTCAATTAAAAGAAGAGATGAATGAGGAGAAATCACCATTTTTGACATGTTTGAGAATTCAACGACTGACTAAAACAGAGGATGAGCAGAGAAAGAAGGAATCAAATACGGATACGAGATTGTAACTTAAAACCCTACTTTGCACACTTTTTTTTTTTTCTTTTTCTGTCAAATGGCGCGTTTTTGTCCGGCTAACAATAGGTATCAAGGACCAGATTGTATATGTATTAGGGATCATATTAAATTTTTTTACTATTTAAATTGAAAAATTGGTAATTAAGGACTAGATAAAAAAAACTGGTCTTTATTAGTATACTTTTAAGGACTAGAAAGATTAATAGTCCCTATTTTATGGTCCCTAATATACCTTTTTCTTTTTCTGGTTGGCACCTGGGCAATATGGGAGTTCTAGTGGTCTAGTTGCTCATATTTCATTTTTAATTTTTATAATTTAATTGGAATGAAGATAGTCAAAGGAAATATACTTACCCCTACCTAAATCTGACAAAATATTGCTCTTCTAAGTGCTCATTCAGATATTGAGAATCTTTTATCATATCAAAGATGATGTTTGAGAGCCCACTATCTATGACTTATTTATAGGTTTGTACAGTTTAATAATATTAACTCGGATAAATTCTCTTAGAAGCTAATATCGACAGTCCACTATAATTAACTTTTCTCTTCTATTTTATTTTTTAATAGAAAATACTATAGGATTCCTGAATTTCTAGACTCGTAGCCAATGATGGTTAGTTTTCGTTGGTAACATTTCTGAATTTCTAAATTTAATATCATATGACTTTTTAGCGTATTATTTAAAGGATTGATCAGTAATATTCTTCAGGTTTCCCTTATTCCATTAAAACCACCAAATACAAATGAAACTCTCATCAAATCCAATTCTCTCCTATAACCAAAACATCCAATTCTTTCAGTAATTTGGGAAATGAAACCGACTGATTTGGAATTCAAAGCCATGATATCCAGTGGCTCTGGTGTTTGATTTCGTGGAGAATGGGAGCTTGGAAATTATGTCCCAGATATTTCATGGTGGAGACCACATTGGGAAAGAAAATTAAGCATATTCAACTAATTATTGGTCCACCACTAATCATATTAGTGGAAGTATATATATATATATATATATATATATATATATATATATATATATATATATATATATATATATATATATATATATATATATATATATATATATATATATATATGAGTTGGATTGGGTTATGACCCAAATGGATGATTATAAAAAGGTTGGGTCAAACAGATCACATAATAGCTCGGGTCAAATCAAGTCACTTGGTAGGTCATATATCGTTAACTGTATATTTTGCATACTTTGGCTAGTTTTGACGTGTTAATTAGACTTCAATTGATTGGAAATTAATTCATTTGTTCCATATTTGTGATTTTGGTGGTAAAGAAGAAAAGATGGGAATTTTGTGAGCTTTTGTTGTCAATTTGGAATTCTACAGTCGTCTCGTAAACTAAACCGTGAAGTTTTACTTCCATAAGGGAACTGTCAGACCTGTGTGAAAATTGAAGAGTATGTTCCTCGTGCCCTAGAAAATATACTCTAGGTCGTTAGTAAGAATCTATCTAATCGAGTGCTATCCACCTTGCCAACTCCTAACTAATATAAATTTTAATTTAATAATGCCGAAAAATCTTTAAGTTAAATAGGAGAAACTTTATAATTAAAAATATAAATATGGGCAAACTCCTATTTCTAATAATGGGTACAAGTGGTATGCCGGGGCCCATTATACATCCAATTTGCGAGTACATAACAGCTCATTGAATTTAGTTTGGTCTCCCCCATTTTGGTTTTGGTAATCAGTTACAGTTAACAGATCTAAACCTTGTACGCGTATTCATTGTACACACTTGTGTGGGTGTGTTTTTTTGAAGAAAAATAAGAGGGTTTGTTCCTATGCATGGTTTAATAATATCTTTACTAAATACTACAATTATAATTATTTTTCTTCCAAATGTCGCTTTTGAAAACTTTTTATTCCACTCCAAATCTTCGTTTTCAAACTCCAAGTATTTATTACATTTTTTTATTTTACCTTTATATTTGCACTAAAAATTAGATATTTTTAATTCTAAATATAATATTTTATAAATAATTAAAATTAAAATTAAAATATAACTTAATTTTATAATTATTAAGTTTTAAATTATATTTAATTTTAAATTTTATGAATGATTAAAATTTATATTAATTTAAATTATTATGAATTTTAAATTTTTTATTTATTAAATATTATATTTTAATTTTAATTATTTATAAAATATTATATTTAAAAAAAAGAATTCGGGGGACGGGGATCCCGGAGGGGCGGGGGACGGGGGGGGATTTCCTCCCCGTTTTGGGGGCGGGGACGGGGATGGGGAATCCCCGAAGTGCATGGGGCGGGGAGTGGGGACTCCTTCCCCGCCCCGTGAGTATCTCTATGTATGTATTTGGCATTAGCAATAACCTTGTTTCTGGTCCAATACCTGATGTTTTCGGGCAACTCATAAAGTTGCAACACTTAACGTTGTCCGAAAATAGACTATCTGGAGAAATCCCACAATCCCTATGTAATCTAACCTAGCTTTCTGAATTTACTTTGGATGGAAACGAATTAGAAGGAAACCTAATTACATGCATTGGAAACTGCAAAAGTCTACAGTATTTTTATGTTTCTGAAAATCACTTGACTGGAAGCATTCGTCCACAGATATTTGATCTCGTTCCACTATTATTTGTTGATTTATCACGAAATGCATTGACTGGTTTCATTCCACTTGAAGTCAGTAATATGAAAAGTATCAACTACAATTAGATATGTCAGAGAATAAATTGATTGGGCAAATTCCTAAGACAATAGATGAGTGTTTGAGCCTAGAAGTTCTATACTTGGAGGACAATATGCTTCAAGGAGATATTCCTTCATCCCTTGCATCATTGAAAGGTCTCCAATGGTTAGATCTATCACGAAACAACTTGTCTGGAAATATTTCAACAGAGCTGGAGAATCTCAGGTTCTTGCAATATCTTAATCTCTCTTTCAACAACCTTGTGGGTGAAGTACCAAAGAAAGGGGTGTTCATCAATGTAAGTGCATTTTCATTTGATGGGAACAGTGATCTCTGTGGTGGGATTCCAAAACTAAAATTGCCACCATGTCCTATTAAAACAAAGAAACAAAAAAAGTCTACCAATAAAGCAATTATCCTGGCAGCAACCATCAGTCCAATAGTGATTTTCATTGCAATAACATTCTTGTATGTTTTTTATCAACAGAAGTCAAGAGAGAATCCATCTCCAAAACTTTTTGATGCAAAAAAGTTTCCTACAATTTCATACAAGGAATTACTACAAGCAACCGATGGCTTCTCTTCGAATAATATAATTGGAGAGGGTAGTTTTGGGTATGTATACAAAGGAAATCTTGATCCTCAAGGAGAAAGGCTAGTTGCTGTGAAAGTACTCAAACTCCAACAAAAAGGAGCTTCCAAGAGCTTTCTTGCCGAGTGTAAAGCATTACACAACATTCGGCATAGGAATCTGGTAAAGATATTGACATGCTGCTCCAGCATTGATTTTAAAGGCAATGACTTCAAAGCATTAGTGTTTGATTTCATGGAAAATGGGAGTTTGGAGATGTGGCTACACCCTGGAGAAGATGGCACTACTCAGTCAAGGAATTTATGCCTTGTTCAAAGGCTTCAGGTGGCAATTGATGTGTCATCCGCGTTACTCTATCTTCATGACAATTGCGAAACACCAATCGTACATTGCGACCTGAAACCAAGCAATATTCTTTTTGATAGAGATATGACAGCTCATGTTGGTGATTTCGGATTAGCAAGGCTCCTTTCGAAGCCAAGCAATGATTCTCCTCAAGCTGCAACTAGCTCAATCGAGATAAAGGGATCCATCGGCTATATGGCTCCAGGTATAGTTTCCTATGCTTCTTTTTATTAAATTATCACCTCGATCTCTAGTCTAGGTTGAGATGTATTATTTATGTATTGCAGAGTATGGAGTTGGCGGCCACGCAACAAAAGAAGGAGACATGTACAGCTTTGGAATAATTTTGTTGGAGATTTTCACAGGACGGAGGCCAATTGATCCTACTTTTAGGGATGGTTTAAATCTCCACGACTTTGTGAAAGCTAATCTCCCTGAAAGAATTATACAAGTTTTGGACCCCCTACTTATCAAAAGAGGAGATGTGGCTGCAGCAACAACAGCATCAGAAGTTATAGAGGATGATGTCATTGTTGAAAGTTTGAAACTTGATGGAGATATGCATAAATGTATTTTAGCAGTCTTGGAAATTGGAGTTTCATGCCTCTGCAGAACTACAGGCAGATCGAATGTGTATGGGGGATGTCAATAGAAAATTAAATGTCATCAAAGAGACTTTCCTGCGTACTAGAACTCATAGAGGCATAGGCCATTAACAGGTATGGATTTCCTTTATCTAGTTGAATTTATTTCTTTAATCAAGTTGAATTAAGATTATAATGTTTTTACAATTTTATAATGCGTACCGGTCTCTGCTTTATTGTTTTAATTGATTATTGACTATATTCGGAGGATTACGTTGATTTGAAACGAGCTGAATATAAAATCTTATCAACTCCTAATATTTCTTAGATATAATTGCATTTTCTTAGAACTTCAATTAACTAAATATGTATATGATTATTTTTACACATTCCAAAAACTACTTTTGGTTGGAGCAAGGTTGCAGTGGCATTGGTTGGGACTAAAGCATCTCGCCGCAGTTAACCAGAGCTTGGGCATCTGATTGATTTACAAGGAAAATATTTTCTAAATACATGAGATTATGTATCCTAAATAAATATTTATATTCTTCAGAGAATAATGTTAAAGTCGTTTTTGTATTATCTATGCTTTCAATTCAAGTCTGAATTTGTAATCAATAATTGATCTCTTTTTAAGTGTGTTTCAATAATACTTAAATTGCAATATTATGATTTTTTTTTTTAATTTTGTATTATGATTCATTAATTGATTGTCATAAAAATCTAGTGTCATGTTTGAGCTTCTGAATGTGTATGTGTACTGTACAAAAAACTTAATAATTGTGATAATATGTTTTTATTCTTGGACAAAATTATTTTTCAATTAATTATCCAAAAACTCAAGATTGTTATGGGTTATGATACTGTTGATAACAAAGATAATTTAATTGGACATAAAACTCTATGATATTTAGAATTTTAAAGATATACAAATTTCTATTCTATAAATTGGTAGGTCAGATATTTACTCGAGTAGAATTTTTTTCTATTCTTTAAGCGATTCTCTCTATTTTTTATAATTTTTCTATAACTTTTCTATGCATAAAGGTAAACCTCCACATATCATTTACACTTTTTTGCAGGTATTCATCTGGGATCAAGATTTTTTCCATAATATTATCAACTGTAATTCCCAATGCTTCTACAAGGCATTAACTACGGTTTTGCCCACCGTAAGGTTCACGCTGAACTAAAGAAATTTTAGATATATTTTCACCGACTTTGCGGACGTTCAAATCGTGGAATTAGCCTACAAGTTGCATAGGATGGATACTTTTTGGTCAAGATAAAGTTTACCATCGTTATCATTGAGTCATATTTTCCCACTGGAGTTTTTGACCAAAAAAAAATTGAGATAATACAATGACGTAGTGCAAATTTTCCTGCAAACTCATAGTAAAAAAAAATTAGGCTAAATATTTAAAATATTCCATAAACTTATATTTATTTTTATAATTGATATTTAAATTTTTATCATATTTAAATTATCATTTAAATTTCAAATATAATTTTACATCACCAGTTAAATTAAAATAACGATAATAATTTACCACTCAGATTTTAATTAATATTTATATATGATAATGATATTGATTAGCATTTTTATATGTTGAGATAATAAATTATTATTGTTATTTAAAATTTAATTAATGATTTTAGATGATATTTGATATTCGGATAGTAATCTGAATACAATTAAAATTCAAATATTAACTTTGAAAATAAACACAAGTTCATGAGCATTTTAGGTATTAAGCCAAAAATTCAGATATGTACATTTGCATCCCTAGAATCTTGTTTGCTAATCCCAAGTCTTTCATATCAAATTTCCTAGCCAATTGAGCCTTTAACTCTTTGATGCGATCTTTGTTGGAGCCTGCTACCAACATGTCATCCACATACAACAGCAAGATAATGAAATCTTCTACACCAAACCGCTTGAAATATGCACAAGGGTCTGCATTTAGTCTGTTGTATTCAAGGCTCATAATGAAGGAATCAAATCTCTTGTACCAACATCTTGGCGCCTTTTTTAGACCGTACAAAGATTTGTTCAACCTACAAACCAAGTTTTCCTTTTTTTTCTTCAAATCCTTCTGGTTGGAGCATATAAATTTCTTCTTCAAAATCTCCATGAAGAAATGCAGTTTTCACATCTAACTGCTCAATATGTAAGTCAAAAGTTGCACATATTGCCAGGACTACTCGAATTGTAGTGAGACGAATCACAGGTGAAAATATTTCATTAAAGTCAACCCTTTTTTTTCTGAACATACCCTTTAATCACCAATCTAGCACGATATCTCTCAACTTGATTATCACCATTCCGCTTGATTTTGTAAACCCATTTATTGCCTATAGGTTTTCTCCCTTACGGTAATGACACCAAATCCCATTTATTATTCTTATGAAGAGTTTCAATTTCCTCTTGCATTGCTACCATCCACTGAGATATATCTGAACTATTCATTGCTTCTTGGAGAGTTGATGGCTCCCCATCCTCAGTTAGAAGATAATATGCTACATTGCCCTCCATAATATAATCTAAGTGCCAATTGGACAATCTTCTTGTGCGAGTTGATCGCCAATTATTTGAAACTTTAGATTCGACTAGCTCTTGTTCTGGTATAGCTTTAGAAGAATCATTGGTTTATGATTCTCTTTCTATATATACTTTTGTAGTCTCTGACTTTTCTTCACTTTCTGCTTGCTCTTGATCTTGATCTTTATCTTCTATAAAGATAACTTCCCTGCTGACAACAACCTTATGGGTAGTGGGATCCTATAGGTGATACTCCTTAACTCCTTCAGCATATCCCAAGAATATGCATTTTTTGGATTTTGGATCTAGTTTTATAATTTCTTGGGCATTGTACATCACATAAGCAGGACTTCCAAATATATGGAGGTTTGAATAATCCACCGATTTTTCAGCCCACATCTCCATTGGTGTTTTACACTCAATTGCAATTGATGGAGCTCGATTCACCACATAACAGGCAGTGTTAACCGCTTCCTCCCAAAATTTCTTATCTAAGCCTGCAGTTCTCATCATTGTTCTTGTTCTTTCCAACAGAGTTCTATTCATCCGCTCTGTCACTTCATTTTGTTGAGGAGTGTATGTCGTAGTGAATTATCTTTTTATACCTTCTTGTTTACAGAATTCATCAAATTCTTTACTAGTGTATTCTCCTCCATTATTTGTCCTCAAACAATTGATCTTTTGGCCAGATTCAAGTTCCACTCGTGCTTTGTAAGCTTTGAAGAATGGAAATACATCTGTTTTCTTCTTGATAGGAAACACCCAACATCTCTTGGAGTAATCATCGATAAATGACACAAAGTAATTTGCTCCTCCTAGGGATGATATTGGTGCTTGCCATACATCAGAATAAACCAATTCTAGAATGACTTTGCTTCTAAAATTTGATGTGTTGAACTTCAATCGATGCTGCTTGCTTACAATAGAATGCTCACAAAAAGATAGTGAGACCTTTGTGAGAACTGGAAGTAGATTTCTCTCTACAAGAATCTTCATTCCTTGTTCGGACATATGCCCAAGTTTCTTGTGCCAAGACATTGCATACTTTTCACTTGGACTGCTTGTGGCAACAAATGCATCTCCTTCTTGTAAAGTTTCTCCCTTTATCATGTATAAATTTGCAGCTATCTTTTCTCCCTTCATAAGTACAAGCACACCTCTTGATATCTTCAAGATCCATTTCTCACCATTAAACTTGCATCCCAAATCATCAAATTGTCCTAAAGACAACAGGTTCTTCTTCAGGCCCTCCATATGTCGTACATTTTGAATAGTATAAATTGTACCATCATACATCTTTAGCTTAATAGTTCTAATGCCAACGATCTTCAAGGCATGATCATTGCAGCTGTACATAGATCCTCCAAAGATAGGTTCATATTGATGGAACCATTCTCTTCGAGAGTTTATGTGAAATGTAGCTCCTGAATCAAGAAGCCATACTTCAACAAATCTTTTTCTGCCTTTATAAGTCGTTGCTGCTTCACAACATAGAGCATCTCCACCATCGGAACTACTTGCCATATTTCCTTGAGGATTGGAATCCTTTTTGTTTAGATTCTAACAATCCTTCTTCAAATGACCCTTCTTGCCACAGTTATAGCATTTAATGTTCTTCTTACCTTGATTTGGACCTTCCCTGATTGTGGCTCCCACTTGGGCCACGTTCCGTTGATCTTCCTCTCATCACCATTAAGACTTTTGCATGCTATGAGCTTGCTAGCCTATCTTCCTTATTTTTGTGCCGACTCTCTTCTTCTAGAATAGTCGCTGCAACATCATCGAAGACTAGAGCATCCGTGTTATTTGTTAAATTGATGATGAGTTGATCATACAAATCTGGTAAGCTTTGGAGTAGAATCTCAGCACGTTCTTCTAACTCTATTTTGTGTCCCAATGATGTTAGTTGGAAAAATAGAGTATTCAAGGTATTTAAGTGCTTTGTCACTAAAGTAGATTCTGCCATACGTAAAGTATACAGTTTCCTCTTAAGAAAAATCTTATTGTGGAGTGATTTTGCCTCGTACAATCTTGTGAGGTGATCTCATATCTCCTTTGCTGTTTTCTTCTCTTCTATGCTGGACAACACTCCATCAGCTAGTGCTAGATGAAGATTAGCAATAGCATTCCGATTCATGTCGTTTCATTTATCATCTGTAATTTTTGCGGGCCTTTGACTAATTGGCGCTAGACAATTATCCTTCGCCATAACTGCTTTGATCTTCAATTTCCACAGTGAGAAATTTCTCTCATCGAATTTTTTGATCTCATATTTCACCGCCATTGCTTCTATCACGAACTTCTCTGCTCAAAAATCAGCTTCCACTATTTTACGTGAATATTAACGTATGGATGAACAGTGACCATATACGTGAACAGTGACCATATACGTAAACTATCCAAGGAAAAATCTTTTCTAATGTGGAAGATCAGTCTATACTGCAACCACAAAGCATACTAAGACAGAACCTCGGCACTGATACCACTTATTGCGACCACCAACCTCTCTTCAACTACACATTAGTATAATATTGTCTACTTTGGGCCAAGCCCGCACGGATTTATTTTTGAGTACCTCCCAAAAGGTCTCATATTAATGGAGTTAGGTGGACACACTTATATTTAAAATCTTTCTCCCTTAATTTTTCAATGTGGGATGTAGGACTTGGGTTGTACCCCAACAAGTATGACCCTGGTTTTTCAAATGGATTACTTATTGGTTCAAATTTACCTTCGACTCGGAGTCCCCTATGTTTGTGATAGATTGTTGAATTTGAACTTACAGATTTTTACGAGTTTATTGACTTTATATGTTCCGAGGCAGGTGGAATTTAGAAGACATTCTTCTGGAGATGGATCGCATTTTAAGGCGTGAAGGAGCAGTCATATTCTGTGATCAAGTGGATGTGCTAATCAAGGTGAAGAGGATTGTCGGACGAATGAGATGGAATACAAAAATAGTGGATCATGAAAATGGTTCACTTGTCCCAGAAAAGCTGTTGTTCACTGTCAAACGATATTGGACTTCTGGAGAACAGAATAGCACATCTTCACGATGAACAGGAATGCTTTCTTAGAAACTGCATTATGATTCTCAAGAACTGCTATAATTTTTCTGATGCAGACTCTAACATGTTCATTTTGGCAAACTGGATTTTCTCTGTGATTAACAGCACCATAGGATGTGGGCGCTTCAGTATTTATTGTGATTAGCTTTGTTTTCATTATTTTGAGGTTGATGTAGGACATGGATATGACATTTTTACATCCAAAGAAGTGGTTAAAGTCCTTTTTCTCCCCATTGATTTTTTCTTTTCCTCTTTCTTCTTCAAACGCATAGCTCATTTTAATATTTTCAATATTACAGTTTTATTTATTTAGTATTTATTGATGTAATTCATTTAAATTTGTATCAAATAAATTTATAAAAGAAATATAAAATGTTTTATTTCAGGTATTTAAAATATTTAATTTTCAAAATTTAAAATTAAAATTTTTAATTAGGTGAGAAAAGATTTGAGCTATCCTAATTCATTCCTTACGAATTAATATATCCGAAGTGTCCATAATAATCGACAATTGTAAATTATTGTCATTTATTTGACTAACATGCCCGTATTGAATGTAAGAACACAAAAAATTCCCTAATGGAGCCATTATCCTTGCAGCAACCATTAGTCCAATATTGATTTTCATTGCAATAACATTATTGTATGTTTCCTATCAGCGGAAGTCAACAAATAATCCTTCCCCAGAACTTTTTGATGCAAAAGTGCTTCCTACAATTTCATACAAGGAATTGCTTACTTACAAGCAACTAGTGGTTTTTCTTCGAACAATATCACTGAAGAAGGTAGTTTTGGCTATGTATACAGAGGAAATCTTGATCCTCAAGGAGAAAGGCTAGTTGCTGTGAAAGTACTCAAACTCCAACAACAAGGAGCTTACAAGAGCTTTCTTGCCGAGTGTAAAGCATTACAAAACATCCGGCATAGGAATCTGGTAAAGATATTGACATACTGCTCCAGCATTGATTTTAAAGGCAATGACTTTAAAGCTCTGGTTTTTGATTTCATGGAAAATGAGAGTTTGGAGATGTGGCTACACCCTCGAGAAGATGGCTCCAGTCGGTCAAGGAATTTATGCCTTGTTCAAAGGCTTCAGGTGGCAATTGATGTGTCATTCGCATTAATAATAAATTTATGACGATCTAGGATGACATGTATCATTATCATCATCATTATTATTATTATTATTATTATTATTATTATTATTATTATTATTATTATTATTATTATTATTATTATTATTATATATTGCAGAGTATGGAATAGACAACAAAGCAACAAAATGTGGAGATGTATACAGTTTTGGCATAATTTTATTGGAAATTTTTACTGGACGGAGGCCAACTGATCAAGTTTTTACTGATGGTCTAAATCTTCACATATTTGTTAAATCCAATCTCCCAGGACGAGTCATGCAAATTTTGGACCCTGTACTTTTCACAACGGGAGATTCTCTGGCAGAACTGACAACATCACAAGTTGTGGGAGAAGATGATGCCACTGTTGAAAGTTTAGTACAAGAAAAAGGAGAAGTTTGCAAATGCATTACATCAGTCCTGGAAATCGGACTTTCATGCTCGGCAGAAAAACCTGGTGATCGAATGCATATGGGGGATGTCACTCGAAAATTAAATATAATCACAGAGGCTTTCTTGCATACAAGAACCAATAAAGACAAACAAATCGTAGCCCTCTAACAGGTTTGAGTTTTCTTTGGAGTCGAATTTATTTTCTCCCGAATTTAGTGCAATTCAAGCAACTAGGCGCTATTAAACCGATATATCAGTTAATAATATTGGTGTGAGTAGTTGTAGCTCTCTGTTTTGATGTTATAATAAGAAAAGGCAGGGCGTTGTTGAATTGTACTTTTGCACTTCTCTCTTACTATAAGGTTGCTCATGAAACCATTTATAGTTGATATATAGGTAGATGTATGTATATGTGGATCAAATGTAGAGCAATGGAATGGTTTGATGTGTATATGGAGACGTACACCCATCTCATATCTGGTACTGGCAGGAGTGATAAAATGAGTGTCGGTTTTTGAATATTAGTAGTATCACATGTAGGTAGTTGATAAGATTAGAGAACGTAACATTAAGATGCACGAAATGAAATATTTGGATGTAGCAATCAAATTTCAAAGTGATAACAAAATTGGATTGAAGTTGAGGGGGTTTGAATTGATGTTGTTATCACTAGAATTCTTTGTTTGCTACCATTTTAAATACTTAATTTCAATTTTCAATATCGATTTGATAATGTGGAGTATGACGAGTTTGATGACTTGGCCACCATCCATGGTAAATGACAGTAAATTAATTAATTTGTGGCCCATTATGTTATATTAGGATTAATAAAAAAAGATTGAATCCTGAGTTTAGACTGCAGATGGAAAAATGCTATAGTGTATTGGCAAGGAGGAGATAAATGACTATTTAGGGAGCTCTAATGATAATTAAATTATGGGTTGGGCTAGGTTAATTAAGAAAAATCCAAAATATGTTCTTGGAATCAAGATTTGAATTCCAGATTGGAGGCTGTGTGGTTTCCCACGTCCTAAAAGAAGAAAAATGCTAAAGAGTAATTCTAAATCTTTACTTTTGGTCAAGATAGAGCAGACCAGAAATACAAATTAAAGTTGTTTAATTAAAAATAAATAAATTAAGGGCTGATTCTAAAAAGATCGAATCAATACAGGTTTGAATAATGGTAGAAAATTTCTACTTTCCATTTTTCAGAAATTGATAGAATCATGATAATTTCATCATTTAGAAATTGATGGAATCCAATTTGCGATTTCACACCAACAAAAGGCTAAATTCAGATAAAACAGGTGAAGAAAACTTGGTCAACATAGAGTGGGCCCTTATGGTTCTATCAAAGCTTTAAAGCGGTTTCCCACATTATAGTTAAATAAAACAAATAATTAAGAAGCCACTTGCCCTTTAAAGATAATGAAAAAGCCATACGTCTACTTTTGGTCAACAGAGAGTGGACCCTAGTGGTTTAAGTATTCATCACTACGATTCTTTGGAATCATCAGTTTCAGTTCTTCCATCTTATTTGCTTACCATACTAAACCATCAAAACAACCATACACAAATGAAACTTTGATCTATCCTTCATCTCATTCTCTTCTTTTCTATAGCCAAAACATCCCATTCTCTAAGTAATTTGGGTAATGAAACCGACCGACCCGCTCTTTTGGAATTCAAAACTCAGATATCAGGTGATCCCAATGGCATATTGAGTTCTTGGAATGAATCTGTGGATTTTTCAGTTGGGAAGGCGTTACTTGTGGCAACAAACATAAGAGAGTCTTATCTCTAGACCTTCAGGGGCTGAGCTTGATGGGGACCTTATCTCCTTATATAAAGAACCTCACCTTCTTAAGGTTCATGAGGCTTGATAACAACAAACTCCATGGAGTAATTCCTGAAGAAGTCGGCCACCTGTTTAGACTGAGAAATCTCAACTTATCATTCAACAACTTTGAAGGAGATATTCCGGCCAGCATCAGCAACTGCTCCAAGCTCACACTCTTGAATTTAGGCAGCAACAACCTAACTGGTAAAATTCCAGCTCAGTTAGGTTCTTCCAAAAAGCTTGTGAGACTTTATCTTCAACAAAACAAACTCACAGGAGAGATCCCATATTCCCTTGGAAACCTTTCTTCTCTTCAACGTTGTTTTTTGGCATACAATCATCTCCGGGGAAGTATTCCAAATGATTTGGGACGACTGGCAAGCTTGACTCGTTTTGGAGTTGATGTGAATAACTTGACGGGTGCAATCCCTTCCACCCTTTACAACCTTTCTTCTCTCACTATATTTGGTGTTGCAGGAAATCAATTGCAAGGGAGTCTCCCACCAAACATAGGCCTCACTCTTCCTAACCTTCAAGTTTTTGCCATTGGTGGAAACCATATCAAAGGAAACATTCCAATTTCACTGGCCAATGCTTCTCAGCTTCAAGTGCTTGATATGGCTAACAACAAATTAAACGGTCAAGTTCCAAACCATTTAGGATATCTAAAGAGTCTCCAACAGCTGAATTTTGAAGAAAATTTTCTAGGCAATAATGCAAGCAAAGATCTCAATTTTATGAAATCTTTGTCTAACTGCAGCACTCTATCAATATTTTCAATTTCCGGGAACAATTTTGGGGGCCTATTACCAATCTCTCAATATGTCAAACCTTCGTCAACTATACATGGGAGAAAATCAAATATATGGAAAAATTCCATCACAGCTTGGGAACCTTGTCAGTTTGTATGAATTTAGCATTTTCGGTAACCTTTTTTCTGGCCCAATACCTGATGAAATCGGGAAGCTTGAAAACTTGCAACGGTTATTTTTGGGTAAAAATAGGCTATATGGAGAAATTCCAGAATCCTTGTGTAACATCACCCACCTAGCCGAGCTTTCTTTAAATGAAAACAAATTAGAGGGAAACCTAACAAGTATTGCAAACTGCAAAAATTTACAAAACTTGTATCTTTACGCAAATAACCTGACTGGAAGCATACCTCAACAGATCATTGATTTCCTTCCGTTAGTAACTCTTAGTGTAAATGAAAATGCATTGACCGGTTTCATTCCTTTTGAAGTTGCTAGCCTGAAAAATATCAATGCATTAGATATATCAGATAACAAATTGTCTGGGAAAATTCCTGAGACACTAGGTGATTGTTTGAGCCTAGAAATTATTTACTTAAGAGGAAATATGTTTCAAGAAGATATTCCCCCATCTCTTGCTTCCTTGAAAGGTCTCAAAGAGTTAGACTTATCAAGGAACAACTTATCAGGAAATATTCCGAGGGAGCTAGAGAATCTCATGTTCTTGCAGTATCTTAATCTCTCTTTCAACAAGCTTAAGGGTGAAGTACCAAAGAAAGGAGTGTTCAGCAATGTAAGTGCTTTTTCTTTTGATGGGAATAGTGACCTTTGCGGCGGAATTCCAGAACTACAACTGCCACCATGTACTATTCAAGCAAAGAAACACAAAATTTCTACCAAAGCAATTATCCTTGCAGCAACCATCGGTCCTACAGTGATTTTTGTTGCAATAATATTCTTGTATCTTTCCTATTGGCGAAAGTCTAGAAAGAATCGATCTTCTAAACTTTTTAAAGATAATAAGCTTCCTCGAATTTCATACAACGAACTGTTCAAAGCAACAAATGGTTTCTCTTCAAACAATATCATCGGAGAAGGTAGTTTTGGCTATGTATACAAAGGAACTCTTGATCTTGAAGGAGAAAGGTTAGTTGCTGTAAAAGTACTCAAACTTCAACAGCACGGAGCATCCAAGAGCTTTCTTGTTGAGTGCAAAGCATTACAAAACATCCACCATCAAAATCTAATAAAAATCTTGACATACTGCTTCAGCTTTGATTTTGAAGGCAATGACTTCAAAGCTCTAGTGTTTGATTTTATGGAAAATGGGAGTTTGGACATGTGGTTGCATCTAAAAGAAGTTGGCAGTAGCAGTTCAAGGAATTTAAACCTTCTTCAGAGGCTACAAGTGGCTATCGACGTGGCATCTGCATTGCACTATCTTCACAACCATTCTGAAAAGCCAATCATTCACTGCGACTTGAAGCCAAGTAATATTCTTTTTGATACAAATATGGCTGCTCATGTCGGTGATTTTGGATTAGCGAGGTTCCTTTCAGAGCCCACCCATGAATCTTCTCATGGTGAAACTAGCTCAATTGGGATAAAGGGAACCATTGGCTATATGGCTCCAGGTATAATTTTATCTGCTTCTCTATATTAAATTATCACCAAGCTCTATTGTTTAGATTGAGATGCATTATTTGTGTACTGTAGAGTATGGAGTTGGCAGCCAGTCAACAAAAGAAGGAGATATATACAGCTTTGGAATAATTTTGTTGGAGATTTTTACAGGACGAAGGCCAACAGATCCAATTTTTAAGGATGGTTTAAATCTCCATAACTTTGTGAAAGCAAGTCTCCCTGGTCAATTCATGCAAGTTTTGGACCCTCTTCTTATCGCTAGAGGAGATATTATGGAGGACGATGATGGAGGAAATGTGTACAAATGTATAGTGGCAGTGCTGGAAATTGGAATTTCATGCTCAGCAGAACTACCAACAAATCGAATGTGCATTGGGGATGTCAACAGAAAATTAAATGTTATCACAGAGGCTTTTCTGCATACTAGTAGTCCTTTGACAGGTATGAATTTTCTTAATATAGTTATTTTATTCCTTTAATCGAGTTGAATTTAGAAAAAATCTATTGTTTTTACTATTCTATATTCTATAATGCAGTATGTTTTGGATTGAGCTGAAAATAATATCTTATCAACTCCTAATATTTCTTATAGATAATTGTATTTTTATACTGAAATGCAGCGAGAAACTCAATTAACTAATTAAACATTTACTTGATTATTTTTCCACATTTCAGAGACTACTTTCGATTGGAATTAGATTGCAGAGGCATTGGTTGGGATTGAAGCATCTTCGCACAGTTAACCCGAGCTTCTGCATCTGAGTGAATTACGAGGAACATACGTTCTCCTGTATAAATATTATTATATTATTGTTCAGCAGATAATGTTAAAAGTCATTTCAGTATTATAATTCTTAGGTGTACTTCAATAGTAGTGTGCATCCTTCTATTAATGCAAATTTAATAAGTGCACAAGCTACTAATATTTGGTCTTCCATTAGTTTTAAAGTCCTGAAATCAAGGAGTGAAAATGCCACACTGGAGCCCACAATACGCAGAAATCAAAGGGAGTGAAGTGTAGGTAAGAAAATTAAGCATATTGACGAGGACAAGACTTGCGCAGACCTAATAAAAATCAACTTAGAAAATTTGGTAGTTCTTATAATTTATACACGGCATTCTGTCGATGCAATTATTAATGAAAAAATAATAGAATTCACGGGGAGTAAAGTATGGGCAAGAAAATTAAGCATTTTCAAAAAGAGGCTGGCCGTTTCCCACTTCATAGAATAGACACCCACTCTCATAATTTGGTAAAGGATGGAGTCTGGACAATTATTTTCCCCCTGTTATAATCCTTGAAACCAAATAAGTGTAATAGCATTTATAATTATTACTTGAACGAATTCACAAATTTAATATGGTGATAAATTAAAATTATATTAAAGTGAAATTGAACACTTAAAATGGACTGTGAGAGTATATATTTTTCCAAAAGAACTGCATTAATACTTTTCGTGGGCCTATGCAAACAGTTGGTTTGGTTCGGTTTTGAACCAAATCAAAAACTGAAAAATCTAAATTTCTTAAATAAAAAACTGAACGACAAACAGAAATATTTAAAACTGAAACCGATTAGATCTAATTAATTTTAATTGATTTGGTTCGATCTATTTGGTTAAAAGTGGTGAATTGGGATGAAGTAAAGGATAGGAATTTGGCTATTGATGGGTTGAAAAAATTTAAATTAAACGCCAATTATTATTATATGGAATCTATACACGCAGATATACAGAGACCTAATCTAATTGAAATTTTGAACAAAAAGCTAAGCCGCAGATTCTCCATCCTTTAGATTTTCAAGGGAAATAAGCCAAAAAAAATTAAAATCAAACCTTCGGCATCATAATCGGCATAATCGCGCTCTTCTTTGCTACTGTTTGCTTCATCACCATCGAAGGCACCTGCAAGAGCTGCAATTCTTAGTTTTTTCTTTTTAAATTTCTTTTCTTTTTTGCAAAATAAATGAAAAATTTAAAAAGAAATGTTCTTTCTTAAGAAGCAGAAACAGATCTTGTTGGGTTTGTCTCTGGGTTTACTCATCTGCGTAGATCCGTGCTTTGGTAGTGGATTCTGTGCGGCGCATGTCCATGTTGAAGAGATTTCGATTCAGCCTTCAGGTAACGAAGAAAATCATTTAGGTTTCCTTTTAAACATATATGCATAATAAAACGGTTCGTTTTTTATAATTTTGTTCAGTTTGGTTAATACAGTTTTTCAATTTTAAAAATCAAAGCGAGCTTAATTATCCTAAAATTATTCCAATCCAGTACCTAATAAACAGAAAATTGAAATAACCGAATCAGATAGATTGAAATTTATTCGGTTCGATTTAATTTTCGATTCTTGTTCGATTCTACGTAGAGGACTAATTTTTCGTGAAGATACAGTATATTAATGCTTAGACCCACATTTTCCGAATGGAGCCTTTCTTTTGTGGAAAATAAAAATAAAAATCTCTAATGATTGTGAATTTGTGAGTAATATAAGCAGAAGTAATCTTTTTCAATTATTATCCAAATAATTAGAATAATATTATAAAATAAAAGAGGTATATAAAATATTATGAAAATATGATACTTGCTTAATTGGAACAACCATTGTGATCAAAATTCCTCGCTTTTTTATTATTTCGATAGGAATTTATCATGGTTAATAAACAAGCTAAATAAGTATTTTCATTTTTATTTGTTAAACAGAAATATATAGTGAGCCCACCAATCCAATTCTGAAACCAATATTTCAAAATTCTATATCATCAGGGTTTCGAGTCAACAAAATTCTGTATCGTTCCATGTCTTTTTTACTTATTATTATTTTTTTTTTTGGAATAAC
Source organism: Excoecaria agallocha (assembly GCA_037975025.1). Classification (NCBI taxonomy): domain Eukaryota; kingdom Viridiplantae; phylum Streptophyta; class Magnoliopsida; order Malpighiales; family Euphorbiaceae; genus Excoecaria; species Excoecaria agallocha. The sequence goes on along the minus strand of CM075813.1, from coordinate 39,351,365 downwards.
TGTTGTGTAATGTGAAAATATCAATATTCCAGGTCATCATAAACTATCATAAAATTCAACGTCCTGATCTTGTAGGTAGCCTATTTTTTACAGAATCCATTAATACGTATCATTCTTTTCAATCATCATATTATTTAAAGGATGGCTCAGTAGCATTCTTTACCATCATCAGTTTCGCTTGTTCAACTTTATTTGCTTACCATACTAGCAAAACCACCAAACACAAATGAAACTCCCATCACTCTTACATCTCATTCTTTTCTTTTCTATGGCCAAAACATCCCATTGTCTTGATAATTTCGGAAATGAAACAGACCGACTTGCTCTTTTGGAATTCAAAGCCCAAATATCCAGTGACCCCAATGGCATATTGAGCTCCTGGAATGATTCTAATGAGTTTTGCAGATGGGAAGGTGTTACTTGTGGCCGTAAACATAAAAGAGTCACGTCTCTAGACCTACATGGGATGAGCTTGATAGGGACCTTATCTCCTTATATAAGGAACCTCACCTTCTTAAGATTCCTCGGGCTTGATAACAACAAATTTCATGGAGTCATCCCAGAAGAAGTCGGCCATCTGTTCCGACTGAGATATCTCAACCTCACAGCCAACAAGTTTGAAGGAGAAATTCCGCCCAACATCAGCTACTGCTCCAATCTTAAAATATTGAGTTTGGCCATAAACAACCTAGCTGGGAAACTCCCTGCTCAACTAGGCTTACTAAATAAGCTTGTGTTTCTCATCCTTTTTCGAAATAAACTCGCAGGAGAGATCCCACATTCCTTTGGAAATCTTTCTTCCATTCAACAAATTGCATTGAGAGACAATCATCTGCAGGGAAATATTCCAAATGATTTGGGACGACTGACAAGCTTAATTTTTTTTGCAGTTGGTGTAAATAACCTGACAGGTACAATTCCTTCCATCCTTTACAACCTTTCATCTCTCATTGTATTTTCTCTTACAGAAAATCAATTGCAAGGAAGTCTCCCACCAAACATAGGCCTCACTCTTCCTAACCTTCAATCTTTTGCCATTAGCGGAAACCATATCAATGGAAGCATTCCAATTTCAATCACCAATGCTTCTCAGCTTCAAGCACTTCACTTATCTTCCAACAAATTAACCGGTCAAGTTCCAAACAATTTAGGATATCTAAAGAGTCTCAAAGAGCTGAATTTTGAAGAAAATTTTCTTGGTAGTAACACAAGTAGGGATTTGGGTTTCATTACATCTCTGTCTAACATCAGCAATCTATTTGGATTTTCAATTGCTTATAACAGTTTTGGGGGGCCATTTCCAATCTCTATAGCCAACATGTCAAATCTTCGTCTATTATTTATGGGAGAAAATCAAATATATGGCAAAATTCCAGCACAACTTGGGAACCTTGTCAATTTGTACACATTTAGCATTTACAATAACCTTCTTTCTGGTCCAATACCTAATGAAATAGGGAAGCTTGAAAACTTGCAATGGTTATTTTTGGGTGAAAATAAGCTCCATGGAGAAATCCCAGAATCCTTGTGTAACATCACCCAGCTAGGCGAGCTTTCTTTAAATGAAAACAAATTAGATGGAAACCTAACAAGTATTGCAAACTGCAAAAATTTGCAAAACTTGTATCTTTATGCAAATAACCTGACTGGAAGTATACCTCAACAGCTCATTAATTCCCTTCCATTAGTAACTCTTAGTGTATTTGAAAATGCACTGACCGGTTTCATTCCTCTTGAAATCGGGAGCCTGAAAAATATCTACTACTTAGATATGTCAGAGAACAAATTGTCTGGGAAAATTCCCGAGACAATAGGTAAATGTTTGAGCCTAGAATTTCTTTACATGAGGAGCAATATGCTTCAAGGAGACATTCCTTCATCCCTTGCATCATTGAAAGGTCTTCAATTGTTAGATCTATCGCAAAACAATTTATCAGGAAGTATTCCGAAAGATCTAGAGAACCTCATGTTCTTGCAATATCTTAATCTCTCTTTCAACAACCTTAAGGGTGAAGTACCAAAGAAAGGGCTTTTCAGCAATGCAAGTGCATTTTCAATTGATGGGAATGGTGATCTCTGTGGCGGGATCCCAAGCCTAAAATTGCCACCATGTCGTATTAAAGCAAAGAAACACAAAAAGAATACCAAGAAAGCAATTATCCTAGCAGCAACCATCAGTCCAATAGTGATTTTCATTGCAATAACATTCTTGTATGTGTTTTATCAACGGAAGTCAAGAAATAATCCATCTCCAAAACTATTTGATGCAAAAAAGCTTCCTACAGCTTCATACAAGGAATTATGGCAAGCAACCGATGGTTTCTCTTCAGACAATATCATTGGAGAGGGTAGTTTCGGGTCTGTATACAAAGGAAATCTTAATGCTCAAGGAGAAAGGCTAGTTGCTGTGAAAGTACTCAAACTCCAACAACAAGGAGCTTCCAAGAGTTTTCTTGCAGAGTGTAAAGCATTACGCAACATTCGGCATAGGAATCTGGTAAAGATATTGACATACTGCTCTAGCATTGATTTTAAACGCAATGACTTCAAAGCATTGGTGTTTGATTTCATGGAAAATGGGAGTTTGGAGATGTGGCTACACCCTGGAGAAGATGGCACTAGTCGATCAAGGAATTTGTGCCTTGTTCAAAGGCTTCAGGCGGCAATTGATGTGTCATCCGCATTACACTATCTTCATGACCACTGTGAAACACCAATTGTTCATCGCGATTTAAAGCCAAGCAATATTCTTTTCGATGGAGATATGACTGCTCATGTTGGTGATTTCGGATTAGCAAAACTCCTTTCAAAGCCAACCAATGATTCTTCTCAAGGTGCAACTAGCTCAATCGAGATAAAGGGGTCCATCGGCTATATGGCTCCAGGTATAGTTTCCTAGGCTTCTTTTTATTAAATTATCACCTAGCTCTCTAGTCTAGGTTGAGATGCATTATTTATGAACTGCAGAGTATGGAATTGGCAGCCAGGCAACAAAAGAAGGAGACATATATAGTTTTGGAATAATTTTGTTGGAGATTTTCACAGGACGAAAGCCAATTGATCCAACTTTTAGGGATGGTTTAAATCTCCACAACTTTGTGAAAGCTAATCTTCCTGAAAAAATCATACGAATTTTGGACCCCCTACTTATCAATAGAGGAGATGTGGCTGCAACAACTACAACATCAGAAGTTATAGAGGATGATGATGTAATTGTTGAAAGTTTGAAACTTGATGGAGATGCGCATAAATGTATTGTAGCAGTCTTGGAAATTGGAGTTTCATGCTCTGCAGAACTACAGGCAGATCGAATGTGTATGGGGGATGTCAATAGAAAATTAAATGCCATCAAAGAGACCTTCCTGCGTACTAGAACTCGTGGAGGCATAGGCCATTAACAGGTATGGATTTCCTTTATCTACTTGAATTTATTTCTTTAATCAAGTTGAATTAAGATTATAATGTTTTTACAATGTTATAATGCATACCGGTCTCTTCTTTATTGTTTTAATTGATTATTGACTATATTTGGAGGACCACGTTGATTTGGAATGAGCTGAAAATAAAATCTTATCAACTCCTAATATTTCTTAGATACAATCGTATTTTCTTAGAACCTCAATTAACTATATATGTATTTGATTATTTTTACACATTTCAAAAACTACTTTTGGTTGGAATTAGATTGCAGTGGCACTGGTTGGGACTAAAGCATCTTGGCGCAGTTAACCAGAGCTTGTGCATCTGATTGAATTGCAAGGAAAATATTTTCTAAATACATTAGATATGATTATGTATCCTAAATAAATATATATTTATTCTTCAGAAAATAATGTTAAAGTCATTTTTGTATTATCTATGCTTTCAATGAAGATACTATATTATACAGCAATATACAGCAAGCACATGCATAACATACAAAAAGTACATAGTACACGCACAAAATATAGAAAGTATGTAAATATTACGTTGATAATATGTATACAAACAAGATACTATATTAATATGACGTAATATAATAAATTCAAAATGTAAGGAATGGTCCACACTCAAATCATTATATGATGACACAAAATTTTCCTTCTCATACTTTAGCTCCATTAAGCAATAGTCTACACTCAAATCATTTATTGGATGAAAAGCAAAACAAGTCTTGCAATAATCACTAGAATAGTTTAAGCAATTCAAGAAGTTCCGGGGCAAGTAAAAAACTACTCACTCTCTAACTCAAAATACACACACTGAGAGTTATTGTGCTTGGCTTCAACAATAAATTATAAAAGAAAATTTTACCTGTATGAACTCCTTTCTTTTGCGCAGGTGATAGTCAGCCAGCTCTGTAGAATCTGTGATTTTCTGCTTCAGTGGTCTGATTTCGTCTTCTTGTCGTTCCCTTACCTGGGAAGAATCTGCTCCACAGTGATTTGAACGGGTGCGGTGTTTTGTTTTTCACCCGGGCTGGCCGAGGAAGCTCCACCTCGGTGTCTTTTCGGGTCAAGTAACCCAAGTAGCCATACTTGTTAATTTCGCTAAGTGCGAGTAAAAGCCGATCTTTAATTAACTGGAAAGAACTTTCAAAACTCTCAACTACAAAATGCAATAAAATCTCTAGTAGAAGAATCAATAAGATTTCAGAAAGGGACCAAAATATATCTCCAAATGAACATGAATATAAGAAACAGAACATGAATGAATCTTAATGCAAAACAGAACGACAATAAATTAAGAGTTGAATTTCACTTTTAAGGATTGAGAGAAATTTGGAATACAAAATACCAATTTGTCTTTAAAAATGACTCCAAAAATTGGCGCAACACTTAGAAACAGAAACTAGAGATGGAAAAGGCTATTTAAAGACGGAGGCTGACTGAAAAAATTAGTTGCAAAAAACTTACGACGGACTTGGGGCTTTGTAGATTCGTCGCTATTGGTGAATGACTGGTGTACCAACTCTCCCTCTCTTTTTCAAACTTATAGCAACGGCTGACCGTGTCTTGAATTTTGGTTTATTTGAATTGCAATCCGAGCCAACAAATTCACCTGTGACCCGTAAAGGATAAAAACAAAAGATTCAAATTTATTTGAGGAAATTACACCATTTGCCCTATTTTTTTATTTTGATTTCAAAAATACCGCATACATTATTTTTACTTTTCACTTATACATATTTACATTCAAAAATGCTTTTTTTTTATTTTAATTTTATACATAAAAAATGCCTCATACCATTTGGTTTCTGTCCTATCAAAAGTAGTCAATATAATTTTTACTTTTTTTTTTGAATTAGTTTTAATTATTTAATAGTTTAAAGAGATATTTCGATCTGTATTACTTAAACAATGAATTATATTTGACGGCGAGGTGACAATGATAAAACACGTTTTCTTGTCTTCGGCTAATCTTTTTTCTCATTAAATATCCAAAGAGTATCATTACTTTTCATTTCTTACTGAAACAATGGCATCAAAGTTACACCACTATAAAAGGTTAACAAGCTTTTCTGTCAAATCATCTTTTTCTCAATTGTAGCAGCTTTTTGCCATTTTATTGTTCGTTTTTCTCACTTAGCAATTCAATTGAATTTCATCAGTAATCCTTATAATTAGCTACTTCCCGAATCTCCTACCCCACAAATTCACCCTAGAATAGCTCAAATTCTAAAAGTTTCAGCTCTCGGCCTCTTGAACTAAACGAAAACTGTTACTATCAGCTATTTCAAAACAGCAGAATCTTAGCGCCCCCAGATCAGCAAAAACAGCAAAATTTAAGCACAACGCAACTGCATTTAAACCAATTTATTTGGGGCGTGCAAAACACGAACCGACCCGAAAGACCCAATTAACCCGAACTGACATATTCGGGTGAGATTAATCGGATATGACGGGTCGGGTCGGTTTATAGGATCTTGATATTTTCGGGGTCGGGTTAAAACCCTTCAAAACCCGATCCGACCGTAACCCAATTAACTTACCTATATAAATTAAAAACCCTAATTTTCCTAGTATTCCTACACTTCATCGTTTCTGGTTCTGCAAAATCCCTAATCCCACCCAGCCGCCCTAAAGTCATCTACCCTCTCATCGAGTCACTGTCGCTGGTGAACGGCAGACTCCCTCTTGCACGGTCTCCCTCTTGCCTCTTCTCTCTCGTTCTGTCGTTTGGCGTTAGCTGCAAAACGGTATGTCGCTGACGGGTCGGTTCCTAAGATTAGCAAGGTAAATCGATTAGTATTTCTTCAAATTATGCAAAAAATTTAAGTTTTTATGTAGTACAATGATATGGGATTTATTGATTTGATTTATGCAAAATCATTTTTTTGATTTGATTTATGCAAAATCATTTCAGTAATTCTTATATTTAGTCAGAGAGGGATTTGCTATTTTTGCAATCATCAAAAAATTTATGTAAAAAGTATAATGAAGCTTAGTAAACCGCATTCCATAGGTGTTCATCAAGTTGAATTTGATGCTCTAAGATGCTTTTTTGACATTTTCTATTGTTTGCAGATCAAGCTCTCATCTGTGCAGTTGGCGAAAAAGTACATGAAACGTGTAGCATCGGAGCTTGACGCGATAAGTGGCCCTGAGAGGAACCAAATAGAGAGTTTCTGCTTTTGCAAGGTGTTCGTTTTGCTTTTCGAGTTCATCAGGTACATTTTTCTCTTGAATTTCTATGCTTGTTCAAGATTTTAAATTCAATTTTTAACAACTTCTTCATCTATTAAATTTTCCTTTCGATCTCAACCTATTTCCAGTTCGCTGGAGGCTTTGATACGGAGAGCATGAAGACTTTTGAAGAACTAAGGAGCCATGTATATTCACAAATGGGAAAGGAAAATAAAGTAGGACCATAGTTTTTTTCCTTCTTTTTGTTTCTTCTTTTTGATTTTAATGTTGTATATGTCATCTTCGCATTTGATGTTCTTACAGAAATTTGTATAGATACTGTACAGTACAATGATATGGGCTTTATTAGTATTTCAATTTTTAATTCAGGTAAATCGGATGAGTCGGTTCAGGGCCCGAAATTTTTCGGGTTAATCGGGTAGAGACCCGACTACTAAGTAGGGTAAGGTCAGGTGAGGGAAACTATAAAAGTTCGGATATCGGGTCGGGTTGACTCGAACCTAACCGATGCACACCCCTACAATTTATTATTTTTCAAAATCAAAATAACTTCCTTTGGATGGTAGCTGAGAATCAAGATTCATTAAATCAAAATGTCTTTCAATTAAACTATTAAAAAACACATTTTCCAGCCTTCACGTGAAAACATATGTAGTATTAATTAATAATAGAGATAAAAAAGAAACAAAGAATATGCTCATTTAGACGGCTGTCATTAAAGCTAAATCTTAGAAAATCTCTCAACTCAATTTACTGAGGATGAAAACAGTTCTAATTGAAAATGCAGTTTCTTATTTATATTGATCATGTAAAAACCTTCTAATTATTACTAATTTCAATTATGTACATGATAAAAATACAATGTATTTTATTTTGACAAAATAAAATATACTATATTGTTTTATTTACACCGTATTTTCTATTCATAAAATCCAATAAATACACTGCATTTTCTTTTCATAAAATAAATATTATATTTTATACATCAAAACCAATTAAAAATACAATGTATTTTCTTTCAGCAAAATAAAATAGAACATAAAAGGAAATACATTGTATTTTCTTTTCATAAAAGGAAATACATTGTATTTTCTATTTATCAAATCCAATAAATACAATATTTTTTTAAATAAATATTATATTTTATACATGAAAATATACTAAAAATACAATATATTTTCTTTTGACAAAATAAAATACACTTTATTTTCTTTTCATAAAAGAAAATACACTATATTTTCTATTCATAAAAGAAATATACTATATTTTCTATTCATAAAATTCAATAAATACACTGTATTTTTTCTTTGAATAAAAAATGTATTTTATACATGAAAATCTACTAAAATTATAATGTATTTTCTTTTGACAAAACAAAATACATTGTGTTTTCTTTTGATAAAATAAAATACACTATATTTTTTATTCATAAAACACAATGCATTACATACTATACATATTTTTACTAAAATGTATTAGACTTCATTATTGACACTGGCGACGCCAGGTGGAAAGGAAGGGGGGCAATTGCCCCTCTTATTTTTTAAATTTTTTTTATTTTACATATATATATATATATTAAATAAACAGTTTTACTCACTTAAAATTTTATTTTGACCCCCTTCTCCTAGACTTATTTTTTAATTTTAAATGTAATTTATATTTTTGTCCTCCTTAATTTTAAATCCTAGTTTCGCCACTGATTATTAACTTATGTACATGATAAAAATACCATGTATTTTCTTTTGACAAAATGAAATACACTATTTTTTCTTTTATTTACACTGTATTTTCTATTCATAAAATTCAGTAAATACACTGTATTTTCTTTTATGAAATAAATATTGTATTTCATACATCAAAACCTAATAAAAATATAATATATTTTTTGATAAAACAAAATATACTGTATTTTCTTTTCATAAAGTCCAATAAATACACCTTATTTTTTAAAATAAATATTGTATTTTATACATCAAAACCTACTAAATATACAATATATTTTCTTCTGATAAAATAAAATACATCGTATTCTTTTTCACAAAAGAAAATACACTATATTTTCTATTCAGAAAATTCGATAAATAAATTTTCTTTTCTCTTCATAAAATAAATACTGTATTTTATCCATGAAAACCTACTAAAATTCAAATGTCTTTTCATTTGACAAAATAAAATATGCCGTATTTTCTTTTCATAAAACGTATTAAACTTTTTTAACTTCCATACATGATAAAAATATAATATATTTAATTTTGATAAAATAAAATATAATGTATTTTGTTCATAAAAGAAAATATATTGTATTACACTATATTTTCTATTTAAAAATCCAATAATATATTTTATTTTCTTTTCATAAAATTTAATAAATATACTATTTTTTTTCATAAAATGAACAGTATATTTTATACATGATGATCTACTAAAAATATAATGTATTTTCTTTTAAAAAAGTAAAATATACCATATTTTCTTTTGATAAAAATACATTGTATTTTTTTATAAAAAATATACTGTATTTTCTATTCATAAAACTCAATAAATACACTATATTTTATTTTTACAAAATAAATACTATATTTTATGCATGAAAACCTACTAAAAATATAATATATTTTCTTTTAACAAAATAAAATAAATTTTATTTTCTTTTCATAAAACTTGTTAGACTTTATTAACTTCTGTACATGTTAAAAATATAATATATTTTCTTTTGATAAAATAAAATACACTGTATTTCTTTTCATAAAAGAAAATACACTATATTTTTTATTCATAAAATTCAATAAATACACTATTTTTTTTCATAAAATAAATAATATATTTTATACCGGAAAATCTACGAAAAATATAATGTATTTTCTTTTGACAAAAGAAAATACACCATAAAAGAAAATACACTATATTTTCTATTCATAAAATTCAATAAATACACTATATTTTTTTCATAAACTAAATAATATATTTTATACAGGAAAATCTACGAAAAATATAATGTATTTTCTTTTGACAAAAGAAAATACACTGAATTTTCTATTCATAAAACCTAATAAATAAACTATATTTTCTTTTCATAAAATAAACATTGTATTTTATATATGAAAATCTACTAATAATTTGATGTATTTTCTTTTGAGAAAATACAATACACTGTATTTTTTCATAAAAGAAAATATATTATATTTTCTATTTATAAAATCCAATAAATACAGTGTATTTACTTTTTATAAAATAAATATTGTATTTTATACATAAAAACCTACTAAAAATATATTTTTTTGACAAAACAAAATATACTGTATTTTTTTCATAAAACGTATTGGACTTTATTAACTTCTGTGTATTATAAAAATATAACGTATTTTTCTGACAAAATAAAATAAACTGTATTTACTTTTCATAAAAGAAAATATACTATATTTTCTATTCATAAAATCCAATAGATACACTGTATTTTTTCATAAAATAAATACTGTATTTTTTTCAACTAGGCAACTATTAAAAATAAAATTTATTTTCTTTTAACAAAACTCAATAAATACACTATATTTTTTTCATGAAATAAATAATGTATTTTATACATCAAAATCTACTAAAAATACACTGTAGAGATGAAGCTGTTGAGTTCATAAAAGAAATAGCTAAGAGCAAATAGTGATAGCTGAAGAGTAGCTGTGTTTCCCAATGCTATTTTACTTTGCTCATTTTCCATTCCTTTTGAATTAGGACATTTCATTTTATATAGGATGTTAAAGAAACTATAGAATATCAAATCATTAAATATAGAGAATCAAATCATTATATATATATATACACACACACACTATGCCCAATGATGCCAATGGAAAAGACTAATGGCTAAGAATCAAATCATAATCTGCAAAGAGCATTCTTTTGTTTGTTCAATTACAATTTTCTATTAAATTCTTAAATTTGTATTATATTAATTGAGTTTTTATGCATTTAATTTAGTGCATATGCAAGAACCAATTTGCCTCTAGGCGTAATGATTCTCGAACAAACACACATATGTGATCCAACTGGTGGCTGCAATTTGTTCATGAAGCTCAGCAGCAGCTCTTACTATCACAAGTACAAAACACCTTCATTTACGCCAAATCTTTGATATTCATGCATGTATTTTCTGTTTCCCCATAAACAGAAAGAAACTAAAGATATATTGTTGCATGTGTGTTTATATTAAGTGCCTTTTACTGCACTTTCTTTTTTCCTTTTTAAAAAATAATTGTTTTGTTGGTTAGTTTATTTCCCTGTATGTGTTCTCTTGTTGACATTAAGAAATGTATCATGGTTTTTCGAACTTCTTTTATATGGGTACACGTGTGCATACTTTTAAAACCAATGCAAGATAGATAGATAAATAGTGGGGTACTTTTGAAAGTTGAAATATAAAAAATAGCAATTAAGAAACCAAAAAATATAAAAATAGTATGTATGAAAGATTAAAAAAATGTGAGGATGGAAATATGAAATTTTTTTGAACTTTTGTGTGGCATTTGTGAAAATATTTCCATTTATTTATGAGCAGCACTATACAAGCCCAAGGTTAAGCCCCTCTTCAAGGCCGAATGTTATGCAAACCCATAAAGCATCAAGCAACCCAGTTAAATCTAACAAGTTTAGCACGTTTTTGCAATAAAGAAAGATTGTATCAAAAAGAAACAAGTATCAAGATCTTTTTAGTAATATTAAAAGGTTTTTTATAGAATTTGAATACGTACATAGCTCTACAATAATTATCTTATTTAGTTTAGAATAATTGATTACTAATTAAAATAGGAATAAGAGTTAAATTATGATTTTAACTTTCCATTACCTCTATAAATAGGCTTTTAGTAAACCTAAGTGGGGTTACTTTCTATTCTCTCTCTCCACACATAATTTCTACACAAAATTGATATCTCTCCAATGGACATTTAAATAGTGAAATAGTCACATTTTTCTCGACGTGCATACTCATGGTCGAAAGTCCGTGCCAATAACGTAAAAGTAAAGATCCTTTGCTTCCGTTCGTGTTAAAAGGTTCTGCGCTATAACAGATAAACATGTTTACCCATATTATTGTATTTGTACTATATTTTGAGTGCATAAATGCTAGCAGTTTTTGCTATTGAGGTTGCTTACTTATGAAAGTGGGTTGGGTTGTATCACATTCAGCATACTTGCTTTCCAAACCTCTTTATAAAATTAAGTACTTATTAATTTAAAATAATATTGTTACTTTTTTAAGCCAAAATGATCAACTTTTATTTCACATGTTCAAGAAATGAGAGTATAAGTTTGTTCATAGAGATAATTATCAATTACTCCATCATGATTAATTAATGACAAAATTTCTTCATTCTCCCCTGATTATAAGTATACATAATTAAAAAGAACTATGAGAGAAATTATGATCGATATGTGTTGTTCGTAGCCTAATATTAATGCATATTTAATCATTGGTTTTCTATTAGTTTTATAGTTCAGAAATCATTGAGTTTTTTTTTTTTTTTTTTTTGCGAAATGCACGGGATATCCTGGATGGGCTAATGCTATTGGCTAATGCAAATATTCCAAGTCTATCATACAAAGTTTCAAGTCAACAAAAGCTATCATAAAATTCCAGGTCTGTTTACTGAGTCCACCAATCTAGCTCATCAATCCCTGTTCTTCGTATTAGTTGTGTTATTAAAAGGACACATACTGGCATTCTTTACCATTATCATTTGTCAGTTACTAATGCTTGCAGTCACATCTTTCCAATTTGAGTATTTAAAAAAGCTTGTATGGGTTAATGCAAAATTTGTTCCTTGTGTCATGACACACCTAAATTTGATAAAAATGCATGGTATAAAGTAGAAAGTAAATTCTTTTATTTTTCCAAGTTGTGAAGAGAGCAAAAAGTACCAATAATAATAATAATAATAATAATAATGATGATGATGATGACGACGACGACGACGGCAAAGCCATGCGTTTACTTTTGGTCAACATAAAGTGGACCCTAGTGGTTTAAGTATTCATCACTACGATTCTTTGGTATCATCAGTTTCAGTCTTCCATCTCATTTGCTTACCATACTAAACTATCAAAACAACCATACACAAATGAAACTTTCATCAATCCTTCATCTCATTCTCTTCTTTTCTATCGCCACAACATCCCATTCTCCAAGTAATTTGGGTAATGAAACCGACCGACCCGCTCTTTTGGAATTCAAAACTCAGATATCCGGTGATCCCAATGGCATATTGAGTTCTTGGAATGAATCTACAGATTTTTGCAGATGGGAAGGCGTTACTTGTGGCAACAAATATAAGAGAGTCCTATCTCTAGACCTTCAGGGGCTGAGCTTGATGGGGACCTTATCACCTTCTATAAAGAACCTCACCTTCTTACGGTTCATGAGGCTTGATAACAACAAACTCCATGGAGTAATTCCTGAAGAAGTCGGCCACCTGTTCAGACTGAGAAATCTCAACTTATCATTCAACAACTTTGAAGGAGATATTCCGGCCAGCATCAGCAATTGCTCCAAGCTCACACTCTTGAATTTGGGCAGCAACAACCTAACTGGTATAATTCCTGCTCAGTTAGGTTCTTTCAAAAAGCTTGTAACACTTTATCTTCAAGAAAACAAACTCACAGGAGAGATCCCATATTCCCTTGGAAACCTTTCTTCTCTTCAACGTTTGTTTTTCGCATACAACCATCTCCGGGGAAGTATTCCAAATGATTTGGGACGACTGACAAGTTTAACTCATTTTGGGGTTGAGGTGAATAACATGACGGGTACAATCCCTTCCGCCCTCTACAACCTTTCTTCTCTCACTGTATTTGGTATTGCAGGAAATCAATTACAGGGGAGTCTCCCATCAAACATAGGCCTCACTCTCCCTAGCCTTCAAATTTTTGCCATTGGTGGAAACCATATCAATGGAAGCATTCCAATTTCATTGACCAATGCTTCTCAGCTTCAAATGCTGGATATGGCTTACAACAAATTAACCGGTCAAGTTCCAAACCATTTAGGATATCTAAGGAGTCTCCAACAGCTGAATTTTGAAGAAAATTTTCTAGGCAATAATGCAAGCAAAGATCTCAATTTTATGAAATCTTTGTCTAACTGCAGCACTCTATCAATACTTTCAATTGCTGGGAACAATTTTGGGGGCCTATTACCAATCTATATAGGCAATATGTCAAATCTTCGTCAACTATACATGGGAGAAAATCAAATATATGGAAAAATTCCATCGCAACTTGGAAAGCTTGTCAGTCTGTATGATTTTAGCATTTTCGGTAACCTTTTTTCTGGTCCAATACCTGATGAACTCGGGAAGCTTGAAAACTTGCAACGGTTATATTTGGGTAAAAATAAGCTATATGGAGAAATTCCAGAATCCTTGTGTAACATCACCCACCTAGCCGAGCTTTCTTTAAATGAAAACAAATTGGGGGGAAACCTAACAAGTATTGCAAACTGCAAAAATTTGCAAAACTTATATCTTTATGCAAATAACCTGACTGGAAGCATACCTCAACACATCATTGATTCCCTTCCATTAGTAATTCTTAGTGTCTATGAAAATGCATTGACCGGCTTCATTCCTTTTGAAGTTGGTAGCCTGAAAAGTATCAATGTATTAGATATATCACATAACAAATTGTCTGGGAAAATTCCTGAGACACTAGGTGATTGTTTGAGCCTAGAATTTCTTTTTTTGAGGGGCAATATGCTTCAAGGAGATATTCCTTCATCCCTTGCATCATTGAAAGGTCTTCAATCATTAGATCTATCACGAAACAATTTATCAGGAAATATTCCGAGAGATCTAAAGAACCTCATGTTCTTGCAATATCTTAATCTATCTTTCAACAACCTTGAGGGTGAAGTACCAAAGAAAGGAGTATTCGGCAATGTAAGTGCATTTTCACTTGATGGGAACAGTGACCTTTGTGGCGGAATCCCAGAACTACAACTGCCACCATGTCCTATTCCAACAAAGAAACACAAAAAGTCTTCCAAAGCCATTATCCTTGCAGCAACCACAAGTACAATGGTGATTTTTATTGCAGCAATATCCTTGTACGTTTCCTATCGGCAAAAGTCTAGAAAGAATCCATCTTCAAAACTTTTTGTACAGAATAAGCTCCCTCGAATTTCATACAGTGAGTTATTGCAAGCAACCAATGGTTTCTCTTCGGATAAAATCATTGGAGAAGGTAGTTTTGGCTTTGTATACAGAGGAATTCTTGATCCTCAAGGAGAAAAATTAGCTGTGAAAGTACTCAAACTTCAACAACATGGAGCTTCCAAGAGCTTTCTTGCTGAGTGCAAAGCGTTACGCAACATCAGGCATCGAAATCTGGTAAAGATCTTGACATACTGTTTTAGCGTTGATTTTAAAGGCAATGATTTCAAAGCTTTAGTGTTCGATTATATGGAAAATGGGAGTTTGGACACATGGTTGCATCCACGCAAAGTTGGCAATAGCAGTTCAAGGAATTTAAGCCTTCTTCAGAGGCTTCAAGTGGCTATTGATGTGTCTTCTGCATTACACTATCTTCATGAAAATTGTGAAATGCCCATCATTCATTGTGATTTGAAGCCAAGCAATATTCTTTTTGATGGAGATATGACTGCCCATGTTGGTGATTTCGGATTAGCCAGGCTCCTTACAGAGCCAACGGATGAATCTTCTCAAGGTGAAACTAGCTCAATTGGGATAAAGGGAACTATCGGCTATATGGCTCCTGGTATAGTTCTATATGCTTCTCTTTATTAAATTACCTGCAAGACCTCTAGTCTAGGTTGAGATGTATTATTTATGTATTGCAGAGTTTGGAGTTGGCAGCCAGGCAACAAAAGAAGGAGACGTATACAGCTTTGGAATAATCTTGTTGGAGATTTTCACAGGACGAAGACCAATTGATTCGATGTTTGGGGACGGTTTTAAATCTACACAACTTTGTGAAAGCTAACCTCCCTGGACGAGTCATGCAAGTCTTGGACCCTCTTCTTATCGCTAAAGGGGATGTAATTATGAAGGAGGAGGATGGAAGAGATGTTTACAAATGTATAGTAGAAGTGCTGAAAATTGGAGTTTCATGCTCAGCAGAACTACCATCAGATCGAATGTATATAGGGGATGTCAATAGAAAATTAAATGTCATCACAGAGGCTTGCCTGCGAACTAAAACTCGTAGAGGCAAACCATCGTAATCGATTAACAGGTATGGATTTTCTCTCTGTAGTTGAATTAAGAAAAATTTTAATGGTATTACTATATTATAATGCAGTGTGTTGTCTTTATTACTTTCATCGATCGCTGCATATATTAAGAACTCCTTTGATTTGGATTGAGTTGAATATAAGATGTCTTTATATTTCTTAGATGTGAATGCATCTTTCTACCTGAAATGCAAAAAGATCCTGAATCAACTAAATACGTATCTGTTACTTTTCCACATTTCAAAAACTACTTTTTATGTGGTTTAAATTGCAGTGGCATAGGTTGGGATTCAAGCATACTGGCGCAGTTAACCCGAGCTTGTGCATCTGATTGAATTGTTTTTATCTTATATCAATATTCTTCAGCAGATAATCTTAGTCAATTTTGTATTATCTATGCTTTCAATGGAGCAAAATTCCAGGTCTAAATTTTCAATCAATAGTTGACTACTGCAATAACTGTTAGCTTTTGTTCGTGTATTTGTACCATACAAAGAAAAACTCATTGGTCTCAAAAGTTCTTAGCAATCTCCCCTTTGCAAGTATAAAGATGTAAACATTGAGGAAGAAATGAATTAGAGTTTAATCTTAATTTGCAACCGAAAAGCCTGCTATACAATAAACAATAGCATCGCTTTACAAGATTGCATTGATCTAAATATTATAATACTTCCATTTTCTTTCATGTGGAACTCAATCAATTTCACATCCTAATGCAAGATTCAAGAGAAATTAACATTTGGAAATAGATTATAGGACGACCTATTCCCATTGAATTTCCCTGTGAAATGTCCATTCAGATGGATTTAGTGTATTCTGGCCATCAGCAGCCACCAGATAATATGGTGAATCCTCTGCAAATTCGGTGGGCATGGATTTCCAGTGCAGAGATGGACTCCACTCAGCTTCTCTCAGCACCTTCAGTATCTCCTCCGAAACGATTTTGCTCCCTTCTGCAGCTAAATGAATTCCATCCCTGCCAAAGAAAAATGGCACAAACTTTTAAATTCAAATTCTTAATATATATATATATATATATATATATATATATATATATATATAATGATAAGATTCTTTCAATATGTTCTCAATTGAACCAAATCTCAAAAAAATAAGCATATATTTTGTCTATATGAGAAAATTCCACTCAGATTGTTTCTGATAGAACTTGGTGGTGGCTATACATCCAAGAAGCTGAGTTCATTAGAATCGCATATACGATAACCTATACAAAGTGGGGAAAAGTATAGAGCATAGTTCATTATTACATATTACAGTCATCTTGAGAAAGATGACACTGATCTAATGATAACCTATACGAAGTGGGGGAAAGTATAGAGCATAGTTCATTATCAGGCAGGCAGACACAGGGTTGTGGATTTGTAGGTAATAGAAACACATGTTTTATTCAAGAAGTTAATCGTCCACTTTCAATTAAATGACTCATAAGAATTTGGCACAAAAGAACTTACGTAAAGCAAGCAGTTCTCCAATCACTTCTTCTTTGGAGTGCGCAGAAAAGATCAATAACCTTCACACCCAACTCTTGGCATAGTTTTATGCAAGCTTCTGAATACATTCGGCACAACTCATTTGTTCGCACAAGTTCACTAAAAATTCCACTGGTTTTAGAAAGAAATGATTCAGGATTTTATACATCACAAAGCGAAATAAAGGAAGCAAGTCAAGATTATATCAGAGCACCTTGTATTTGAACGAACTTTCTCCTCATCAACTGGGGGGCAGCTTAGGACAATGATGCGAGTGGTCTCCGAAAGGCTCTGATTGTCAAATTTATGTCAGAATTAACACATAAAAGCTAAAAAAAGCACCTTCTCAGTAAATCTGTTTCACACCAGTCAAAACACTGCATGGAAACAAACACACAGCAATTCAAGTAGATATTCTTCAGGAATATCATTTTTGCACATATCATTATGCCAGGCAACAATATGCATACAATGGCATCAGAATTTGAAAAGAAAAGCCATAAGCAATTGAATCTGTTAATTCCTCCAAGAAATAACTAAAAAACCGACACAATGACCTTATAATGGGTTATAACTGCTATCTCATAATCATCCCTAAAAAGCACAAATCGACAGTAACTGGGAATGGAGAAGCTTTTAAAAGAAAAGTTAATTGATTCCATCATTGTTTCTCAAAAATCAGTCTGTTGTATTACTGAAAATTAGAGAAAATACCTGGATATGCATTATGATCTTTCTCATGTTCTCGATATACTCGGGAAGTGGTACATGAGGGCCTAGACCAGACGAGTGAGCTCCCATTGAATCGTTACCACCAAAATATACTATCACCAAGTCGGGCTGTACAGCATCACTCTAATAGCAAGGGATCCACAACAGTTGCATCAGATTAAAGCATATCAACCTCTTAACATAAAAAAAGAAACAATAATAACCATTTTAAGAAACCCAATGAGAAAAGACTGGACTACTTTGAGTCCATTTTACACAAATAAAACGAGGAAAACCAGCAATGAGGATCAAAAAAAGAAAAAGTCACGTTACTCAATTTTCACATAGAAAGTATTTACCTGGCATAAGAGCCTTACAACTTTAGAAGAAGAAAAGAATTTTTAATGAATGCTAAAGTTTTTAAGGGAATTGTTGAGCTAACTGTTTCAGATTTGGAAGGAACAAGGACAATATAGCTCTAAATAGCAAAACAAGGGAAACACTCAGTTCTACCATCATGAGAAATCCTTTGCGAATTTGACAAGTATTATAGTGAAGAATTAATTTGTAATATCACTCCTACGCCCCTGAAATCATTACTACTATGTCAAACATTTGTTCTTATGTCCTGTCCTATAACGTAAAAAAAAAAAAAAAACTTGCCTATGAATTTTTCCAATTTCACATGTTGTCAACGTGTAGCAATTAGTTTCACTGATGTATATGAAAATACACTGAAAATGCGAAACAAGAAATCCTGTAAAGTTAACTGATCAAATTTAGACGATTAAAATTAAGGCAGATGAGCCAATTCAGATAATGAAAACTAAAGAAAAAATGCATCTTTTGGCACTTTAATTTTATGAAATATGCAATTGAGCCCCTTAACTGAATATTTGCTCAAGTAGATCCTCTCATTCTCAATTTCATTATGACTTATCCCCTCAGCTCCAAAATTTGTCAATTGGATTTAGTATATAAGGCTATAACTATCACATTTAGACCATCAACCCTATTTAAGTAGACATAAGAATCACAATTAGCCCTACATATATGATGAAATATAACAAAATTAGAGCTAAGGGGCAAAATTATGAAGAAACTGAGAGTTAAATGTCCACAATAAACTTTAATTGAGAGGTCTAATTGCTCTTTTTTTTTTTATAAAGTTCATGGCTAAAATATGAATTTTTCTAAAATTAAACTTGGTATGATTATCTCATCTAAAATTAAACTTGGTATTATTATCTCATGTTTAGTATGGTTTTACATGAACACAAGAAAAGAACCAGCACCAACTAATTTAAATTGCATTTATCACCAGAACTGATATACCTTAGGGAAAATTTGATCCAAAACCTCAACAGCACGCTTTGAGTTCCATCCATAGTATCCTCTCACCAATATATCTGCCTGGCATAATACCAACCAAAGCAAAATTTCAATAACAAGTCGCACAAACTACCTATACCAATAGAAGAGAAATATATTGTGAAATGTAACAGAGTGAAGGAATGAATTTCTGTTGAAAAAAGAAAGCATTTTTGTCAACAATAACCACTTCTCCTATTCCCCTAATAAACGAATAAAGACCCAGCATTTAAATCCATGAATAAAGATGAAGTAAATAAAATTGAACAGGAATGTGAAACAGACATGAAGGAATAAAAAGGCCAACTTTAAATCAAATCATAAAGAAATTTATATGTAGAGAGAGAAAGATGGTTACTTTGCGAGCATAGATGTCTGAAAGAATAGAACCCCAACCGCCATGGCTGAAGCTGAGCTGGACAATGGAGGATCCAAAGAGCACAAACTGCGGCCTTGATTGTCCCACCATTTCTCTCTCTCTCAAAAAGATTACTCCTTTACTTTCTTTACCCCGTTTCCAACAAACACAGAGAGTCTCTTCTGGGTATGAACACAAAGGCGCTACCTTGACTTCTTAACTTAACTACCAACTGCCACCACACCAAGACAATAGGAGATTTATTTGGAAGGAAGGTTCAAAAATGGAGGACTTGAATGTTAAATTCCATATTTTTCATTTATTGCAACTGCCCCTTCTAAGTTCTAATTTCTCTATTCCAATGGCAAGTTGACAACATTCACAACTGTACTTCTTGTTACTGAGTTTTATTTTTTTGTTAGATTATATTTCATCTTTTTTAAGATATATATCGTTTGAAAAGAGTTTAAAAAGAATTTAAAATAATTAAAAAATACAATTAATTTATTATTAAAAAAATTTTATTACCTTTATTATATTAATTACATTTACTAATAAAATTTTATTTTTTTTAAAATTAATTAAAAATATATTTGATAAAAATTAATTAATGTATTTTAATTTTATCAAAAAGTCATGTATTATGAAATAAAAATTTTTTTTAAAACTTGATCTATTTTAAAATAAAGGGAGTATATTTATATTATGTTAGGATTTTCTTGTTTTTAACAAATTTGGTTTTTAGATAATTCTAATACTAGTAGTTTAAAAATTTCTGTGTTTTAGATAATTATTGCTCTTAATTATAGTTGAAACAGTTTTATTTTTTTTCAATTAAAGTGTTTGAAGCTAACACAGAGATAATAGTACTAGAAGGACTGCCCGACCGAGGTGGGCTATAATCAGGGGCCATTTTGGAGGCAACACATCAATTACATGGAAAAATTTTAGTTGGCTCCGGGGGTGTGCAAAGTTTGATTCAAATTAAAAAATCGAATTAAAATTGAATAGTTTTTTATTCAGTTCGATTTTTCTATTTAATTCGATTTTTAAATAAAAAAATCGTAAAAAAATCGAATTGATCAAAATTTTATATAATTAGATAATTTTTAAAATTTTTTAATTAAATAATTATTTTATACATATAAATTATCTTATTTTGAATTGTAAATTATGAGTACATTGATCAATTATTAATATCTATTTTGTAAGTGATAATTTAAAATTTTAACGATTGGATTGAACATCGATTGAATAAAAAATTTTATTTAATAATTTTTGTTGAATTATTTATTATATATTTTGGAATTGTATATTTAATTTGAATTTTTATTTTATACAATTTAGATATTTTTACTTTATTATATTATAATTTGTAATTTTGTATAATTTTTAGACATAATTTTTATTTTTTGTAAAAAATAATTTTAATTTTCGATTTTTCGATCAACCAAACCGATCAAAAAATTTGAATCGATTAATATTCAGTTATTTAAAAAGGTTGGTTCGATTCGATTGATTAAAACTTTAAAAATTTAGTTTTCGGTTATTAAACCAAATCGAACGTTGCACATCCTAATTTGCTCCAAGATCCGATGTAATGTTTTTTTATTGCCTTCAATTTAATTTTTCAATACTTTTTTTCCTCCTTTAAAATGCATAATAGGTTAAAATCCCGCTATTTCACTGAAAATTCACTCTTACATGGAAATTTTTACTTTACTCCATTTATTTATTTACCCCTGTTTAACTCTTCAATTCTTGTTTACTGCCATTTATTTTTATTTTTTACTCCTTTATAATACGTATTATTTTGCTTAAGAATGGCAGAGGTGTAATTTTTTTGGGTACCCAGCTCTATCCTGATAGGATAAATTAGGATAGTAAATAAATGAATTTAGATTGCAATTTCTCGAATAGAATTTGAGTTTTAGATTTTTGAATATGGCTATAGAAATTCAAATATTGTTTTAATTATTTTTAATGGATATTGATTTTTGTCATGATATATGGATTCAATTTGATTTATTTAAACATTTACAAATGTAGTTTGATTATAAAATTATTTTCATTAGATTTGATTTATTTTTATTTTTGGGAGAATATTAATAAAATAATACTTAAATTAAACGGTTATCAAGTACGAGCATTGACCGAATTTTTACAAAATTAATAATAATCACCAAATTGAACGACAAAAATCAAAATGAATAATTTATTTTGATAAATTTAGTTATTATAATCAATAAATTTAACGGTTTAAATCATGTTTAATAAAGTTAAAAATAGTGTATATAAGAAATATCGCCAAGTCTTGAATAAGCCAGAAAGTTAGGACGAATTGATGGCGAATTGTGTACCAAACATACCAACTTTACATGGCAGGCTTCATTAATGCAAGAAACCTAAATAAATAATTGGCAGTGAGCCATCAGATGATTCTTGAGATTTACGTCTCTTTAATACTCACATTTATTCTGAAATTGACTTTCATCCAATTTTCTGTCTCCTAAAATCTCCTATGTTAGCTCAATTTAACAATTTTTAATATTTTTTTTTATTTAGATTGATAATTTTTAAATTTTAAAAAGTATTAATTACATTTTTTTATTTTTGTGTATAAACTAAAAAAATAATTATTCCATGCTTTTTATTTAATTTGACAATTTTTAAGAGATTTTTTTTTATTTCATTTTACTTATAAATTCAATTCTCATGTTTTCTTTTTCTTTTTACCTTCATGGGGAAAGATTACCAGAAACAGAACGGTGAAACAATATGTCCCTTTGATAAAGTATCCTTAAATCATGACTTTAATAAGAGTAATTTATAATTTAATTCTAACTTTTCTAATTTCATTAATTAAATCAACGTTGATTTCCCTTTTAAAGGGGTTTTAATGTTCAACTTAAACTCTATTCTGATAGTGCTCCATTATCATTTATAGTGGGATTATCATGTATGAAATTTTTCTTTTTCTTTTTTTTTTTTTGGTTTATTTTACCAAAAAAAATTATTATGATATTGAAAATGGAGGGTTAGGTTATACTAAAATCAGCTAAATTTTACGTAATTGCCATATGTCATTATCAAGCAAAGGCCCATTCCATATGGAATTTTGAGCCTTGTGAAAATTTGTTAGTATTTTTTTTTAAAAAAGAAAAAATTGTATTAATTGTGAGTGATATATAGTGATAAAGGTTCAATTTATTTTTAAATCATTGAAATTGTATAAATTCATCTTTTGAAAATTTCTAAAATATTAAAAATAGAATAAATTTGGTCTTACGTGGACAAATATGAACCTTTATATATATATATATATATAAATGATTCATACATGCACTCAAAATATAAATATTATATATAAATGATTCATACATGCACTCAAAATATAAATATTGTCCATATTTACTCTCAATATATATATATATATATATATATATCAGCAACAATTTGTGAAAATTTACCTTAATATTTACAGTTTTGAAGGGGCAAATTTTCAACGATTCCTTTTTTTTTTTTTTGGAAAAATACACATTTTTACCTCTAAATTCAATCGAGTCCTTAATTCTTTAACTTTTATTCTATTAAATATTTATAAGCAAATAGCTTGAAAAATATAAAAAGAATGTTCAATCCGAACTTTTTGACTATGTTCCATCAATCCTCTTAATTATAAATCTTGATTCTAGCTTCAGTTGAGCTCTTGAAAATATATGTTTTTTAAGCATAATCCGCCCCCTTACATGCATAAAATAAAGGACATTTTAATGTTTTCTGTGCAATAAAGTCTAATAGAATATAACATTAAAAAACATGAGGAATTTTTTTTCCAATGAGAGAAAATTTAAATAAAAAGTTAATTGAAAGACTGAACTGAACAATTTCTATTTTCAACCAAAGGAAAATAACTTTTTTTTTTTTAATTTTCCTTTTCAACATTAAACTTTCAACCGGGAAATTGATTGGAGGCTGCAGGACATGGGCCAACCAACAAATTATGTACTTTGATATAAGATAATGTGTTACAACAATGGTCGCTCAAAATCTGTTTGCTAAATGGAGTATACATTTGATATAAATATTGTATATTGATAACGACCGAACTTATGAACTGGTTCAATGGTCCCGCATATATCGAGCACCTAGCTCAATAAGGACCTCGTAAACCGATCAAAGGCTCAACTTCTTCGGGCTCTCTAACCGAGCCACAGTACGGTTACGAAAGTGTTCCGAAAACAACTCCACCACGATGAACAAACAGTCATCACTAACCTACGTTTCTCTCGAGAATCGTAAAAAATGAATTAGTAGCTGAAAAGAACGAAAAATTTCTCCCATTATCTCCTGAAAACGAGCTAACTCCCCCTATAAAAAAAAAAAAAAAAAAGAAAAACAGGTATGAAACGGTTACTTACCTTTTTTGCTAAAAATTCTTACTTTTTTTACACAAAAATTTTAATTTGATCGTCGGAGGCTTCCTTTCCTACCGGTCCGTTGTTTATTTTTGCAGATAATCGCAAGGAATTTGCTGTGCATTTTACTTGTTATGATATATGAATAAATATGTACCCTCAGATTAAAAGATAATATTTTATATTTTTATTCTATTTGCTGACATACGCTAATCCAATATATCAAATCATGAACTATTGCAGCATACGATACATCCAATGTATAGAATCATCAGGTACTGCAGCACGCCCTAATAGATTAAAAAATAATAATAATAAGTGCTCTATAATAAGTTTCAGTTTGATTGTCCCGGCTGATAGTTAAAGTTGTGAAATTTCTGACCTCTTAAAATTGTGAGATTTTGAATTCAAAATCCTGTGGACTCCAACAACACTAATATGATAATTAAATTATGATCTATTTAACTCCATTCACATTGGGAAGGGATGAGTAAGGTTCAATTTTTTATTATAATCAAATTGAAATAATAAAAAAATGAAATTTAATAAAATTATAAATTGAAATTTAATCAAATCGATAACCGAATTTCTCTTATATCACGGAAAAAAATAATCAATTAATAATTTGAAAAAAAATTATTAAGCAAAACGGCATTGTTTTGAGGAATTTCAGAATTTTTTTTATTATTAATTGAATCAAAATGATCAAAAATTAAAATTGGATAAAAACGTATAAATTGTACTGAATTAAGCAAATTAGCGCAACCTTGCCCACCAGATCCTTCATCAAAAACATAAAAACCTAAGGGTGCGTTTGGTAAATTTATAGATTTTTTATTTTTTAAAATCTAAAAATTATGTTAAATTTTTGTTATCTATTTAAAAAAAATTATTTTATATATTTAAAAACTGTATCATACTTTTTTAATTATTTATATATATTATAATAATAATTTCTGCAGTAGC